>WNWU01000020.1:5854576-6326879 GCA_012654045.1 Ptyas mucosa
TATATATATATATATATATATATATATATATATATATATATATATATCAACAGCATGCTAGTGAAGTGACTATCTAATGGGCATATCTATCATCTTGGCATGTCCTGATAACAATTAGCTTTCAAAACTGCTTTCTAGGAATAGCTGTTTAAAAATAGATTTGAATATTTTCTGTGCTAATCTCCAGCCATATTTTGACTTATAATGCTTACCGAGAACTAAGCCAATGTATGTATTTGCCAGCAGTAAAGTTAAGGAGAAGAATATGATTTTTCAAAGGTGCCTATAGTAGGCATTTATGAGATTTCCCTCCCCCCCTTTTTGTAACAACTTTTGCTGATTGTCTCTTTTGCATGTAGGTTTGGGGAAGATGTTGCTGTCCAGATCCAGTGGAAATGGTTTCTGTACCCTTCAGAGAACATGCTGGTATGAAAAAAGAGTTACTCATTTGAAAGCATATTTATAGTGAAGGGAAACTTTTAATTCTGAACAATACATCCAAATTCAGAATTCCTGCTACCTATAATTCTGTCAAAGTGGGTGCAAAAAGCTACAGTCCAGAACACTTTGTCAATTGGAATCTTAGACATGGTGGCAATAATTAAAAGTTATTATCAAAGATGCTTTTTATTAATGCTGTCTTGATGAAGTTAGAAGGGGTTCAGCTAAGAAGAATAATGAGATAACCTCAATATTCATTGTGTCATTATATTAAGATTGCTCATAAGTTATTAGAATATCATTGTTGACCATTTCCTTTTAGAATTATTTTTAGACAGTGAACTTGTTTCTACATTACTGATACCTTATAGCAGGGCTGTCAAACTCCCAGCCCACAGACCGGATGTGTCACGTATTGGCCACACCCGGTTTAGCGAAGGGGGAAAAAGTCCCGATACGTCCCATGACGATGCCGTGATAACGCGAGTTTGACACCCCTGCCTTAGAAGATTGAAAAAAAGGCAGTAACGCTCAAAAGGTTTTCTTTTTAGACTGCTGATACTGTTTTAAAAAATCTAAATTACCCAAATTTTAATCTCAGGCAAGATTAAATCAGTTTGATTAAATAATAGCAGTCTTGCAAGAGTTTATCTTGGTCTATTAACTTCTTCTTGTTCCTGTTCCAACTCCATCCTGCCATTTTCCTCCCTCTCAGATAGTGTTACAGATTATTAATAAAAAATGTACAACTTCATAAAAACAAATCCAGACACTTACCCCAACTTACCTAAATAATATTATTTCAGTCTGTTTGCCTTGGCTTCTTGCGCTGATATATATAGGCCTCTAATCTTATCTATAAATGTTTCCTTTCCCTTTTAGCAGGGCTTCTGCCTCTACAGTTCCAGACCAAGGATACAAACTTAGAGATCTTTTTTATTGCTCATTCAATTTCAGCTTGAGTAGAGGCAAATGTTAATCAGTAATGTTTGAGATTCCTGGAAAGCAGATATCTGATTCCAAGTGCTTTTGATTGCAAAAGTCATGTTCAGACTTTTAGGCTCTTCTACAAAGATTAAGCAATCCAAGCCTAGCAGAAAAGTTTCCTTTTTAAAAAATAATTGATGATGTACTGCTGGATTTTGTACATGCTAAAATAGAGCCGGCAGTGGCATGTTAAGCTTCTTGAAAAATTTGATCCATGTGCTTTGGTTATATTGCAGTCTTGGAGGCCAAACTCATTCTGACTTTAAAGGCCCAAATGATGTTGTTGTTGTTGTTTTTAAAGAAAAGGAACAATTCAACTGCAAAAAGTTTCCTTGCCTCTGCTTTCAGGGAAATGTTTTTCCTGTTTCTAATCATAATCCAGAAGGTGCTTTCTTGTTGATTTTATTTTGAACGTTTCAGAAGCTTGTTACATGTGGTGAACGCAAGCTGCTCTCAAAAACAAAGCCGAACTCTGCCAAGTCTGGAGAAGGCCAGCCAAGGAACTGAACAAACTCTTGCGTTGGAGATCTGGCAACTCGCCCTCTAGGTCACCTGTTCACACTATTCTCTCTGGAAATAGGAAACTGCCCTTTTGTTTTAATAAGATTTATTTAAAAGCAGGTTAGGGGGATTCTTAGGTTTTGTTGCTTGGAGACCAGAAAAGAGTTCCCTCTGCTTCCAGGCAGCCTCCTTTAATGCTTTCTCCCCCCTCCTCCTTCTTCCAGTAATGGATTTCTACAGTTTCCTTTGCTGTTGCTTTTCTCTGTTTGCATCTCAGGCTTTGTAAGTGTGGCACATGATTCAGCACATTCAAAAAGCTCATAGTTGTGATACAGTACATTTAAAGGACGCCGGGACACCTCTTCTTAAATGGCTGCTTGCAGAATAGAGTATGTGCTTTGTAGGATCAGAAAGGACTCAACCATGGTTTGTAAAACCCAACTTGAGAACCATTTGTCATTACCATCCATGAAGAACTGAGGGTAAAATAGCTTTGGCAGGCTGCTGAGAATTCTGCCATGGTAACCTGAAGCTCTTCAGACCATAGAGCAGCCCTGCTAGACGGGATCAAGCATCTGTCTGATTTGGCCTGCTAACTTTTGTGGACCACAGTCGTTTAGTTCCAGGAACTGTGCAAACTGGGTAGCAGTTCAACTGAACAGCTGATCCATGTTCTTTGTCTCTAATGCTCAGAGACGCAGCTTCTAGCTTCTTTTTTTTCCTCCCTCTCTTTTGAGAGACCTCTTAAGATAGTAGGTGACATATTGTCTTTCTTTGAGAAATTATTATGATATGTCTCTGATCAGCTTGTGTGGAGTGTTTCTGGGTGTACATGTCTTCTTAAAGTATTGCATTTTTTTTTCCTTATAGGTTAAGAGAGATGCCTTGGAGAAACTGTCCTCCCACTTATTGGGTCCGGCTCCCCTTCTGTGCCCATAGCACTTGGAACAATGCTGGCAGCAGGAGGCGCAGGCTGATGGTAGCAGCGGGAGCAGGCCTGGGTGTGTGCAGCATCTTGGCTTATGGAAACCGCCATTGGCAGGTGAGGGAGTGAAAGATGGCATTACATATCACGCAGGAATGGAATGTGGAAGTCTTCAGGCTGCTGGGGGAGGGTGGTGTTGAAACTCTGCTTCAGTTGAGACTTCCTAAATGCTTTCTGGTTTAAGAAATAGAGACTATTTAAGACTGAAAGGCCCCATTACTGAAGGGGCCCAAAAGGCATGTCCAGGGGTCAGCAACCCATGGCTCTGGAGCCGCATGTGGCTCTTTCATCACTCTGCTGCGGCTCCCTGTCACCTGTCGGCTCCACAATTGATAGGGCTTTCGGTTAGGACAAGTAGAGGAAAAAGGACGCTGTGCTAGGAGGAGACTCTATGGTGGCAGAACTGGACTTATGGTCGGCTCCAGAATTGAACAGGGGGCTTTTGGTTAGGACCTTTGTGGTTCTTTGAGTATTTAAGGTTGCCTACCCCTGGGCATGTTCCACATGCAGTTACTGTGAGGCCTTTTGTAGCCAAAGAATGGATAGAGTCAAATATTTGTTCCCTCCTTTTTTTTTAGCTTGAGACAGATGCCTCAGGCAGCCATTTTGCTGCTTAAAACTCTGCACCCACATGTAGGCCCTGGCATCCCCTATTTTTGGACTATTTCAAACCATGTCTGATAGGACTCTTGAGTTGAGAGAAACATCTCTGAGTACTGTCGATGAAGATTCTTAGTCATCCAGATAGAATTATCTGGAAGAAGTTGAATCATGGCGGCTGGACTTATTTCCTTGTTGGTTTGAGACATTTAGCTGTCCATCCAAGCAGCTTTTTCAGTCTGAACAATTTGGTTAGGGAAATCTGAGTAGGCAAAGAGAGTCGCTGGAATGTGCCAGCTCCAAATCCCCATGTACTGTTCCTTTCCTGATTGCCTCTTGGTTTTCTCGCAGGCAGCCACGGCTGAGCCTCCAACGGCCACTACCTCATTCCCTCGCTTCACCCGAGAAGAAGTGGCCCGCCATCATAACGAAGCGAATCGGGTGTGGGTGACTTACGGCAATGAAGTTTTTGATGTCACCAATTTCTTAGAGCTTCACCCTGGGGGCAAAAGCAAGATTCTTCTGGCAGCAGGTGGGGCTTTGGAACCCTTTTGGGCACTCTATGCTATGCATAAACAAGATCATGTCCAAGAGATCCTTCAAGAATATAAAATAGGAGAGCTGAGCCCAGAAGAGCCTCCTCTGCCAAGCCCAGATGACCCTTATGCCAACGATCCTCCGCGCCACCCTGCCCTCCGAGTCAATACCCTCAAGCCCTTCAATGCAGAACCTCCTCCAGAGCTACTGGCAGAATATTTTTTGACCCCTAACGAGCTCTTCTTCAAGCGTAACCATCTCCCAGTGCCAGTTGTGGACCCTGAAGCCTATCGCCTGTGTATTCAGAGCCCCTCTGGACAGACCCTGTCCTTCTCTTTGCAAGATCTGAAACAGAATTTTCCAAAGTACGAGGTTACTTGCACCATACAGTGTGCTGGCAATCGCCGGGCAGAGTTAAACGCCGTCCAGAATACCAACCGGCTCGGGTGGAACATTGGGGCCATTAGCAATGCCTGTTGGGGTGGTGCCCGGCTTCGGGATGTTCTAAAGCAAGCTGGGTATCAACCAGGGTATGAAGGCCATGTCTCCTTTGAGGGCCTGGACAAGGATCATAGTGGCACTGTATATGGAGCCTCCATCCCTTTTCAGAAAGCCATGAGTCCGGATGTGGACGTCCTCTTGGCATATGAGATGAATGGGGAGGAGCTGCCTCGAGACCATGGGTTCCCTCTGAGAGTTATTGTGCCAGGAGTGGTGGGGGCTCGTCAGGTAAAATGGCTGGCTCGGATTACAGTGGGGCCAGAGGAAAGCAAAAGCCACTGGCAGCAAAAGGATTACAAAGGATTTTCTTCTTCCGTAACCTGGGAGACAGTGGATTTCTCCAAGGCACCTGCCATTCAAGAGATGCCCATCCAGTCTGCCATCACTGAGCCATCTTCTAAGACATCTGTCTCTCCTGGGGAGCTCAAGGTGAAGGGCTATGCCTGGAGTGGTGGGGGGCAAAGGGTGATCCGTGTAGATGTCTCCCTGGATGGTGGGAAAAACTGGCAAGAGGCAACGCTAACTGGTGAGGAGCAGCTGCCTGGCCAAGCTTGGGCTTGGAAGCTTTGGCAGCTGGATACTTTTGTGCCTCCTGGAACCAAGGAGTTGAACATTGTCTGCAAGGCTGTGGACACCAGCTACAATGTGCAACCTGAACGTGTGGAACCACTCTGGAACATTTTGGGAGTCCTCAACAATGCTTGGCATCAGGTCCGTGTCCCCGTGGAAGAGGAGTGAGAGGCCTGACTGGGCCTAGAAACATTGAGGACTGCATCTTGGCTTCTCTAAATTTTTCTGCTGCTGCAGGGACATTAGCCCCTGGAAGAAGCCAAGAAGAAGAGCTGAGTCCTTGAACAGCGGTCTGGTTCTGGTCTTCTTTCCTCATTCTCTGCGCAATTCCTGTGATTGTACAATTTAGGGGCTAAGGCAGGGGTGGGGTGGGCAACTATAGCCTGTTACAACCTGTGGACTTCAACTCCCAGAATTCCTGAACCAGCCATGCTGGCTTAGGGATTCTGGGAATTGAAGTCTAGAGGTCATAAAGGGGTTATAGTTACTCAGCCTAAGGTGTTTATTTTCTTCTTCTAAGGGTGTGGTGGTCTCAGAAGTGTTGCTTGCTCTCCTTCGCTTAGCTTTCTCCTTAACGGAGATCCACTTTCCTCAGGAATTTTGGATTTGGACTTTTATACTCTTTAGAATTCTTTCAGTTGTCAAAATTCACCAAAGTGTTTGCTGGCTGGAGATCTTTTTTAGGGTACCCCTCCAAAGATTTATTAATGGAATTGGATCGCTTGACTTTTTAGGAACATAGGCCATTTTATTACCTTGCTTTCTCCATTCAGTGTGATGCCAACTTTGGCCTTGCCGTATTTAGTGCCTTCAGTGGGAGAAATTGAGGAGTCAATATTTCTCTCACAATTAACACTGAGGAGTATTGGAAACTTAGCATTTTCCTTTAAAGACCTGGGAGCCTTGCCCCACATCAAGTCTGCCAATCAGTTCTTGCTGCATGAATACACCACAGCAACTCTTGTAAGCTATTATTCTGGGCAGGTTTTGTGGTTGCCTAGAATCCGTAATATTGGCGTAAGAAACCTGATATTCCCAACTGCTTTGATTTGCTGTCAAGAAACACAGATTTCCTCATGCCTGGCTTAGTGGTTTCCCCTCTGTATTTCAAATGTTGGTGTGTTGTAACCTTGGTCAACATGCCTTCATTAACTTTGTTGCTGTAATTTTATTTATTTAGTAAACAACTTTAGACAGCTGTCCAACTCACACAAAGATAACTCCAGGTGACTTAACAAGATTTTTAAAAACCCTCCATGTAACAAAACCCACCTCACCCCCACGACAGCAACAAAACAATCAAAATCAGCCATTTGATCGTCTCCATCTTCCATTCATGGTTCCCAGGCCTGCTGACAAAGCCACATTTTTAGGGTTTTTTGGAAAAGCGGCAGGCTGGGGACCACCCATTCCTTTTGGGGAATAATGTTCCATAAAGAAGGGACCACCAGTGAGACGACCTTTTTTTGTGGTCCCACTAGATAATAATCCTTAATTGATGAGACCTCTAACATGCCCTGCCTTTCTGTTCTGGGTGTAATTTCTTGGTTTGGTTAGTGCACTTCCAGATTCTGCTGAAATAAGAGCTGTTTCTAATTTCTCATTTTTACAGAAAATAGATCAGTTGTCTCAGGTATAAAACTGAATCGGATTCTTGAGTCTGGGGAGAAGAGTAGATTTCATCAGCTGTTATCTTCACTAGAATTCTTTTCTGTCTGGGGACCGACCCATGTTCTTTATTTATAGAGAAGGGCCCGGACATGCACTTTGAGAAACACTTTAAATTAAGTCTCCTGAGCCAACAGGTTTCACAGAGGGAATGGATCAAGATGAGAGACTGCTACATAGGGGGATCCTGTTTTATGAAAAACAGCCAGGCAAGCAGGAGGGCTTTGGTCAGAAAAATTTAACATTTTCTTTGCATAGCCTGAGCTTCACAGAGTGGCTCATATTGCCACACGAGTTGCTGCTCTTGGTGGTAGCAAATATTTAATTTTTCTTCCAGGCCGTGCTGGGATCCATTTTCCTACAAAGAAATCTTCTCTGTGTCATCTTGACCATGTTGTATCTTCCTGTCACCTTTCTTGATACAGGTAGTCCTCGACTTACAACCATTCATTTAATGACCGTTTGAAGTTACAATGGCACTTTAAAAAAGTGACTTATGGCCATTTTTCACACTTATGACCGTTGCAGCATTCCCATGCTCAAAATTCAGATGCTTGGCAATTGCTTCATATTCATGACGGTTGCAGTATTCCAGGGTGACGTGATCAGCTTTTGCGACCTTCTGGCAAGCAAAGTCAAAGGGGAAGCCAGATTCGCTTAACAACCGTGTTGCTAATTCAACAACTGCGGTTATTTGCTTAACAACCGTGGCAATAAAGGTTGCAAAATGTAGCAAAACTCACTTGATGGCCATCTTCCTTTGCAACAGAAATTTTGGGTCGTAAGTCGAGGACTACCAGCATAGATTAGACCCAATTCAAATTCAGAAGTGAATTATTTAAGGCCCTAGAGCTGTAAAAAAAAAAAAGCCACCTAAAAAATAAGTGCCAGATTAGCTGCCCTGGGAGGCCTGCCTATAGGTGGAATGCCACCAATTGTTCCCTGCTTGCAACCCATTGATTTTTATTTGGTACTAGCACCTTGAGAAGAAGCTGAGCCATGATTTTTGCCTATAGCCAGACCCTTCACCTGTCCGAAATCCAAGATACAAGGCTCAGTATCTCGGCATTGAGGAAGGGAAAGAAAGCTGTGGACCTTCCTATAAGGTGCTAAACCATAGTTAATAAGCCATAAATGGTACTGTATGACTCATGAAGTTATAACCCATGTTTTATAACTGGGTTCACAAAACATTCTAGTTCAAATCCAAACCAACCACACAACGGCTCCAGGTATCATTGGGCCGAGTTCCTTTTCGCTGGCCAACATTGAATTTTTGTTACATTACTTTTTGTTCCCTTTCACTCAGGGCCATCCTGTTTGAGAGCCGTAGATCAAAACAGCTGGGGTGGGGTGGGGGCATCAGGCTTGCCCGCAGGGGGTCCTGCAGAAGCTCCTCTGATTGCTTTGTTACTCTGGGCATCAGTTCAAGCCGGCAGCTGGATTGATTCCTCCAGGTTGATTGATGAGTTTGTCTGCAGTTCTCCTGCATGTCAGCACTGCAGCACGGCTGTATCAATCCTCAATGGTAGAGAAAGGGGTTAATGGAGGGAAAGCATTGCTGTGGACTTATTGTCTTCCCATTTTTAGTAGGCTAAAGTCAAAAAACAATGAAAAGGTGTCAGATGAAAGTTCTCTTATAACACTTTCCAAGCTCTGGAATTTAATTTTGATTTTAAAACAAACAAACAAAAAGAAAGCATGCATCCTCCCATAAAAAGTGGTTTGTGTGCTTTTTTTACCTTTTTTTTTTTTAAGATACTATTTGCTGCCCCCTGTTGGGAGTGGTAGGAAACGGTTTTATTTCAATTATTCTCTCCTCTTGTTGGGGACTTCTAGGGCTAAATGGATCTTCCTCACTGCCACATATAGCACTTCGTAAGGGGAAAAACAATTGGGAATTGCTTTACTTTTGCTGAGCTAACTGCATGTTGCATGTCGTTCCCACAAACGTTTCTGCTCGGTTATATCTTGGATCCTAGGATCATCTCCTAGTGGTGGAGAAAGGACCTTTCAGTAATTCAGCAACAGAGGCTAACTCCATGTAGGCTGGTGTTGGATCATGATAACTCTCACTCTCAGGCAAAAATTAACTTGTTGGAAACGGTTGAATGCAGAGCAGTACCTCGAGCGGTGCTGCATTGAGAAAGCTGGCTTGATACGGCATCATGATTCAAGCAAAGGCGAAGCATTTTTGGAAACCCAGTACAAGCATCTATTGGATACGAGCTAACAGACATGGAATCTCCCAAGTCAAAATTCTGAAATTTTGAAATTAGGAACTTGCCATATCTTTTCACCATTAATGGAGATCAACCCAAGTTAAGCCTTTCTGTTCTTGTCACTGTCTCTAAAAAAAAAAGGAAAATTAATGTTAGAGGGTTTTTTTGTTTGTTTGTTTGTTTTCTTTGTTTTTAACTTCCTAACTTTCTAACTTGGTTGTATCTATAACATGGCAAATAAGGTGGATGTGTTTGGCTTTAAGAGATTCCAGTGAGAAGATCGGATTTCTCTCACCATTGCCCTTCCTCTGGGGTTGATCTGCAGAAATTCTCCAGACTGTTTCACAAAAACTAGACAGTCAAAACCTGGGCAATACATATAGTGAGATACAAATTAATACATAACAGATGGATACGTAACTGAAATAATGTTTTTTGCTATAATAATGTGATGGCAGCCCAGAGTTCTCCTTTTTGAACTGCCCTAGTATAATCAAATGTGTGAATGACCTTGGAGGACGAAGGAAAAAGATGCTGCCTAAGAAATAACCAGATAAGAGAAGAGGGAGAGACCCTAAGAGCTTAATGATCAGAGGAAGAAATTTAGGAAGGACCTGCCCTAATTGATCAGCCAGTTAAAAGTGATGACAGGGAATTTGTACTTTTAGACTTAGAAGATTCTTTAATGTAGCCTTACAATAAAGTAGAATTAGTTCATCTAGTCCTGTTTCCTGTCTGGTTTATCTGGGAGGGCTGATATTTAAGAGCATGTACTCCTTCCCTTATAAGCATCCCTGATCATAGCTAGGGGGCAAAATTACAAGAAGCTGTTTCAGGATCTTAAAAAGAGTCCAAAGAAGAAGGGAGCTGCCCTTTTATTTTCTCATGCCCAATGCTGATTCTCTCAATTCCACTGTCCCCCCCAGCCAATGGGGGAACCCCAGGATCAAACAAGTACAATCAAGGAGAGAGATTAAAGGTGATGAAACAAAATGTTTGCCCATTGTCTCAAAATGATAAGTCAATAGGGAAGTCATTTCTATAATGTTCAGGGCTATTCCCTCAGGTAGATGTTCTGTTGCTCAAGGAGTTCCAGTTAATTAGCCAGAAAGAACAAACAACAATATGAACTTGTTGCCCTTCCTGTGTTTGAGACTACAGTTCTCATAATCTGTTTAGCCTTTAGTGGTGATTGTAAGGACATCAGGTGGGCTATAACTAAAAGACCGTCCAGACTCCTGGCTGTGAAGGAGTTAAGGGCTTTGTCCACTCACTATGGCTGACCCTACAAGATGGCCTTCTCCAAGCTGGAGATGTTGAAAGTTCTACAATACATCTGGATTCCATCACTTTGAAGGGAGATCTCAGGAAATGCCACCACATCTATAAGCACAGTTTATATTTTGTTAGTTGGCTTTATGTCTTAGAATCAGCAGCCTGGAAATATAGTGAGAACTAGTTATATCAGGTTGTAGACTCTACCTCTGTACCTCTGTTCATAGCGAGTGCAGTTTTATCCACTGGAGATTTCTTACACTGTATTTCAGGCTGTGGAAATTTCTGTCTTTGCAATCTAAACAGCTGGGAAGAAATAAATGGTAATCCTCTGGATATCATTAAATGTCCTGAGCAGTCTGAACCTACCTGCAGAAGCCAGTATAACTATGTAGTGGTTTCATATATTCCATTTGTGATCTGTCTTCATTCCAAGCTTTTATAGGAGGCTGATGCTTCTCAGGGGGAAAAAATCATTTGCTGTGTTACATTTGAAAGATCTCCCACTCCCCAATAGTACTTACTAAAAGTTCTACCTTGTTTTTCATTCCATCTTTGTAGACTCTTTCTCCTTCTTCTGTTACAAGTTGTGGATGCTGTTTTCTTGCTCTCGTTAGATAAGAAATAGCCAGGGATGAACCAATAAGACTGTTATTTTGTAACAGAGAGCTGGTGGGGTTTTTTTCCATTCAATTGTGTTCTGGAACAATACATTAGGGAACTCAACCTGTGATTGATGGATGGATTTTACTGCCTTTGAGTCAGTGTTGAATCCTGATAAATGCCTGGACCAGTTCCTGCAGTCATCTTGGCAAGATTTTCAGAACTAACTTGCCATTCCCAGGGCTGAGAGAGGGGGCTGGCCCAAAGTCACCCAGCTGCCTTTATGCCTCAGGCAGGACTGGAGGGTTGGGGGAATGAAACCATAAAAACAATGCTTTCTGACCCCGAATTGAAAACCTGGTGTCCATCAATTCAATTTAATTAATTCAATTTATATGCCGCCCCTCTCCAAAGACTCAGGGCGGCTCCCAATATATTTTAAAAAATCATTATAAAAAAAACATTTAAAAATTAAAAACATTAAAAACTCATTCACGCCATTCATGGCCGGATCTCGCCAGATCACAAGAGCGAGATCAATGGCCCCAGGCCTGCCGGAAAAGCCAGGTCTTCACCGCTTTTCGGAAGGCCAATAGGGTGGGGGTAGTCCGGACCTCAGGAAGTAACTGGTTCCAGAGAGCTGGGGCAGCCACAGAGAAGGCCCTCCCCCGCGGGCCCGCCAGCCGGCATTGTTTAGCTGATGGGACCCAGAAGAGACCAACTCTGTGGGATCTTACCAGTTGCTGGGAGCTATGCAGCAGAAAGCAGTCTCGAAGATATTGTTTATTGTTCCTCCTTCATTAAAAGTTGTTTCTAAAGGTGGTTCATTCATTCAAAGGTTCATTGTTATATACAATTTCAGAAAACTGAGTTGAATAAACCATGGTTATTAACCATTGGTCAACATGATACAAATATAAATTTTGGGATATGGCGTGCCCCAATATGCATACATATTGGATTATACGAGGTGCGGTGTGAATATTAGACAGCTAGAATGATGAGATAAATTCTAACTTTTTTTAAAATGCCATTGTTAAAGCTTTAATAAAACAATTATCCCACCATAGACGAGACACGTGTTCAATTCACGTATTATTTGGTTTTGAACCTAGTAGGTCATGTGAACCCTGCCCCTGTAGGTTATGCTTAACCAAGTGTGAGTTCCATTCTGATGTGAAGCTTGAGCTTCAGCAAAAACTAGCCAGCCTATATAGCTGCAAATTCACTAGTGTTTTACTTAGCATATCCAAATGTCTGAGAATGACCCCAAGCACAGACAGTAGAGTAAGAAAGATGACCTTGTTGGAGATACATAGGAACTTGCCATTAGCTAGGGAGAAGGGGCTGAAGCGCTTTTAAAGTTCAGAACAACTGGATAATATTTGGAAGCAGCTCAGACAGATACTCCCTAATCCACTTCATATAAGAAGGGGGAGGAGATCCAGCACAACCAGACTTGTTATTTGTTCTGTTATAGCCATTTCAATGAAGGTAGTTTTAGCCTTTTAGGGGAACTAATTTCCTTGTCTGGGCAAATGGGGCCAATTAACCATACTAGACTCCAGAAAAAGTTAGATCTGGAATTATCTTTGGTAAACCAAATGTTGCCTGGCTAGGCCAAATGAGGCTGAGTTAGTGTCAGAGAACTCTACTATGAAAATAAAGTTGCCTAATAAAATGTACTAGAGGTGAAAAGACCTCAGAATATATTGCAGTTTCACCCCAGTGACTTTAAAAAACGAACACACAAAAGAAAAGGAACAGTGTACTGTATGGTATAATTTGAGGACAGTCGTGATTCTGTTTCCCTCCCAGGACTGATATGTTTGAAGTGCATCTTGAATCTAGATCAAAGAGATTCTCTGAGACAAAGGTAACATAGATTATATCATCAGTGCTGCTGCTCTGTCCCATTTATATGTGGGAGAAAGTGTTTTAATTAGCTAATTCATCAGCAATAACCTCCAAAGAGGGTCACATTAGCGCACATAGGATGAAAACAACCACTTTGAATGTATTCCTCAGACAATGCTGCCAGCTTCAAAAAGAATCTTAAAACTGATTGGGAAACAAATTTAAATGTATTGCTAAGCATAGTTCTTCATGTGTATTTTTTCGTGGGCTACTTGCCTTTCTAATTATCCTATGGGTCTGGGTATAATAAGTATTATGAACAAATGAGAACTTCTACAAGCTTTGTACTTAAGTAGACATTTAATCTTAATCTATCACAAATATGAAAAACTTTTACAATATTTGGCGCCTATGAAATGATGGTATTATGTCCAATTTTATGCCTCTGCAAATTAGTATTTTTCTGAAGACTTAATCCTCTTCTACCCAGTCTTATTTCTGCAAATTAGGTAATCACAATTCTAAATTGTATATAAATAGGTTCAGATGTTAAATATAAGATATTAAAATTGTTATTGTTTCTCTCTCTAGGAGATAGGTTTCCATTAAAAATATGGAGTTGCTCATTGTCTGTCTTCCTAGCATTTTTTCAAACTATCACACACCAGGTAGACTGTTCGTTGACCACAGTCTCCTTACTCATTCTTAATATTGATTTATACTTTTTGAAATACTGCCCATTTTAATTGACTTTTGGGTTGATTTGATGTGAAATTTTGGGATTTTCTTATACTGTCCTGCTACCAATGCTTTTCTAATCAACTGGTAATTTTAAGACTTTGTGAGGGAATAATATTTAGAATGTACTTCTTATGGCTCGGTAAGTGGGAGTACTCAGTCCATTTTCTAACTATGGGCATTTCCACACTGCCAACCACTTCTATTTCCCAATCCCTCAAAGCAGTTTGAAAATTTTATGGAGTTTGCAACTGTGTCAAAGAGACATGTGCATCTTGGAACAAAAAGGAGTAGAAGGAGAGACTTGAACAACAGTGCTTCTGTCAAATCATCTCTAGGACAGGGTGAAAGTAGCTTGTTTCCTCTGTTGCCATCTTGGGGAGTGCATGAGTTTTTCCTGCATGTGGAGAATCCAGTTTTACTTATTAAACCTATCTTCTTAGGCCCCCATGGCTGGAATTAAATGCCAGAGGATTTCTCGTGCTTAGGTTCACAAGCCTATATATATATGTCCAGTTATTTGATCAGCAAATAATTATAATTTAGAGAGCCATTTAAATCCATACTCTTGGGGCCACGAATGGTATAATTTCAGGACAGAGCCAAAATAAAAAGAACAATCTAACGTTCAGACTCCGAAAAGAAAAGAAAAAAAGACATTTGAGTTAACATCAAATTAAGAGAGCATTACCACGGATCTTATTAATCCAATGCAGGCGGGAGGGAAACAGGCTTCGGACTGTTAAAAAACGCGCAGGATGGAAGCCATATGATCGGCGAAAAGACGGGATGATGGTTTTTGGAACCCTTGGGTGACATTCTTCGATCGATGGGTACGGGGCCTGCCAACTCTCTCCAATTATACCGATCGGGCAGAAACTATCGGATTCCAAAAAGTAAATTAATTTATTTAATCTGGAACAATTTCGTGGTGAGAAAACTTTGTGTCTCGGGCAGCAAAAGCAAGATCGCTTGGCTCCAAAACACTAGAAAATCCCTTCCGGGATCGGCTTACTTGAAGTCACAGCTGGGTGGCCCGAAACCTGACGTCTTTATTTCTCATTTCTTGGAATTGACCTTCTCATACGATTTCTGTTGGTTTCTACTTCCAATGAATTCTGGCTGATCGCTTACACGGGAATCAAACTGGTGGGGCGCAGGAAGTGTAAATTCACACGCTATCAAGTCAAGAAACATAAAACTGCGTGCGTTGTTGCAAAAGAAAAGCGGCATTTAATTGTTTATTATTAATTTACCCATACATACAAAACAACAGAAGAGGCCCGGATTCTATAAGACTCCGGCCTGCTTACAACTTTAAAAATAGGAAACAGTAACACAAGAAGCGAAGTCTTCGGACATATTCAGATACTGGTTAACATACAGCATTTCTCTTTTTTTCAGGGGAAACCCACGCGCTCGATTTTACGCCGGAATTTGCGCTTAGAGGAATCAGCCATCGAATCGCAAAAACAACAATAAATCGATATCAATATTATACTGAACACCAACGTGCGCCAGTATTGGTTAACTCAAGGCGGCATGCATTCCTAATACTGTACTCCCGCCTCCTATTTTTGTTTAGGTTTGGGACATACAGAAAACCCTGCCTGAGGTCTTCCGTGCAATCTTAAATTAACCAATACTGGCCCACGTTCCATCTAGTTCCCACTGTTACGGGATGGCTTGACAACCGTAACTCTCTTTATTAAGGAGCAAGCCGGGGATAGTTGACCCGCAACCGCCGCTATTATAATGAAGCTCACACACAAGTGGACTCGGCTCCCAGACACGCCCCGCCGCTTTCTTTTACTATACTAGCGCCCCCTCTCGATGCTCTCGAAGTTCGGCTGCGCCGCCTTCTCTTTTCTCTCACCATTCCCAAACGCCGGCTTCCCCTTTTAACACGCTAATCGATACGCTAGGCATTCGGGGTCGTTCCTGCAATTCAGGAATCTCCGGATCGAAAGGCTCTTTTCTCACCCTTCCCGGCTACTACGCGCTTCTTTCTCATCTCTCCATCGATCGGCTCGGCTTTCAACCCACTCCGCCTTACAACGGAACGAGTCCCTCGGAGCGCGTTCGATGCGCTCCGTGCTCGCTTCCCCCCCCCCGCCCCTTTGACGGAACGAATACCCTGGGCGCTTTTTTTTTCCTCTCTGACCACTCGAGCTTCTCGACGCTCTTCTTCCCGTGCCTGTCTCCTAGCAGAGGGACCGGAAGTGGCTCGAGGAGGGGAGGGGGGGGCTCGGTCCCTCCTCAGGTGAAGGCGCTGCTGATGGAGCCGCCGTTGCGGAGCCATTGAGCCCCCCCTACCCCCCTCCCAGCGGTTGGGCCGGGGGGGCCCTCCCCCTAACGAGAAGCGACCGGACTTGGAGCCCCGCAATTCAGGTGAGGAGGAAGAGGCACGGTGTACGGGGCGGTGGGGGGGGAGGCAGCCGAGGACAACGAGCAAGAGAAGCAGCCGGAAAAGTGGGGAGTCGGAAAGTGGGGTTGAGGTGGAGGGAGTGGGGGGTAACGGTTGGGTCAGATCTCGGAGGCTTGGGAAGAAGGACTGCGAGGCGATGATGGGAGCCGAGGCAAAGTGGTGGCTTGCCTTATTCGGAGTCACTATTGTAAGAGGTGGTAACTAAGGAACTGCTTTTGCCAGTAGGGAGAAAAGGCTCGGAGGAAACTTGGGCTGCGCCTTGGGGTGGGGTGGGGGGGGGGGAAGGAGGCAAAGGATTGCCGGGGGGGGGGAACAAGGGGGGCTGGGGTGGGGGTCTGGGGGGAAGTGGGGGGGGGCGCCGGGGGGGGGGGGGGGGGGGGGAGAAGGAGCAAAGGATTTGCTGGGAGTGGGAACAAAGAGGGCTTGTGTGGGTGTCTGGGGGGCAGTTGGGGAGCGCAGCTGATCGTGGGTGGTGGTGGTGGAGGAGGAGGAGGCGGCAGCTGGCGAAGTTGCCGTTCTTCAAGTGGGGTTGAGCTTGGTTCAACGGATTGGGAAATTGGCAAAGGAAGAAGCGCTGGCCATTCCAATCTGCTCTTGGCCCGAAACTGTTTTAAAAGCAATCCCGAGTGTTCGAAGTCCTCTTAGTGATCAATACTTCGGAGTATATTGCCTTGTATCGAAGCTACAAATCGTAGGGTATTGGTGTGTGTTTGGAGATTTAGTTTCACGCCGTAGCGATCTCTCTTTTGGGCCAGAAATATGCTTCCGACTGTAGCTTTGGTGGTTGTTGCAATTAATTAGCTACTATGTAGTATTTATCTTTAGGTGCATCTTTGCCTGGAAGGGAAGGTATTTTGGAATGGTGCTTCTGTTGTATTAATGCTCGGTGGTGTTTCTTTCTGGGGGGGGGGGGGGTTTTTTGTGTTTTTTTTTTGCAATTGGGGGGGGGGGCAGATAAATTTAGCTGATGTTAAATCTAAAATGCTCTAAAGGCTCACTTATGTGTAGCCTGATTGCCTGTGCGTTTTAGTAGTGTGTTTTAGTGGAGAAAAACTTCCTCTTGCCAATAAACTTGGCTAGCAGGTAAGTTACTCTAAACTCCAACTTTTTGCTATATTAAAGTTTGTTATAAAAAAAATAAGGCATTCCAACTTTAAAACATGAGAATACATTTTTCTTCTCTGTGTATGGATGCGTGTGTTTGAGAGAGATGAAAATAAATAGCAAATGCCAGTATCTCTGAAAACGCAGTTCAAGAATCAATAAACCTGTTGAGCAATGTGTAGAAAGTTAATTTTCACTATTTTGTACTCTGTTTAATTTGAGAACTTCTTTGCTACTACATTGGGACTTGCTTTTGGGAGATGATTATTATTCAAACTAGTTAAAGGTCAAAGTGTAGAGGCTACCTTGTTCTGGAACCAATAGTTTATGTGAGTAGAAATCAATACTATAGGATCCAGTATCACATTCCAATTAGCATAGCTCTCAGGTTTGGCTGCTTTGTCATCTCTAATTAATAAAGGTTTGCTTTGAGGCAGTCAATGGATGCCCAGCTAGCCAGCTTTTATCACAGTATTCTTAAGTGACAAGCTCATGTAGGACTTTCTGATTAGTACTTCAGCTATGTTGGAGAAGTCGCTACTATGATTGTCTTGATGAATCATTTGATCACTCTTAGGTTTTGAGTGAGTTTTTGCACATTACAAGACATTTATAGAAGTTATGGAAAATGTGTTCAGTTATTGAAATCTAGCTAAGATCAAATCAGAGGCTCTGTTATGAGAGAGACAGTATCTACTTTCAAAAAACATGATTGGTGTGGCTAAAATGTTCTTTTCTAGTTGAATTACCCTATCAAACAGACTTCATTCTGTAGACTCTATAGAATTTAATAAAAATTCTATCAGGCAAATGAATCTTAGGATAGTTTTAAGATTGTTTGAAAGTAGAGATCTTTTTAGTCCAAATTTATCGGTAGTAATTAGTTTTCAAGTTTTCTTTGCTCCCTAATGCTAATGATATGCCATATTAGTTTCTGATCAGTGATAGTTTCTTTGTCTTCATAGAAACTACAACTTGCTGACTTCAAGGTTTTAGTGTTTAATATGATTTAATATGGATGGCTTAATCAAGTTTTATTATGAAATGAACAGTTTCTTGTTGCTGACTAATTTTTAATTTTTTTTCATCACTTGGGGGATTTTCTCTTTTCAGGTCTAATAGCCTAACTTTATACAAATTTAGTAAGAAGTAAAGTCTACTGTGTTTAATGGATCTATAAGGTTGATGGTGCTGGTTTTGCAATTTTTATGGTTAAGAGAGTGACTCAGTCTAACTAACTTAAGATAAAATAAAGATTTCTACTATGGACATACTATCTAATTTATAGTTCTGAATCCAAGATGTTGTATTGCATCACACATACAGGTTAAAAATCTGTAATCACGATAAATGGGTAGTGTACTTTATTTAATGCTTCCTGCAAGTGGCTGCAGTGGAAATTAAAACAGTGTATCTCTAATATTTCAAGGTTTGTTTGTTTTTTAGAAATGATGGGGTTCTACATGTTTTAGCAACTCTCACTTTCCAGATACCGTATATACTCGAATATAAGCCGAGTTTTTCAGCACATTTTTCAGGCTGAAAAAAGCCCCCTTGGCTTATATTCGAGTCACGGGAAAAAAATGCCTTTTTCCCTGCAACCGTTTTGGCTCCCGGGGGTGCAGAGAGGCTTGCTAAAGCCAAAATGGGGTGCGGGGGTGTGTGGCGCCCCTCCCCCGTGCCCCTTTTTGGCTTTAGGGGTTGCAGGGAGGCAGGGGTGAAATGCTCCCGCTTTGGACCGGCTCAGGCGAGTAGGTAGCGGAGATTGAGGCGAGTTCGACATACTGGTAACAATTAGTGGCTGGCCACACCCCCGAACCGGGCCACGTGGAAGGCAGGCAAGCTTCGCAGGGCTGCGGGGAAGGGAGCTTCCCAGCATGCCGTCCTCCTCTCCCAGGTGACAGCCAGGGCTTCGCCACCTCCTCTTTTCCTCAGAGGGGCAGCGTCTGCCTCCAAGTTCTTGAGGAGGGAGGGACATACATAAACACACACGCCCTTGTTGCCCTCCCCCCCACTACTTTTGCTCTCGGCTTAAAGTCAATCTTGAAGAGCTGGAAGACATTTCCTTACATCTCCACCAAACTCATTGTTGGGAGCGTCAGTGATCTAAGGAAACGTCTTCTTACACCTTCTCCTCTCCATTCCCATTCCCCCCCCCCCCGTTTTTCCATTTCTGTGCCTGGATTCTGCTAATTACCCCTTCTCCTCCCCATTCCCATTCCTCCTCCCCCCCCGTTTTTCCATTTCTGTGCCTGGATTCTGCTAATTGCACCCTCTCCTCCCCATTCCCATTCCTCCCCCTACTTTTCCATTTCTGTGCCTGGATTCTGCTAATTACACCCTCTCCTCCCCATTCCCATTCCTCCCCCCCTGTTTTTCCATTTCTGTGCCTGAATTCTGCTAATTACCCCTTCTCCTTCCCATTCCCCCCCCCCCTCATTATTCCATTTCTCTGCTGGATTCTGCTTCTGCAAGAGAAGGCTCTGATGTTTGCTTGGGTGGTGGAGGGAAACTCAAAGCATTGGGGGCTTCAGAAGGGCAGAATGAGCTTCAAAATGTGCAGCTCCTGGCTCTAACAGTGAGTGACTCAAGTTGGCTGGGGAATAGGGGCACTGGAGTTGGGCAGGTGAATCTACAGAGGGCGTCATTCTTTAGGCAGGCTGAGCATTATGGGGCTTGAAATCAGGGGTGGCGAGGGCTGAGACACAGAAAGAGACAAAGAATGAAAGAGAGAATGAGAGAGAGTGGGAGAGAGACAGAGAAAGAGGGGGAGAGAGAATGAGGGGGGGGAGAGAGAGAAAGGGGGGAGAAAGAGAATGAGAGAGAGAGTGGGGGAGAGAGAAAGAGGGGGAGAGAGAAAGAATGAGAAAGAGAGGGGGAGAGAGAAATGGTGACAAGATAGGGCAAAAACGTAAAATGTGAGAACAGTCGTAAGTTCGAGGACTGGTCACAAGTATGAGGACCAATCAAAAATTACTTTTCCAGCCCTCTGAGTAGTCCATATGCACAAAAGGACTACCCAGAGGGCTGAAAAAAGTGATTTCTGACAAGTCCTCGCACTTTTGACCGGTCTTCGCACTTATGACTGGTCATCATTTCTGCCCATTGTAGCATTCTTAACAGCCGTGTCCCTCATTTCACAACTGCTTCTCTTCACCATGGTGACAAGATAGGGCAAAAACGTAAAATGTGAGAACAGTTGTAAGTTTGAGGATTGGTCACAAGTGCGAGGACCAGTCAAAAATTACCTTTTCAGCCCTCTGAGTAGTCCATATGCACAAAAGGACTACCTAGAGGGCTGAAAAAAGTGATTTCTGACAGGTCCTCGCACTTTTGACCAGTCTTTTTTTATTTTGAAATTTACCAGTAGCCGCTGCATTTCCCACGCCCGGCTTATATTCGAGTCAATACGTTTTCCCAGTTTTTGTGGTAAAATTGGGGGCCTCGGCTTATATTCGGGTCGGCTTATACTCGAGTATATAGGTATTATTTTGTAGTCTCAAGTTCCACCAAGAATCCTTTTTGAGAACTTTGCTCAGACTAGGTGTCTAATGACTGTAGTAAGAAGTTGTATGGAATCAAGTCTTCGTTGAAGCTATACCAATGTAGTTATAATTTTACTTTAAATTATGTAAGTTGCTCTAAATTTTAATGGCCTTGGTTATGTATATTATGGGTAAGTATGGTTCATTGTAATATATCTTTCAGTAAAGTAATGTTTCTATTTTTGCCACTTTACTACTTTCATTTAAATTTTGGGACCAAAGGGCTTTAAAAATGGTCATTTCACTTCTATTTCTATGTGGTAGAACACACTAAGTCTAAGATATATAGCATATTCTATGCTACTACCATTATTACAAATCTGGACACATGACTATTAAGGTTTAAGAATAATGTCTGAGTGGGAAATTAAGGCCATTTTCCAGAGCATCCTTTATAAAAATAGATGAAATGTGGCTCAAGAATTCCAGACCATCTTTTAGGGCAAGCAAAACAGAAAAGTTCAGAAAAATTGAGTTGCTTTAAAATAAAATGGAATATGAAATTTACTAACCAAGATTTTGTGAATCAGGAAATCAATGCAATGAATAATGGATTTATGGAAATATGAAATAATCCAGATAATGATTGAATCTCTCTTATATATGGCTATTTTTCCTATTGAGTATGATTAAGTTTATCACAGTCAAAGATTCAGACAAGCCATCTGCCCCATTCAGGTTCAGCCCAATCAGTTAGAACAGTTAGGGAGAAACTTCTTAGAATCACGTATTTCTGAGAGACTTCTTTCTAGCAACTGTCATAAATATGAGTCAGTTGCCAAGCATCTGAATTTTGATCTTGTGACCATGGAGATGCTGCAATAGTTGTAAGTGTGAAAAAGGATCATGTCACTTTTTTCAATGCTTTTGTAACTTCAAAGGGTCACTTAACAAGCTCGCATAAATCAAGGGCTACCTGTATGCAGCATACAGAATTTATTTTTTCAAAGTCAATTCTGCTCTTAGGAAGAGGATAAAATGGGATTGAGTTTTGTGAATATGTTTATATTTGGGTGTAAACTTTTCTGCTTTTTGTTTTTCATAGAAGAATGAGGGAAAAATATTTTAATCCTATTTCAGCAAAGTTGATAACTGTATGACAGTAGAACCTTCCAAGTCTTCTGTGGAGGCTGAATTGAGACACTAGGAAGGAGCTTTCTACTTTGGACAAAAGCATTTTTAACATAGACACTTGGATGGGGCCATGCAATTTTAGTCTGCCAAATGAAATTATATGCTCTCGTGTTCTCAACTGCCAATAAGCAGATTACACCCAAAAGAATGAGTGGTGGACAAAAAGACATAAGAAAGTCAGCACTGGTAAAAAAAAATGTCCTAATTTATTATCTTTATTGTTTGTTTCTTTAGTAGATTTGTTATGCAATATGATACTGAGGTAGAATTGTAGCAGTGGCCTTTTTCCAGGTGCCGTTATATGGTCTATGTGCCACCTAATTTGAGCTCAGCTCTTTGAAACTGAACAGCTTGCAACTTATAACCATTTTGTATATAAATATATATACTGGTATATAAATATAATTTATCCTGATCTCTATTATTATCCTAGTGTTCCTAATATATTTGTTATGCAGCAAGCTGATGATAGTGATGCCACCCAATTATTCACAGATTTTAGTTGATTTAATTCACATTCATTTTCATATTGCAGTGCTAGAACAATTATGAAGGAAAAAGCATGCTCTTATTTTCAGATAATCTATTAATGTCATAACAGAAATTTTAACATTATGATAATTTTGAGGGGAAAGAAGAAATACCTCCTTTAAAATTGCAATTGCCGTTTGCATTTTTTGAAAGTAGTTCTGCTGGTACTATTCTAGTGCTTGATTATTTGAGTCAGCTTCTTAGGCTACTTTGCAGGTACACTTCTGCCCATTTATCTGGAATTAAATGCCTTGAACTCAGTGGAACTTGATACTTAGTAATCTACAATATATATGGGATTGGTCTATAAACATTTTTATCATAATTGTTAATAAATATTTCAGTTTTAATTTTTGTACATTGTTTGGGACAGAGGATGATGTAGGATGAAGCCATGTCAAAGACCCAGAGAGAAAGTTATACAATAGGTACCAGCTACAAATCTGAGTGTCTGAGATCTTACTAGAATCTGGACTCATGTAAAGAATGAAGGTTTTTGTGTGTTTTATCTATGCTAGTCTGTCAGTAGCAGCCCTATTATTATGATTATTCTGTAGCCAAAACAACATTATGAAAAAAGAGGAAGCTATCGGCAAATCTAGGAAAGAGCCAAGGTTTACAGAAACCCAAGAGGAGGAGGAGGTAGAAAGGGCACCAATTTCCCAGAAAATAACAAAGTGAGGACTTGAGTCTGTTAGGTGACCATGGAATGCTATCTTCTAGTGACAATACACCTCACAAATGAGAGGGAATATCCTGGAACAGGTAGGCCTGCTTTGGAATATTGATGCTTTCGTCTAACAGTTTCTGCTTGTGACATCTCAAAATGCAAGAGCTTTTGCAGAACCTTGAGAATTCCACGTAATGCTGTTTTATTTTTCGGCTGCTTACAATCACAGTAAAAAAAGAAATACAACAAGATGCTTGTTGCAAACAAAACTCTGAGCAGAGATTCCTTACCATCCTGACCATGGTCAGCCAACACTCCCCATCTTCCCCAGATCGCCATCAAAATGTGTTGGAACAGTTATTGGAAAAAAATTTAATAAGAAACAAAATGGATAAATTAAGAGATAGAGCATATTTTGCACGCTTACTGCCACTTTGCTTTAGTGTTTGGAGTCCCAAACAAAAGAAAACAAAAAGGTTAACCACTCTGCAGTGTCCAGTTTTTTCCAAGAATCAGTGAATACTCAGAATTGTTTACTTAGCATTGCCCATTTTTCCAGTCCCTGAAAGCTTCAAACCTTAGATGTCACCACATGATCTATGCCTGTCATGATGCCTAGACCTAGTGTGGGTAAACCAGTAGAGCTCCCTTCCAGTTTATAAAACCTTTTAGCCATTGACCTGCCTGCTTTAGAGAGCTGTCTTTTCTGCTTTCTACATAAGAAAATTCTACAAAACATTTCCTTCCCCACAGGATTCCTAATGCTAACCTTTATTTTTCCACTGCCTGTCCTATACATAATTGCCTTGGAATTCTCACAGAAATAATCCAGTAATTGATCAGATGTGTTATTATATAGATGTAATGCAGTGATTTCTTGCTGAATTCCCTTTATTATATACCCTAAGGCCGTGATGGTAAACCTATGGCACACATGCCCAAAGTGGTACGCGGAGCCATATCGCTTGGCACACGTGGCATCGCCCGTTCCTCTTCCAGGTTTCTGGCGCACATGTGCACGTGACAGTCAGCTGGCCTTTGCACATGTGGCAGTGCTGGACACTGGAAGAGCTGCTCTTCTGTTTTCTGGCGTGAGCATGCATGCTGGCCAGCTGATCAGCGCGTGCACATGCATGGCAGTAACCAGAAGACTTGCTTGCTGGCACGCAGAACCCAGAAGTATCTTATCTGGCATGCGCATGCCCCCTAGGCTACTCCTCTTCCTGTGCCATAGTGTGCCATAGTGCACGCGCATAGTGCTTCCTTTTCAGCACTTGGTGCTGCATGCATGCAAGCGTGAACTTTTTTTTCAGCACTCTGCGCCGAAAAGGGTTGCCATCACTGCCCTAAGGCATAATACTTTTGTGAAGAGGACTCTTTCCTTTTCCGAATGTTTGCAATGTTCCTTGGCCTCCAGCAAATTTTTTCTTTGTTTTGAGTCGGCCCTATTTTCATGACACAGAATTTAGCTGGTGTGCGTTTCCTGGGAAGATGAAAATAGCATGGGAACTGGGAAGGTGAACTACCCTCCTTTTTAAAAATTCTCTCTTTCTGGGAATTGTGTCTTGCTCTGCATTATATTCAACCACAAGTTGATGGGGAACTGGCAAGAAAAGATGAAGTGTGTGTTTGATATGGAAATACTTGCATGAATGTTAAAATAATGCTCGCATTACTTTGGCAGTGGTCCATAAATCATTTTTAAATCATTATTATTGACTTTATTCCCCGTAAGTTTTTAACTTCTTACAGAAGACCCAGACATTCTTAACATCGGTGCTTAATCCTTTAGGAATAAATGTATCTTGTGCAAGTGGTTTGAAGAATGTCTGTGTATTTTTCTTCAGAGAATACCTTTTTAGTGTATGAACCTACAAGGCAGACTTAAGGGAGATACTGAGAGCTCTCTTTGAAATAAGCATAAGTGCTAAATGGAAAGGTTTCTTTTTAATATTAAATGCTTGAATTTTGAACAACTCTAAGGTTATACTGACAAATGAGCATATCATAGGTATGGGCTGCAACAGCATATAGTGCATTTGAGGTATAGAATTAATATGCATGTAATTTTTAATTAGTTAACTAATAAAGCTGAACGTCCATAGAAGAGAGCTTTTGATAAAATTACTACCACTAAATGGCCATTAACCATGTTAGTACGATATCCATGTGGTTAGCTAAATACCTATTCAGTAACATTTCACTCTTTGGAAATGATAAAATGTGTTAAGAGCATGTGTTGCTGCTACTGAGTTTTTAAACACAGAATTAGAAATAGTTATTTAACTAAAACCTGAAGTTTGAGATTTTTCAGAATACAGGTAGTCCTTGACTTACAACAGTTGGCTTAGTTACCATTTGAAGTTACAATAGCACTGAAAAAAATAACTTATGACCAGCGGTGAAATCCACTTACCTTCCCTACCGGTTTGGGAACGGGAGCACATGCCTCTTTTGCACATGTGCAGAGGGTAAAAAACGGGACATAATGATGCCCCGGCAGGTGGACAGAGCCTCCCGCCATCGGTGCTACTGGTTCACGTGAGCCAGATAGAGCAGGCCAGATTTCACTGCTGCTTATGACCATTTTTCACACTTACAACCATTGCAGCATCCCCATGTGATCCAAATTCAGACGCTTGGCAACAGGTTCATATTTATGACGGTTGCAGTGCGGTCATGTGATCCACTTTTGCAAACTTCTGACAAGCAAAGTCAATGGGGAAACCAGATTCACTTAATTACTGCGTTACTAACTCAACAATTGCAGTGATTCACTTAACTACTATGGCAAGAAAAGTTGTAAAATGAGGCAAAAGTCACTCACCCACCCACCCCTTTGTGTCAGAGGCACAGTTTAAGGTGCTTCCCTGTTGAAAGGATTAGCTGGTGACATCATCGTCACCTGGAAGATGCCTGTGGGGGCTCCTTTCATGTCCGTCAAGGAGCTGGAGCAAACGATGGGAGCTCATCCTGCCACACAGCAGCACTCAGGTCTCAAACGCAGGCTTGCTAACCTCCAACCCAGCATCCGAACCATTTCAGCCACTGTGCTCCTGGCAAAACTCACATAACAACTGTCTTACTCAGCAACAGAAATGTTGGGCTCAATTATGGTCATAAGTTGAGTACTATCTATATAAGTGATGGGAGGCAGAGGAAAAACGTATCTACATTTGCAGTCATATAGGATTATTTGTGGTCATGCAGTATGAGCCATTGATGGCACATTGTTTAGAATGCAGTATTGCAGGCTAATTCTGCGACTGCCAGCAGTTCGATCCTGACCGGCTCAAGATTGACTCAGCCTTCCATTCTTCCAAGGTCGGTACAATGAGGACCCAGATTGTAGGGGGGCAATATGCTGACTCTGTAAACTTCTTAGAGAGGGCTGTAAAGCACTGTAAAGTGGTATATGTCTAAGTGCTATTGCCAGTGCTGCTATTCTTCCATGTAACAAGAGTTGGAAAAACCCTGGGAACTTAATCTTGAAACATGGAAAAACAATTCAGAACTCTAATTAAAGTATGTATTAATCTTCAAATTTATACAAAGTCTAATTCCAACTCTCTTTTAACCTCAGTTCTATTCAGAACCATTTCCATGAATACAGGTGCAGTGCTGATGGTAATAGGATGCCTCTCCTCCTTCTTCCTGGTTTCTTTCTATTCTTTTCATTGTCCTCTGTGCCACAGTTACAAGTTCATGGTGAAGAGAATCAACACTTGCTAAATATTGAGAAAACATTTTCTTTGGTGCTGAATATTTATTTATGTTAGCCTTTTGTTAATATACAAATAAAAGGGATATTTTTCAGCTAGAAATATTTCTACTGATCCAGATTTCCCCTTCCTCTGAATCCCCTCCTCTGGGATAGTTGGTTCATCTGACTAACCTCTCTTTGCAACAGGAGTGGAAAACTCATATTCATAGAGGAAATTAGGCTTCTGCTGATGGAAATGATGGTTAGGGAAAAACCAGTAGAATCTTCCTAGATCTGACTTAAGTTTTCCCATAACTCAATAAACTTCAAGGTGTTAATTATTGTCTCCAGTTCCCAGGCTGCTACCAAGTTCATATTTTCTCTGTTCTACACATTTTGAAATCCCTTTTTTTGGGGGGGGGGGGGACAGGACGTGCACTTGGCTTTTAATGGGAATTGGGCACTTAACTCCTTCTTTTCCTTGCCTTGTATCTCAATGACAGCAGCATATGACAGAAGTTTGGAAAACAGGTTCTCTACTTCTCTTTCCTAGTGCACATTTGTCAGCCTTTTGGGTTCCTCTCTTGCTATTTTTGTAAAATCCATTTGTTCATTATATTCTCCGGTATGTATGGCAATTCTTTATGGCTAAACTGAAAGCACCCCACTTCTTAATCTTGTTGTGAAGAGCTGCAGTAACAGGATGTCTTAAAAGATTTGTGTGGAGTTAAGGGAGTGTACTAAATGCCACAAGGCATCACCAGCAAGAACTAGAACCCTTTTGGAAACCCAGTGAGAGTGTCATCTTTTGAGAATTACTAATGGCCTGGACAGGGGTCTGTGTTGGGAAAATTGAATTATGTTCCTTAAGTTAAATAAAGTTTGTTTGGCCCAGTCCTTTGAATTGAAAGAAAGAAGCTCTGTTTGAGGGCTGACTACCATATTATATTTTGGGGCTAGATATCCATGTGATGTAGGATTAGAGAATCTGATTATGAACATGTGTTGCAACTGCTAATGTATAGTCTCAGGAGTGAGTCAAAACTTGGATTGGACTTCCTTGGTAAAGTGAACAAGCTGGCTTTAACTTGCTGCTATTTTTTGGGGAACACTTTTTATATTGTTGCAAATCTGTGACCTTCCTTGGTATGGTATTGACCATTATTCTATATCATTATCAAGTGCCTTCCTAGGCCATGAAGAAAACAGCCAAATATCTATTGATCTGAAAAGGCAAGAGAAAACCTAGAATTTAAACACAGGAACATAGATTTATATAAAGGTTTGATATTTGTGTTCTGCAGTAGACAAATCTTTTTTATGTGTATATCACTTTATTCTTGGCTGGGATAAAGAGACTGATTAAGCCAAATCATGCCTATGGGCCTTTTGCTGATTCAGCCAGTTTCTGAACAAGGGATTAAATGTATGGAAAGCCCAGCTGTACAGCTCAGCCTACTGTAAGCCTGTCACTTGCCTTTTATCCCAGCCATATTCTGGTAATGTCATTCATCCCATCAGGTCTCCATTATACTTATCGTTTTAGCACTTCTCTGTTAAGAGCTCAACCTCTTCTGATTTTTCCCCCCATACTCTGAATGTTAGTTTGTATACAATGAAGGCCACTAACTTTGTGACCCATGTTCTTATTTTTCTTTGAGAGATTTAAGAGGCCCCAATTTCAACAACACACTCACTTTCCAAAGGGCACAAGTTCATATTTAAAGCTTGGACTTCAAGCTTTTTGTTTCTACCTCCACGGGCTTGTGTTTAAGATTCTCGTAATCGAGCTTACCACGTGTTGGTAAAATATTTTTATTAGATAATTGAGAAGATGGAGGTTGGAAACCAAATCTCCCCCATCAACACTATTTGCATTGGTAGTCGTTAATATGCAGGATATAGGTGGTCTTTATTTAACAGTCATACATTCTTTGACCAAACTTAAGACAGTGCTGAATGAATGGTAGCTACGACTGGACCTTGTACTGTACTTTTGACTGTCACAGAGTTGTCATCGTCAACTCGTCATCAGTTATGATTCGCAACCTTCCTTGTCGGCTACCCACAAGCAAAGTCAGTGGGGAAGCCAGCAGACAATTAAAAATCATGGTCACGGGAAGTCCTCACTTAATGACCTACGTGGCATTGTTTAATAACAGCAACTGGCTGCTGGAACTGCCATTGCTGAATAGCACAGCCATGCACTTTTTTGATTGATGACCATGTTGCTTAACAGTGGAGTTTCCAGACGCAGTTAGTGCAGTTAAACAAGAGCTGCCTATATTCTTTCCCTTTTTATTTCTCCTCTATTCAGTAGAAAAATGGTTATACATATTACTTGAATTCCCAGAAAAAGTGTGAGCCTTACTATGTAGACCACGCTAGAAAATAAATGCTATAGGAAGACTAGAACTATGATTTCTTGACATAGGCTGCATTAGCAGAATCTTGCAAGCCTAATTGTGCTTTACCTCCCCTCCTCCTTACATTCCAGTGAATCAGGACAGTATTGATTCCAACTGCTCCCAAATATTATCTTGCTGCCAGGATTTACAGAATGTTTCAGCCCTCTTTGTCTAGGTAACAGTTCTTGGATATTTCTGTCAAGGTCCCATATTCTCTAAGTACTAGACCAGGATGCTCCGTTACTGTAAGGGTGGTTAGATTTCAACTGATTGCTTTGCCAAGGAACAAATAGGATATTATGCAGGAGTAGGCGAAAGAGATGTAGCAGTTGAACTTTAGGCCTGCTACATATATTGAGTCTTGCAATTTACAGTAGTTGGTTTTATTATTTTTTAGTATCTGTAGTACAACCATCAAGAGCTATGTCCTTGATTCTCTCTCTGCCTACACACATCTTCTGTTTGAAGTATTGTCTGGCTACATCTGACATAAGGTCTTGAGCTTCTTTCTGAGATTTTCAGAGTCTCTGGTGATATAAGTGATATAATGTTCTTTGCAATATTGCTTGTCCTTCCATGCATCAGGAGACGTTCATTTTAATTCTTCATATAAGTGACCATGACTCTTCTTTTTGACTTTTTAATAGGACAATGTTGCTTCCATTCAAGTGGTACACCAGCCTGTTTCCCATTCTACAACATCTTTTTTTTTTCCTTTGCCAGAACCTCAGAAGCTGTTTCATCTGCAAAGATCACAATTCCACACACACACACCCATCAGTACAGAATATTTTCTACAAGTCTTGGGGGTGCTTGTTATTCTCACTCACAGCAATTGTTCCTTTCTTTCTCTGTCTGCCTTAGGGAGGGTTTATTTATTTATTTATTTAAAAGATTTGTGTGGCTGTCCATTTTATAAAAAAAAATAACACTGGACAGTTTACAACAAATAGGTAACAAAATACATAAAATAAAAATAAAAACTTTCAATCTCCAAGCACCATAACAACCCTAACCCTAAACGTTGGGCTCACCTTCCTACCTAAGCTATTTCCCGAGGAAAAAGCCAAATCTTAAGAACCTTCTGGGAGGCAAGAATAATAGAGACCTTCTGCACCTCACAGGGCAGATTGTTCCGCAAGACAGGTGCAGTTATAGAAAAGGTTTGCTTCCTAGGTCTCACCAGATGACAGTATTTAAGAGATGGACCTGGAACAAACCACCTCTGTTTGGATGGGTATTTGTCTTCAGGAAGAGGCAGTCCTGCAGATAACCCAGCATTGTGCCATATGGAAGTTTAAAAAAAACTGTGTGTGCTGCCATGAAGTTTCTAGGTGATCCTTAAGGACAGCCCCATAGAGCGCATGTTGCAGTAGTCCAAATAGGAAGTGACTGGAGCATTGTGACCATTAGTCACTCCTTCTTGTCTAGGAACGGATGTAATAAATGCATCTCTGCAAATGGCCTCTGGCTACAGCTGCTACCTGCTTCTTCAGGAACCACATGTCCAGTTGGACTCCCAAAGTGGTTGCTTCTACTATCCTGCTTTCTTTGTGGAGTTCCCTTTCTCTGAACTGATAAATCCCTATCCTTTCTTCATAGCTACTTGCTGATGTCAGTCTTTTGACTTTTTCTTCAAAGCCTGCTACCTTGCTACCAAGAAAATATGTGCCGTGTTGCTTTTCAGGCTGGAAGGTAAACATGTCTCTCAATCATTGCAGGTTATAAATTCAGACTTTAAAAAAAATTTTTTTTTTTAATTTAAGAGTACTATTCAGTAAAAAAGTTTTCTTCATTTTTCAGATTAGTTGGGTTTCTTGTTTAGTGACCCCCTAGCAAACTTCTGTTAGCCCTTTGTTCACTTCCTCACTGAACCTTCCTTAGAACCAAGCTACCTTATATTCCTCTTAGACAGAGTTTCTGTTTATTCAGCAGGAAGCAGTCACCCCATCAGCCATGATGGGCATTGACCAGCTCTTAAGTCACTCCCCCTGAAATCCACAGCTCTTCAGGCAGTGACCTTTTGCCTCTCACAGCTCAGCCTGCAGTCCCTCAGAACAAGGCAGTTCCTCTGATTACTCCTTTCATCCTTCTGAGCTCCTCAGGCAAACTCTTGTTAGCAGTACCTAATTATCTTTACTCTAAATAGAACAAAACAACAAATTTAATAAGAGGAAGCTGCCTTGAAAAAAATATACAGGTAGTCTTTGAATCACCACCATTCATTTAGCAACCGTTTGAAGTTACAGCAGCACTGAAAAAAGGGACTTACGACCGGTTCTTACACTTAACGAACATCTTGCACATGACCATCTCCACATCTCCGCGGTCACGTGATCAAAATTCAGGCGCTTGGCAACTGGCATGTATTTAGGATAGTTGCAGCATCCCTGGGTCATGTAATTGCCATTGGTGACTTTCTAGCCAGCTTTTGACAAGCAAAATCACTTAATGACTGCTGCAGTGATTCGCTTAACAACTGTGACAGAAAAGATTCTAAATTGGTTGTGACTCACTGAACAAGTGCCATGCTTAGCAATGGAAATTCTGGTCCTTTTTAAAGGTTGTAATTAATATTACTATCTGTATGATATATTAGAGTTTTGTTTGTATGCCTATTGCGAAAGCAGCAATAGAAAAGTATGATGACACTTATGAAGAGTTATTTGACCATTCTACAACTATATTTTTATAGAAGTAGTTTAATTACTAAAGTAGCTTGATATATCTAATCTATTTTTGACACATTCAAATCCTTGATTAATATAATTCTTTTGGGAGTGCAAGTATACATTGTCCTAAAAGCCCTGTGATGATTCTTAACAATACAAAGAAAATAATAATACAAATATTCACTAGCTAGAGTGTGCATCAACCTTTAATATAGTATTCTAAGCCACAGTTTTTCAAACTTGATTTTTGCAGAACTCTATAGGTCCGTGAGAACTCAATGGGATTCTGTGAGTTACTCAGTGAAAAGAAGTTCCCTTGAACATATCAACTCTTCTGTTACTTGAATTTTGCCTCTTGAACAGAGTTCTGGGAAATCTTTTTAAATCCGGTTCTTGAAAATTCTGTAATACAGTACACTAACATTCTGAGGGCAAACATGGCAACATGAAGTTTTCTTGGCTGCAAATTGCATATTAGTTAATCCTTGTAATTAAATAATCTGTTCGATTTTGCCCAATAAAAGAAATGTGTATGTTAGTGTTGCCTAGAGGTTTATCAATGTCTGCCCATTTTGTATGTAGATGTTATTTTTGTATGAGAGTGGATTGAATTAAAAGCAATTAAAATTGTGTACATAATTGCAGTTCAAGTGGTATATATGTAGTTAGTTAATCATGCCAGATGGCATCTGATTCAATTTGTATATAGTACACTTGATTAAATATCTTCAGTCATTGCAGACCTCTGTTTGCAACCTGAAATACAGAATCACTTTGATATTGAGACAAAACAGTACATCGTGATGCTGTTGATAATAATAATGATTATTATCATTTCTGAGAAAAACCTTTAATATTATTATTGGTATGTTTTAACTGCTAATGTTCTCCTGGTTCTGTTAAATCTTCACCATTTTGGAGCCATCTGAATATAATAGGGTGAACAAACTGTTCTAAAACATAATGTGGCTTGTTTATTGTTTGAACTGTGATTTGTTAGTTATGCTTTGAGGATTAGTAGTATGTATGATTCAGGCCACTGTAGTTTGTTCTACAAATTACAGATAAAAGCTATGGCTTAGCACTGTATATGAATGCAGTGCTACATTAGAAATATATTTTTGTATAGAGTTTGTGCAGTGTATTCATCCAAGTCCATACATACTTTTGTCAACATGTCTGCTTGATGCATATCTACTTTATATTGTGGCACAGCTTTTCATATGGTCACATTGCTGTTGGCATAGCAATATTATACTGCAAGATCTATCGATAGGGTAAATATTTTTGAAATGTAGAAGATTTGATAAGTCAGGACACTTTCTAAATATCTGCTGTATCATAAGTTGCTTCAACATTCTCCATTGTAGTGGAGACAGCACCCAGGAATGGGTTGTCCTCGTCTGTATCCCAATAGGACTGAGTCTCTCAAAGCTGCGAGGACACGCCTACACCAACGGTCCCCAGCTTTTGACTCAGTCCTAGCTAAAGACAGACATGTTTTTAGCTTGGTCTTCAAATTCCTGGATACTTCTCCAACACCTCGACAGCTATACATCCAAAGTGGCAGCTATATCACCAACTGACAGTTGTATCACCAACTAATTCCAGCGTGAAGAGCTTTTAGCTCAAACCCGCTGAAGGCCCCCTGCGGCAGTTCAGATCACCGGGAGGTGCCTCTGAAAGGGCAGCCAGATCAAGCTTGGCTTGTAGCGCTGACCCGGGGGCTTAGCGCAACTAGTGGAACAGTCCCACATTTTGGCCGAGAAGAGCCATTTGAACGCTCCAGGCTTTCTGGCTAGGCGAGAGCTCTGTGCACTGCCATTTGCCAAAGGGCAGCCAGGCAGAAGGTAAGCCTCGGACTGTCATTCTGACAGCCACCGCCGCAGATAAAGCCCCCAACAACAACTAGCCCCTGCCCGGTCTCTGGGCATACTCGGGAGTCACCACCAGCCCCCTGTCATCGGCAGCAGAGCCCTTTGCGGTGAGTGCCGGGCGGCAAATTTAAAATGGAAAATGTAGCTGCTGCTTTCAGTGGAGAAGCCACTTTGCCTGAAGGGAGCCTGATCGGCTCGAGACAAGGCTGGGAAACCACAGGGGCCTCTGGATCGAGACCCGCAGGCAGGAAAGCCACAGCCAAGCTCTCCAAGAGGGCAAGGGCCTTTTCAAAGACTTCAAAGGCAACAGAGCGTGAGGCAGCGCAACACCAAAAGGCTATTGACTGCGAGGTGACTAAGGCACTAAAGAAAGCTGAACGCAAGGAAGCACCTCAGGCCTTTATTCTGACAGATTCCCCCCAAAATGCGGGACAACAGTTGGAGAGGCATGACACTTATGACAGCAGGCCTCCACTGGCTCTATCTCCAGATGGCGCTAGAGAGCAGCATTTGGCAGCAGGATTCACCTTGCCCAGCAACAGTGAGTCACAGTTTGGCCATATGCAAGACCCATTCTCTACTGTAGCTACCTGGCAACAGCCTTTAAGGCACAGAGCCTCATCTATAGAGGCATCCTTTACCCCAAATGCAGTGGGGATCTGTTCAGGGGAAAAGCAGGAAATACATCTCTCTATGGGCATGGAAGCCTTGATTTCAAGGGCTATTTCACAGGGAATAGCAGCCGGCCTGCAATAGAGCCAGAGAGCTACTTCAATTACATCTGATAATCTCTTGCCTCTGGAACTCCCTTTGAGACCCCAGGATTCATGGGAATTTTTACAGATGCAGGAGCCATATTCTCCTGCTTCCTCTAATCAATCATCTTTAGAGGATGATATGCCCAGGGAGTTGGAATTGTCAGAGGACGAGGGTTTAACACCCAATCAGCCAGCCTTTACTGGCCTGTTCTGGACAGCCTTGTTTAAATATTTGCTGTACAAGGCTAAGAATACACATTTAGCTGGCCATTTACCAGCTCCGGCTTCACCACCAGATGCCGAACAACCTATGGGCTCACTTTTTTCTGAGCCAATGGTAGAGGCTGAGGTCATCCCTTCACCCAGATTATTTTTGGATGTTGTGCAAAGACAGTGGGCATCTCCAGGTGCTGGAGCTAATCCCAGAAAACACGACAAACGGTTTTACAGTGTGGGCCCAGACTTATCCAAGGCACTTCAGGTGCCTTTGGTGGCTGCCCCGGTGGCAGCGTTGGCTGCACCCTCTGTAATGGTGGATTTGCCTGAGGGTGCACTCCAGCCCGAAGACAGACGGGCGGAACAGGTGCTGAGGAAGGCCCACCAGGCCGCTGCTTGGGCGGTTAAGGCGTCCACAGCGGCCTCCTTTTTAAATAGAGCTTCTTTGATGTGGCTGCGTCAGCGGAAAGACAGAATTCCGGCGATGGACATACAGTCTCATCAAGACCTTAACAAACTGTCTGCTGCTATGGAATTCTCAGCAGACGCCATGCTCAATGTGGCATGTTTCATGTCTCAGGCCATCTCCTCTACAGTGGCTTCCAGAAGACTCCTGTGGCTCCGCCAGTGACAGGCGGATGCCAAACATAAGTGGTACCTGACCTCCGCCCCTTTCTCTAGGGAGAGGTTATTTGGAGATTCATTGGACCCAAATTTGGGTCCAATGGGACCATTGGGACCATAAGGTCCTCCCGTACCTCTACAGGAGGGCGGATTCCCACCCTCTTCCTTACCCCCGCAGCCAGTCCTTCAGGAGATCAGGCAGTGGATTTGGACTGGCACAACCACAACATCCATTCTCTCAGAGGCAGGATCAGCTGCAAGATAGGGCAGGGGAGTATAAACAGTTTCCCCCAAAATGGCCCATTCAAGGGGGAGGAAGCCATTCTTTCAAGTGCACCACCAACCCTCCCATTAGTGGATGCCTGGCTTATTTTGCCAGGCAATGGGAGAACATCACTACTGATGCATGGGTCCTGGAGACGGTCCGTTTGGGCCTTTCCATAGAATTCGCATGCAAGATGCACCTCTCCCAGGACCATCAGGCGAGTATAAAACAAATAGTAGGTTGGATCAGGAGGGACCATATGGTATCCCTGGCCACCCGCTTGCAACTCCTGGGTAAGATGGTGTCGTCCATTTCCATCATGCCTTGGGCACACCTGCACGCCAGGTCTCTCCAGAGGTTCCTCCTCCCTTATCAGAGGACGGGCAGGAGCAACTATCCATCCAAGATCAGGGTACCACCGGAGGTGATCTGTTCTCTACGATGGTGGACTTCCCTAGCAATCACTAAGGGAAGTGTCTTTAAAGAACCGGAGTATGTAATGATAACGACAGATGCCAGTCTCTTTGGCTGGGGGGCACACCTCCACAATAGGATGGCCCAGGGACAGTGGTTGCAGGCAGACCTGGGCCACAAGATAAATTGGCTGGAACTAAAGGCAGTCCACTTGGCCCTCAGCAGTTCCAGGATATCATGTCGGGCAGACATGTCTTGATCCTGATTGACAACGTGGACACTAAGGCATACATTAACAGACGGAGAGAACCCATTCCAGGTCCCTTATGAGAGAGGCAGAGAGGCTATGTCTCTGTGCGGAGAGGCTCCAGGTGTCGCTAAGGGCGCAGCACATTTCAGGGGCCACAAATGTGCAGACGGACTGGCTTAGCAGGGCCACACTCAATCATTTGGAGTGGTGTTTGCATCCGACTTTGTTTCAGGAGCTGACGGAGCACTTCAGATGGCCAGCCATGGACCTCTTCACCACCAGGGACAACACCCAGCTGCCAAGGTTTTTTTTGTGAGGTTTGCGGTACCAGGGGCGGTACCCTTGGCCGCAAGAACTCCTTGTATGCCTTTCCTCCCCCTCATTCTAAGGGTGATATGAAAGATTCTAGAGGAACAGGTGGAGGTACTGCTCCTGGCACCACACTGGCCCCAAAGACCTTTGTTACCGACCTGGTCACCCTGTCAGTGACCAGCCCTTGGAAGATTCTGCCGGACAGAGTCTCCCTCAGCCAGGGGGCCTTGGTCCACCTGGACCCACAGTGGCTCCAGAGTTGGACCCAACATCTGTATCAGTGCCCCAGATACTGGAGTTCCTTCAGGCAGGGCTTGACAAGGGGCTATCGCCAAACACAATCCGTCATCAGGTGGCTGCACTGTCATCAGTCCTTTCCTGTGGAGGGCTAGATTCCCTGGCCCAACACCCAACTGTGTGCAGGTTCATTAGGGGTGCAACGAACCTAATTGTCTGTCTAATCAGGAAGGACCTCTGTAACTTCCATCCTAACAGGATGGTATTAATACTGGACCCTTCCTTCATTCCCAAAATGAACTCATGGTTTCACAGGGCCCAGGAGCTTATCTTGCCCAACTTCTGTCCTGATCCAGCGCACACCCTGGAACAGAAGTGGCACACTCTGGATGTGAGGAGGATCTTCCATATTTATATCAAGAGGACTTCCCCCTTCAGAAAGAGGGAGTCGCTATTTGTCTCATTCCAGCCAGCTTGCTTAGGAGCCAGGGTCACTTCATCGACCTTGGGCTGTTGGATTAGGGCATGTATCACTGACTCCTACAAACTTCAGGCCCTTCCAGTGCCTAGGCAAATCATGGCCCACTCTACCAGGAGTGCGGCTACAACAGTGGCTTGGGCAATGCAAGCCTCTATTGAGATTTGCTGAGCAGCTACCTGGTCACCTTCATTTCCCTTCATTAAAAACTACAAACTGTACAGCTATGCCTAGGCTGAAGCAGCCTTTGGGAGGTGGATCTTCCAGAGGATGTATGCTGATGAAGGGACCTCAGACCAGGCTACGACCCACCCATAAGGGCAAGACCGCTTTGGTATGTCCCATTCCTGGATGCTGTCTCCACTACAATGGAGAAGGGGCATTGGTCCTACCTGATACGGTCCTTCTCATTGAGTGGAGACAGCTTCCAGCCCCACCCTAGTGTCCGGCTGGTCCTCGGTCCATTGGGGGGGATGTCCAAGACTGACCAAGACATGTCAAGTCTGTCTCTACGCCTTCGCCAAAAGCTGGGGACCATTGGTGTAGGTGTGTCCTCACAGCTTTGACAGACTCAGTCCTATTGGCTAGCAGATGAGGACAACCCATTCCTGGATGCTGTCTCCACTCAACGAGATGGAGCATATCAGGTACGACTAACGCCCCTTCTGGGCTTTTATCTGCAGAGATAAAGACAGGAACAAGTAAAATTTCAACAATTCAGAAAAGATGTCTTATGTTAGACTCTGTCATTTCCAGCCAAAAAAGATGAAATCCAATATAAATTCAAAATCCCAGATTGGGAATAGCATGGAGCATCTCATAACCCACACTTTTTCCCCCTCAATTCCAAAAATCTTTTGAGTGTAATTGCTTTTTGCCTTGAGCTGTTAAGAAACTTCAGCTAGTGCAGAAGGACTGGAATGTTTAGGATGATCTAATTGAATGATATCTTGCTTCTTCTAAAGCAGATATATTGGCTCTTGGGACCGAAGTCAAAATGATGGTCTTGGTCTTCATAGCCTTATAAAGCTTAAAGGCTGTTCTACAAGTCCTCCCATCTGCAGAGAGGAGGCAAGTAAACTGTCACCCAAAGTAGATTTTTTTCAATTCATTTTGTTTTTTCTCCAGACCTTCCTGGTGGCATATGTAGCGTTCCCTCTTCCAATTTTTCTCAAAAATTTGGACTAAGTGATTGACTCGAAAACTACTCAGTGAGCTGCTTCTAGTTGGGAATGGATTTGAACCTGGGCTTTACTCTTTGTAAAATCAAAAACCTTGTTTCAGGCTGGAAATATATTCTCCATTTTGTCATATATAGTAAAAATTATTTCACTTTTATAATTTCTTTTATAATAATTTTATTGAAAGTTTTAATTCCACAGTAAGAAAAATAATGCAAGCTAGAAAAACAAAAGGAAAAAGAGAGTGCAAGAAAGCATACAAATAAAGAGATCCCCCCCAATAAACTTCTTACCATCATGACAAGTATAATAAATTTCACAATCCACTTAAAAATATAAAACTCTTCATCCCATAACTCTTCTGTTAACAATAGCCAAATGAAATAAATAACTCCTTCAATTATCAAGCAAAAAGTCCAGAGTTCTAAAATTTGATAACATGTATCAGAGTTATCATTCTATATCTCAATTCTTAGCTGTAAATAAAATCCCATTTAAAAGCCCTAAAATGGTCCTGATATTCTAGTGTAAACAAAAAAAAATCCTACAGCTTAACATGACAAAGAAGGACCATTTCTCCTTTTAAAAAAACATATTTTTCCATTCCAAATGCCAACAATTCCAAAGAAACCATCCCAAATAGCAGCATAGCCCATTCAAATAAACATTCCATATCTCAACTCTGAACTATAGACAAATCCACATTTAGCAAACATAAAGTAATCCCAGTATCCTACTATAAACAAAATACTAACATTTAACATAAGAAATAGGGATAATTTCTCCTTTAAAAAGAACAAGTTCACAAAACTTCCTTACCAAAGACAATTGCAGAACCAGTTTAAATGCTATCAAATTCTGATAAATAAAGTACCGTATTTTTTGGACTATAAGATGCTCCGGACTATAAAACGCACCTAGTTTTGAGGAGGAAAACAAGAAAAAAAAATTGCCTCTGCCTCTGCCTCCCAGCAATTTGATTCCTTGCAGGAAACAGCAAACAGCCTGGTCAGCTTCAGCATAGCCTGATTTAGCACGAGCAGCTGATTGGTGGCTGGATCTGCCTCCTGGAATACGGCCTATCAGCTGTTCCAGGCTGCGGGGATTGCCACCGCCATTGCTGCCGTCACTGCTTCCGCCTATCGCTGCCTCCGTGCGCTCCATTTTCAGCCTCCATGCATCCCGTTTTTGGCCTCCGCGCACCCCATTTTCAGACTGTTCCAGGTCGTGGGGATTGCTGCTGCCTATCCCCACCTGGAACAGGCTGAAAATGGGACACGCAGGGGCTGAAAATGGGGTGCACGGAGGCGGCAATAGGCGGCAGCAGTGATGGACAGCGACAGCAGCGATGGGCAATGGCGATCCCTGCAGCCTGGAACAGCTGATAGGCCGTATTCCGGGAGGCAGATCCAGCCACCAATCAGCTGCTCGTGCTAAATCAGGCTATGCTGAAGCTGACCAGGCTGTTTGCTGTTTCCTGCAAGGAATCAAATTGCTGGGAGGCAGAGGCAGAGGCAGATTTTTTTTCTTGTTTTCCTCCTCAAAAGCTAGGTGCGTCTTATAATCCGGAGCATCTTAAATAAAACAGCTTGTTTTATTATGTCTCCATTAGCAAAAATACTTTTTTCTTTTCACAAACATGCATTCTTTAAAAATAATCTCAAAATCTTAATGTTCAAAATCCATATTCAAACTTTTCTGAGCCCTCAATCTGTTTAAAACTTTCTGTAGCCAAATCCTTGTCTTGTTTTTGGTTGTTTATTTTAAATTTGCAAAGATTATAATTTTCATTTTCTTATATTAATGATTAATGACATTCATCCAGTGCTTGCAATCTTGTCACTTTGAAAGTGTCTGATTTCTTTGAAGTAGTTAATAGGCAATTTCCAAAAGCAGTCAGCAAGAGAAATGTGAACTCAATGTCCTTTCAAAATCTCTGTTTGCAGCTGGAGCAATTCTAGTGGATTTCCTGATTCTTCCTCTCCTTTCTGGAGATTGTAAGGATTCACATCAGTAGGATATGAAGGAGCAACTGCAAAGACAACACTTGGGCAATCGTGTATTCTTTTGTTATCCAGAGAGGATCAAAGGAACCAATCATTTCATTGGCTCCCTATTTGTGGCTGCAAACATTGATTTCTCTTTTTGCAGAGATGTTTTCTGTATGCCATCCTCCCCGGAAGTCTATTTTTCTTGAGGACTTGAGAAAGGGTGAATCAAACAAAAATAATAGGAAAATATTATGTAAACCTCTAAAGAGAAAGACTTGTCTGACAGTGGACAGGAGGTACAAAATATCTAAATACAATATGTGTTGTATGTTTTATAGTACTTATATATTAATAGGAGAGCAAATAAAAGTTATATAGATTCAGAGGTTGCAATGTTATAAAGATTTATTGCTGAATCTGAAAGTCAAATAGATTTGTAGCAGACACTCTGGCATTTTCAATACCATAATCTATAAGACATCACACTCATTGGCTGTGGCTTGTATAGCACACTGCAGTTATTGCAGATTAGCTTAGAGACGTATGCAGAGCATGATCTGACTGTACTTTTAAAAATGATTTTCAATTATTTGGATGTGGGCAAAATGACTGGTGAAATCAGCCACAATCCTAGTCATCTTAATTTACATCTAGACAGGAAGAAATAACTGAATTCGGGAAATAATAAATGTTTTATTAGGAGAAAGAGTAGATTCCAGTTGATTTAAAATATGATACAATAAATACTGTTCTAAAGAAATTCATATGAACCTAGATAATTATTTTGAATCATTGCTTTTCCATACAACTTCCTTGGTGTCACAAAGTTACTGATCTGCCCATAAGTTATAATTCCAGAAGCAGTTATTCACCCATCAGCTGACATTAGGTGCTCACCAACACAATTAAAGGCTAATAATGTGTGTGACTGTACAACTTCCTGTTTTCCAGGTATTGCTAGACAATTTATTTGGAATACTGGGTAGCTGGGAATATTGGGAGAGTATGGAATGGTCCTCTCCTGGCTTTGTTTTATTTTCGATGAAGTACGCTGTTGTAAAAGAGAAGAGTTTTGCCAGCCCATGCTGTAACCAGAAGACACTTAAAGAATCCCACCCAGTTATACACACACACACACACACACTCTCTCTCTCTCTCTCTCTCACACACACACTGGGGGTCTGGCAACTACACTGAGGTCTGTCTAGGTTTTGTTTCCCTGCAGTTTTTCAGTAACTGCTTTCCATCAAGAAAACACTGATCTTTCTTCCTTTTGTAAAGGTTGCAAATCAACAACATCATGCCAAAGTTTCAGTGTGCTTGTCTATTTAAAATAATTGGGTTACTTCTGAAGGCTTTATTCCCCAGGTTTTGTCACTCCGGGAGGAAAAATTCATTATTTCAAAAGTGAAAAGAACTTCAAGGGCTTCTGATGCCATTGCGCTCTACTTTTAACGTGCTAATGTTCTCAACTCACAGAGCCTGGAGGGGATTCTAGACAGTGGTCCTGTTTCTTGCTTGTAATAGGTGAAGTCTGAAAACTTGTATTTGAGGTTTATATCCCTAGGTAGCATGAATTTTACTTTCCCTTGGAGGTAAAATAATACCACAGTGTGCATGTTTTTAAATTATCAAAGTCTGTTATAAAGCATGTGAAAATATGAAGACCTGATCTGCTTGTTCTGAATGAATTAATTTAGCCATATTAGGCAAGCATTCTTTCTCTGCAAATTGAGTGGATGTAGTGAGGCGAGGTTCGGGAAGAAGAAGAATAGAGGGAAAAATTATCCACAGAACTGAAAGCTTTTCCAGAAAAAGGCTATTGTGGACCTAATTAGCAACTGAATTTCACATGTTGCCAAACATTGTTACCAAGTTGCTAAATTAACCTTTTTGTCTGACTGCATTTGACATTTCAAATTAATCTGGAACATATTGTCAAAATAATCAAAACTGCTTTTTAAAACTCCGGAACGTATAAATATTTGAGGGCTATAACACTGTCTAAAATGTCATGTTCCCATAGTTACCCAGTATTAGGTACTTATGGTCTCACTCCAAATACCAGTTGCAGCAAAAGCATTCTTTAGTATGTTATCCTAAGAAATCTACAATGTTCCGGTTTGTGATGATTCCCGCAGCAAAACTATACAATACAGAAAACTAGTAAACGTCACAGTTCCTCGTTCCATGCTGAAATAGTCTCACAGTAGGCTTTGTCAACCTTTTTTTTAAAAAAACAAACTGCTAGTGATACAATTACTTACAACAGTCAGAACAAGTTAACTATATATGGAAGAGAAATAAATGCTGGACAGAGGTATCTCATATTCTGAAAACTCCTTCAGGAAAAGTTTGCATATTTTGTTCCTTTTTTTTAAAAGTTTCTTTATTGAGGCATTTATTAATACAAAAAAGAAAAAGATAGACAAAGAAAAAGAAAAAGAAAAGAAAAAAAAGAAGAAAAACACACAAACTAACAAATAAACACATAAAAAATAAAACTTTTACAAATTAATTCAACGTTTCCGGTCTTGAGGAGTCTTTTCACATATAGATCATATTTACACTGTGTATTTACGTTGTTATTTATACAAAATTGATTTTGTTTCAATTATGCCAAAGCAGTATTAATTGCACAGTATTTTATACACATAATCACTTTTTTAGCAATGCACTTATTCCACCTATTCATCTTAATTTCTTATCAAACTCTCGCATCTGCTAGTTCTGCTTGAGTTTCCTGTTCCTTAACCATTCATACCACGGGTCCCATGCACTATAAAATTCTGATTCCTCTCTGTCATGTATCTCTAGTGTTAGCTTGTCCAATTCGGCACATTCTAGGATCTTTCTGATAATGTGCTCTTCGGGTGGTAGGTTTTCTTCTTTCCAATATTGAGCCAAAGTAATCCTGGCTGCTGTTATTATATGTGTCGCCAAATATCTCTTCTTTCTTGCATATGATTTTTTAAGGATTCCCAGGAGAAATATTTTAGGGTCTAATTCCAGAGTATCTCCCAAAATTTCCTTCAGCCAATTATTTATCATCTTCCAGAAGTTTTTTATTTTGGGACAGGTCCACCAGCAATGGTATTTTGTTCCATTCTGATGTTCAAAAATTGTGAAAGCCAGTGAGTTTCCAAGAATAGTTTTCAGTTTAAGATAGAACACACTTAATGAAAGGTGAATGTTACTTAATGGGACTTTCATTCATACTCTAATGTTGTATACAGGCAATTTACAGCAAATTGTGTACAGGTAGTCCTCAGTTAAGGATCATTTGTTCAGTGACCACTGGAAGTTATGGGGACGCTGAACAAATAGTATTTACACCTGGTCTCTGAAGTTACACCCATCGCAATGTCTCTGCAGCCTGCCTTCTCATAAAGCTGTGGTAGCCTTCTGAGATCTTCCAAAGTCTTGTGAGAAGATTGCATTTGCATCCAGCACCTGCCTCGTGAAGGGTCAGGCAGGTGTGCCTCAACAACAGTGGGAGAGGGGGAAGATGCGAAGGTCACCTGAGGACAGCAAGGCCGGCAGAGGTGGTAGAGTTCAAGGCAGCCAAAAGGACAGAGGTGGGGTGGGGAGAGTTAGGCAAGTGGAGAAAGTTGAAATGTCCCTGCCGTTGTAAATGTGGCTGGACTGCCTTGTGCCAGAATTTTGATCCCATGACCATGGTATACAGCCTAATTACTTAGCACATTGTATTAAGCCACAATGCCTTGTGTGACTCCAGCCACTGTAATTTATAAACTAGGTTTTATAGCTTTGCATGTTAGCTCAGCCAACTGTAGTTTATTCAGTTTACCATGGTTAAGGAAAAACATGGCTTTGCACACTCTCTAAACAAGATATTCTATGTGTCTTTGTTCAGAAATGTTATATCCCAATGTTGTGGTTTAGGTAAAATCTAGTGTTGCTGTTTCATTAATATTCTCCATTGTCAATTGTTACAGTCCATAATTTTGCTATATATGTTTGGGTTTTGCAATAAAAAATAATTATGGAGCTAACTCTGTGCTTTTAATCACAGGCTTCCTGCTTCCAAATGCTACCTTTTTATTGTTTCTTGTTTATTAAACATTAAGATTAACCTTTAAATGACCTTTTGAAGAGATACTTTTGTCCTGAATATAAGTTTCCGTGTTGATGGAGGAGAAAATTTAATTAAAAATTTGCTCTCATTTTTATTTCTTCTTCAACACTATTTGGCAGTAATAATTAAGAAAATTCATGAGACCTGATAAAGAAGCTAGTCAACATTAATCCTCCAACTGTGATTAATAACAAGCAACGCATAACATAGTTTTAGAATGTTTAAAAGCTTTAATAAAAGGCAAGATTTATAAATAAAGAACTAAAATTACATTAAGATAGACTAAGTAGTGTTCCACAAATTCTTACAAGACTTGTAAGATTTTTGTTAGGAAAAAAACATAGCTGCGTAACGTATCTTTATACTAAATGTTTCTGTAGAATTTCAGCTTTTATTCAATTTCTAGCTACCGTAATTATCAAAAATGCTTATTGTCACTTGTAATCAGATTTCTTTTCTTGTGCGGAAGTAAGGAGAATATTGGGAATTAAACTACGGTATATTCTGTATTGACTCCAGGCAACTATTTACATTGGGAAAATATGGGTTGTGTGCTTTATAGGAATACTTGTCACACAACTGTACAGGTTCCACATACAGTTCAGTTGTTAATAATAACTCCAAATAAATAGTGATATGCATTTGGTTGTAGTGAATTTCATATTTTTATTTTTAATTGCTTTCACATCGCTAGAATTCTTCAAATTATAATTCTCAGAACATGCACTAGGTCTCGACAGTGCATGGCTGAAAATACATTAGGCTTATAATATGAGTTCAAAATGGTAATGTTTGTGATTTTCACTCATTATTTTTCACTATATAATTAGGGTAAAGTCATTTAACATAAAATGTTAATTAACTTCATGTGGGGCTAAATTCCAGTATTACATATAGCATGCTTGACTGTTATTCTAGAATGAACTTTGAAAATTTATAAAGTCATCCAACTCATACACAGTGACTCTGGTAGTGTACAATCTTAAAAATCCAGTTAAAATTCTATCTAAACCCCTACCCCATGCCATAGCAACAACAACAGAATCAGACAAGCTACTTGGTCAGTTCTAAATTGGGTCCCCAAGCCCACTGACAAATCATGTCTTCAAGGCCTTGTGAAAAAGCAAAAAGATAGGGGCCAATTTTATCTCTGGGAGAATGATGTTCCAAAGGGAGGGAGCCAGCTCAGAGCAGCCCTTTTTCTAAGTCCCACCAGATGTACTTCTTTGATAGTTGGGAGCCAAAACATACCTTCATGCTCTGGTGAGCTACGTAGAGATAATTGGGGAGAGGCAGTCTGTCAAATAACCTGATCCTAAAATGTGCAGGGCTTAAGAGATGATAGCCAGCACCTTGAATTACATCCAGAAGTAAATTAGCAACTGGTGCAGCTCCCACAAAAGAGGTAACACAGGCAAATTTGGACCTGCACAAAATCATATGGGCTACTGTATTTTCAGTCAACTGAAACTTCCAGATGCTCTTCAAGGACAACCCCATTTAGAAGACATTCAATAGTTCAGACTTCCGGCGGTGACACCAGCGCAATAGGACTTAGAGAACGGAGGCTCCGCTCTTGAAAGTCCAAAATTCCCATCCAGGAAGCCGCTGTAGGCGCTATTGATCCCGGAGAGATCAATAGAATAAGGGGAACCTTCAAGGACCTCGGGGGGGAAGGCAACCACCTCGAAGGTTCAGGAGAAACCCCCTAATTCCGGACGGGAAAAAACCAGCCGCTCTGGCTGGCCTGAGGCGTTGAAACCGCACAGCAGGGAGGCGAAGATTAAATCAAAGAATCGCAACTGTATCCAGTTTAAAGTGAAGCCGATCGAGACGAAAGCGAGTGAGTAAAGCACTGCAACAAAGTGTGCCAGAAAGTGGAAAGCAGAGAATTCGAGCCCAAGGAAGGTGGAAAGCGGCGACGAGAGACGACAAGGGCGAAAGACTGACAGGCAGTGACTGTGCAAAAAAGAGAGAGACTGCTTGGAACGAGAAACCTCAATAGAATCCATACTTCGCGAGTGAGACCAGATTTTGGATTTAAACGGAACAGAGAAGGAAGGTTTTTGGACTCAAATAAGGAACTACAGAGGACTAGACCAAAGTATTCAGAAAGAAAGCGACAGGAAGATAAAGAAACAGCGAGGGTGAAAGCGAAAGCGGCGGCGCCATTGAAGTAGTGAGAGTGAACGAAAGTGGCGCTTCAGAAGGCAAGCGGAAAAGTGGCGATTTAAGATAATAACGGAGGAACTAATACGTTAATTAACTGATCAACCAAGGTGAACGGATCCTATTAAAGTGATTAAATTTGGACTGTAGGCTTTCGATAAGTGGGAAGTCCGAGAGACAGAGACATTAAAGACTTTATGATACAAGAAGTTTCCCACAAGAACTGTTACACGTAAGAGTGAAAAAGAACTATATACCAACAAAATAACTTTATATCTATACATGACTAATTTCTCTAACAAGTGCAAACGGTGATTAATTTCTTTGTAATTGTGTAATCTTGAATAATTGAATAATTGATATTTATTTAATTGCATAGAGGATTGTTTAGGAATCAAGTAATAATAGAACTTTAATTAAATAGTAACGTCTGTATAAGTTAACTAAAACAATTAGTTAATCCTTATCTATATATCTATAGTATTGATATTTGACTTTATAGATTCATTTTCATAGATTAATCATTTTATTGTATTAACTATATTAAGACTTAATGAAGTGTTAGAACCCTTAAGTTTTTTCCCCTTACCTCCTTCATTTTATTCCTCCTTTTCCTCATTAGAATATATAAGTTATCTTGATATATCTATATACCTAATTGTTTACCAGAGTGTTAAGTGCTGAGAATACATATAAAAACTATAAGTTAATTGTCATTGGAAGACCTATATATCATAGGCTCTAGAGATCAGTACACTATTAATATATTATAAATAACAATCTCGAAAAACAGAAAAAGTACGTAATTGTATGAAATTCTGGGAGAACCTAACAAAAAAAATCATCAAGATGACAAGCACCGGCATAACTACCATAACCAAAACTACCAAAAAAACGACTCCAAACCAGGCCTCCCTGGTTGCATCCCCTGCCCAACAGAAATCTATAGATACGATGTTAATGACAGAAAAAGAAAAGACAGTCCCCACTTCCAGCATGCAAAACATTCAGTCAGCTCTAGCAATGATACAGGAAACGATGATCAAGACCCAGGAAACGATTGCCAATAATCATGAAGAGACAAGACGAAATTACGATGATTTGAAATCTGATGTGGGAAAGATAAATGACAATATACAGAAAATGGACGACAAAATAGAAAAGATCCAACAAAACATGGCTAAAAACGAACAAAGGATTCAAAAGACAGAACTTAAAATGGAACAGACAATAAAAAAAGTGGAAATGCTGGAACATCAGCAGCGGGCAAGTAACCGGGAGACGGAAGACTCACTTACATTCCTTGAAATGGAAAAATCATCATTCTATTTAAGGTTCCAAAACATAACGGAAACCAAGGAGGAAGATCTGGGAGAGACTATGACGGAGATTCTTGCGGAAGCGTTACAGAGAGATAAAAACGATATAAGAAGGGATATAGACGAAGTTTACAGGGTGCATACTAATTATGCACGAAGGAACAAACTCCCAAAAGAGGTACATGTCCGATTTACAAAAAAAACAGTAAAAGAGGAGATATACAGAAAAATGAGAGAGGAGGCGATGTACTACAAGGGGAAGGAAATAATAACACTGAAGCAAATCCCGAGACGTGTGAGAGAACAGAGGAGAAACTACAACTTCCTTACATCACAATTAAACAAACACAAAGTGATGTTCCGTTGGCTAATACCAGATGGCATTTTAATTTCATGGCAAGACAAGAAAGTGAAGATAGACAACCTAGAAGGAGCCCAGGAGTTTTTTGATCAATATTTTGTTATGGAAGAAGACCAAGAACTTAGAGAAGAACCCGAAAACAAAAGCCAAGAAGAACAATCCATAGAAGAAACGGAAGATGAACAAGAGGAAAAGAAGAAGTTGGAAAGAGAAAAACTGGAGAGAGAAGGAGCAAGGGGAAAAACACAAAGAATAACAAGAAACACAAGCAAACAAAAGACAACCAATAGATAAGACGGAAGATGGAACAGGAAATAAAAATGATCTCAATCAACATAAACGGATTAAACGCCCCAACTAAAAGAACCCAGACATTTGCTAAATTACAGAAATTGGAGATGGACATAATCAACCTACAAGAAGTCCATATCAAAAAATGTCACCAAAAATTACTAGAAAATACAAGATTAGAGAACCTTTACACTTCACTATCAGATCAAAAAAAAAGAGGCATTGCAGTTTACACTAAGAAACATCTAAAAACAAAACAGGTATATACAGATGATGAAGGCAGAGTTCTAATGATTGAAATACAAACAGAGTCAAAAATAATACTATTGATCTCGATCTATGCACCGAATGAAAACCAACAGGCTTTTTATAAAAACATACATAATAAAGTAAAGGATCTAGATTATGAAAATATTTGCCTTATAGGTGACTTTAATGCAATTTTAGACACAGAAAAAATTATAAGAGCACCAAGAAAAACAAAAGTAGGAAAAAAACCCTGCCAGACACTTTTATGGAAATGGCACAAGAACTATGCCTACAAGATGCGTGGAGGGAAATAAACAAAGAAAAAAAGCAGTATACGTTTTATTCCAATCCGCATCTATCCTGGTCCAGGATAGATATGGCTTGGATGACAACAAACCTCAGGAAAGATCTTGAAGAAATAGAAATATCGACAAACGTATGGGCAGACCATAGTCCGATCAAAATAATTTGGAAAGGATATCATAAAAAAAAGAGATGGATGATGAATACTGAAAATGTAAAAGACAAAGACTACATACAAATGATAGAAAAAGAAATGGAAATTTTCTTCAAGATTAACAACAAAGAGCAAACCTCCCTCCAGAATTTGTGGGACACGGCGAAAGCGTATATAAGAGGTCTGACAATAGCATATGTGGCAAAGAAAAATAAAGAAAAGCAACAGAAAAGAGATCGACTCTTGAAAGAACTCAAGGATTATGAATATGAACTACAGAATGAACCCCAGAATAAAAAAATCCGAGAAAAAATAAACCTGACCAAACATAAAATAAATTTGATCACACAAATAGAAATAGCGAGGAAAATTAAATTAGTGAAACAAAACTACTTCGAACACGCCAACAAGACAGGGCGGTGGTTAGCATACAAATTGAAGAAAGAAAAAGAAAAAAGGACCATACATCAATTACAGGACAATACTGGTGAGATACAATACAGGAATAAGGACAAAAAGAATATAGCAAGAACATTTTTTCAAAAACTGTATGAACAGGAAGAACTCCCAGAAGAAGATATTAGACAATACCTAAAAGAAGTGGAAATTAAAGAACTAAAAGAGGTACATAGAGACTTGTTGGATAGGCCAATTACAATGACAGAACTTATTGAGGCGAGGAAAAAACAGAAAATAAACAAAACCCCGGGACCGGATGGAATACCAGCAGAGTTCTATAAGAACTGCCAACATTCCATAGACGAAATCCTGCTTAGAGTATTCAACGATGCAATTATGGAAGCCAAAATTCCAAACTCCTGGACAGAGGCCATCATCACATTGATACCTAAAGAAGAAGCGGACCACACACATATCCAAAATTATAGACCGATATCTTTGTTGAACGTAGACTATAAATTATTCACATCAATTATTACAGAAAGAATCAAAAAAATAATTAAAGATTATATTCACCCGGATCAAAATGGCTTCATTCCAAAGAGACAGTTAAAAAATAATATGAGATTAATAGTTGATGTACTAGAATACTATGAAATGAATATAGATAAACAATCGGCTCTAATATTTCTGGACGCGCAGAAGGCGTTCGATAACCTCAATTGGAAGTTTCTCACGTTACAACTGGAAGCCATGAAATTCGGGGTCAAATTCACAAATATGATAAAGAGAATCTATTCTCTCCAGACAGCAAGGATAACAATCAACGGCGATCTGACAGAGCAATTCCCAATATTGAAAGGGGTGAGACAGGGGTGCCCCTTGTCCCCCCTATTATTTATACTGGCCTTGGAAATTCTTTTAAAGGAAGTTAGAAGAGATAACGAAATAAAAGGCCTAAAAATTAAACGGGAAGAGTATAAACTCCAGGCTTTCGCCGATGACATCGTATTTATAATAGAACAGCCAATAACAACCGGCACCAAGCTATTAGATAAAATAGAGAAATATGGGAGAGTAGCTGGGCTCAAAATTAATAAACAAAAAACAAAGATATTAACCAAGAACCTCACCAACCAACAAGAAAAGCAACTAGAAGACGAATTAGGCATACAAACGGCAAAGAAAGTAAAATATCTAGGAATATGGCTGACCAACAAAAGTACATCAATTAGAGAAGATAATTATGATAAATTAATAAAACAAATTAAAAAGGACTTAGGAGTCTGGAAAAATTTACAATTATCACTTCTGGGAAGGATTGCTTCAATCAAAATGAATGTGTTACCTCGAATATTATTCCTATTTCAAGTGATCCCAATAAAACCAGGGAAAAACTTCTTTAAAGACCTTAACAAACTAATAGCAGATTACATATGGCAGGGGAAGAAAGCAAGAATTAAATTAAAGTACATGCAGGACACAAGAGAAAGAGGAGGATTGGCACTACCTGACTGGGAAACATACTACAAGGCATCAGCATTAACCTGGATTAAGGAGTGGATGGAACTTAGAAACCATCGACTACTGAATTTGGAAGGATTCGATCTCCAGAGAGGATGGCACGCTTTTCTATGGGAGGGTACGGACAAAAAGCATGAATATTTCCAAAGACACACAATCAGACAAGCACTATACCAGATATGGCAGGGTATCAAAAAGACACATTATAACAAAATCCCAGAATGGCTATCAACAATGGAGGCCCAGATTTATCCAAACGCCTTGGACACCAACAAAATAAAAACTTACAAAGATTTGCTAAACAATCAGGGGGAACTAAGAACGAGGCAAGAATTAAAGGAGATGGGTACAGACATTGATTGGTGGCCATACGCACAAATAAAATCAAGATATAAGAAAGATTTGGCCCAATTTGGATTTCAAAAAGGTCAGACTCAATTAGATAAAATTTTGCAAGGGACACAGGATAAATTGATTAAAAAAATTTACAATTATTTACGAGGATACAAATTAGAAGAAGAGACAGTAAAAGAAAATATGATAACCTGGGCAAAAAATTTCGGCTATAATATTGAATTAGATAAGTGGGAAAAATTATGGACAATAAATTACAAACTGACAATGTCTGTACCCTACAAAGAAAACCTCTATAAAATGTTCTATAGGTGGCACCTGCCACCAGCCAGACTAGCAAGAATGTTTCCCGGTACACCATCAATATGTTGGAAATGTAAGCGTCACAAAGGCACCTATTATCATATGTGGTGGACCTGCCCAATGGCAAAACAATATTGGCAAAGGATTAGAACTCAAATAGAGGAAATAACACAACAAAAAATAGAAACAAGACCAGAAACCTTTCTACTTGGCATACTAAATGGAAAATATGAAAAGGAAACAACATATTTAATCATACACATGATAACAGCAGCACGAATAATATACGCGCAATATTGGAAGAGTAGTGATATACCAACAGAGGACAGGACAATCAGCAAAACCATGGAATGTGCAGAATTAGATAGACTCACAAAGGAACTACAAAATAGGGAGGAACACGACTACTACTTAGTATGGGAAAAGTGGTATACCTGGTTGGAAGATAGAAAAGGGAAAAAGGATTAAGAACTAAAGGGAATGACCAATATAGAAAGAGAATAAACAAATTACAAACATAGGTCAATAAAGAACCACAAAGACAGTTAGAAAGGAAAGACCAAATAAAGAGGAGTCAAAAGACGAATAAGAATGTATATTACAGTTGCGATAAACTAGACGTATATTTGAATTGGTGTTTATATGTTTATATGTTTTTTATGTTTTTCTGTTTTGTTTAGTCTGTAGTTATAAATAAAAAATATTTAATTAAAAAAAAAAAAAAAAAGAAGACATTCAATAGTTCAATGGGAGGTGACCAGAGTGTGGGTGACTATGAGAAAGACCCTGTGATGACTCCCTTGGGCACTGGTTCGGATGACAAGGAAGAGCCGGTTCCAGTGGCATCTGACAGGGACTATGTGGAGCACCAGGGGGACATGGAAGGTTCTGTGACAGAATCTGATGGTCAAGGTGACGTTGTCCAGGAATGTCAGGGGAGTCAGCGAGCACAGCCAGATGAATAGCTGGCTGTGCAGGCCAGAGAAGAAATGCAGCTGCAGCCAGTCAGCACGGATGACCAGCTGGTTGAATGGGCTGGAGAACAGGCTCAGCTGCAGCCGGTCAATGGAGAAGATGAGGAGTTGCCACTTCCACCTGATCCCAGGTAACGCAGAATGAAGCACAGTTAGGTGCAATGGAAGTCAGCAAGGTTACTCGTAAGGAGGCAGCCTCACCCCCTCCTAATGATGCACACCGGTCAATGCCTATTTACCTCAGTGCTTGGAGCCTGATGATTGTCAGAGACAACCATTCATAACCACCTATAAATGTTCTTGGCTTATTGCCGTGAACTCATTGAGACCACATTGCCATTGTTGTACCTCGAATCCCTGAAGTCAAGTTGCCTTCGTTGTGCCTTGAAGCCAAGTTGCCTTCGTTGTGCCTTGAAGCCATTGATGTCAAATTACCATTGTTGTGCCTTGAACCCATTGACACCAAGTTGCTTTCATTGTGCCTTGAATCTGCTGGAATCATGTTGACTTTGTTGTGCCTTGAATCCATTGAAACCACATTTGCCTTGGTTGTGCTTTGAACCCCGAGCATCATTGGTTGTATTAAATAAATGTACTTACTCCACTTGTTCGCGTTTGCGTTTGTGTGTGTGTCTGTGTCTCTCTCTCTCTGTGTGTGTGTGTGTGTGTGTGTGTGTACTGGAACAGGACAGACCCATTGGTTGAAGAATAGATGTAACTGGCATGCAACGCGCAATTGAGCAAAGGCCCTCCTGACCATAACTGCCATGTTCTCAAGCAGAAGTGGCGAGTCCAGGAGAATCCCCAGATTATGCACCTGCTCTGTCTGGGATAGTGCAACTTCATCCATGACCAAATATGTTAATTTTTCAAAAACCAAAGAGCTCCAGACTCAAAACTACTTTATCTTGCCAAGATTCAATTTTAATTATTGCTCCCCATCCAGACCTCAACAGCCTCCAGGCACCAAGAAACGGTGATTGTGGCATCATTTAACTCACCTCATGGGCAGGAATGGGCAATTGAGTATCATAATCATGATATCTCACCCCATATTGACAGATGATCTCATCCTGCAATTTCATGTAGATGTTAAAACAGGAGTGGAGAAATCCTTGACTTTTGAAGGACCCTGCAAAGTAGCGGCCAAGGGTCAGCATTCTCCCTCCTGATCAACACTGACTGGAAAGGGCCTCAAAGAAAGTAGGTAAACCAGGACAATGCTGTGCCTTTTATTTCCAATCCCTGTCAGATGCCAATGCAGTGACTAGCTGCACACCTGATCCCTCCTCACTACCAGGTTAAGTCTTCCCAACAGTCCCCAAACCTATCTCAAAAGAAAACTATAGTTGATGGTATTGAAAACTGCTAAGAGGTCTAGTAAAGCAAGGACGAATGTACTACTACTGTCCTGCTCCTGCCAGAAATCATGAAAAAGTGTGACCAATGTCATTTTCATCTGATATTCAGGCCTGAATCCTGACTGAAAGGGGTCCAGATAATATGTTTCCTCAGGATCCTTTGGAATTGCAACATGGCCACCTTCTCAACAACCTTCTCCAAGATTATTAGAGGCAGGATGAAAATTGTTCATCAGTGCGAGATCTAGTGATGGTTTCTTAAGAAGGGGGAGAGCTACAATTTCTTAAAGGGCAAGGGTATCACCCCTCCTCCAGAAATGCATTAACCACTGCAAGTACCCAACCGTACATCATTTCCTAGGAAGCTTTTATCAGCTGGGGTGAGGGGGACGGGGACACAGGTCTAAAACACAGGTGGCCTAAGGTCATATTCCTAAGGATTCTGTCCACTTCCTGAGGAGCAACAGGATCAAACTCTGTCAGGCACAAGCAAGTAGACTTACACTTGTAAGGAGATGGCTCAGTTCTGGGTCCCTTGCAATTGTGCAAGGATTCAAAGCTAAATCCGCCCTTGAGGCCTCCCGTCTGACTGAGTGGCTGTTTCCCAACGAACTGTTCCCAGATAAGAACCATGATGGCACAGTGGTTAGAATGCAGTACTGCAGGATAACTCACTGCTCACTTCAGGAGTTCGATTCTCACTAGCTCAAGGTTGAATCAGCCTTCCATCTTTCCAAGATCGGTAAAATGAGGACTCGGATTGTAGTGGGCAATATGCTGACTGTAAACTGCTTAGAGGCTGTAAAGCACTATGAAGCGGTATAGAAGTCTAAATGCTATTGCTAACTGGGCAAGCACCCGCCCTGGGCATCTCCATCAGACCAATGTCCATGCCAATGTCCAACTGGGAACAGTTCAAGTGACTTTATCTGCCAAAAAAATCAACAAATCCCTTAGTGCTCCTGCAGATGGACCTTCAGGTCTTCCTTCCCCAGAATGAATCAGGTTATCCTGAAGAGGTCCACTGGGCGATTATCTGCAGATGCAATTTGTGTAAAGTATTTCTGCTTCACCGCATGAATTGCCATGAGGTTGGCTTTAATAGTTCTTACCAGTGCTCAGTCGAATTCCTTCTTCATCATCGTCCAGTGTTACTCTAGATGTCATTTGACCTGCTTCATCTCTCTCAGTTCCTCTGTATATCACCTGGCCTGACAAGATCCACAGAGCAAGAGAGTTCACTTAGGTGCAATCCTATCTAAAACCTCAATTACCCTCCTATTCCAGGCAGCGACTAGGCTCTCAGTAGGACTATGCAGCAGATATTATAACCCGCAACTCCCTCTGAAACCTCGTTGCACCATACACTGCTGCTGCCATGTTCCATTCACCAATTGTTACAGTACCTTGCTACTAAAGGATTTACTATTATGGTAGCAGTGGTCACTTGATCAATGAAGACTGAATCCAGCATTGCCTCATCATATAAGATTGATAGTTCTTCCTTGCAACTTTTTAAAGGAGCATTCAGCTTCTATTTTGTAAGCTAATATTATTTGATAGTTTCCTTCCTTGAATGGATAGCAATTAATTTCAGACATAATAACAGAAACATGGAGGAATATTTAGTATGTTTTTATTAAACATGCAAGTTATTGATATGTAAATATACAGACATGGATATAGCTTTTTATTCCCAGTAGAAAAAGTGTTCATGCATGTGTACTAGAGAGAGAAAGTGAACGTGTTATAAGTCGGCATCTCTTAATGCAGTTCTGGATTCCAACTGCGTGTGTTTTTATGCGTGAAATGTATCCATTTTTTAAAAAATGTGGTTTGATGTCCAATTGCAAATAACATTGCAGTTGTAACCTGGAGATATATGTTAATGCAGTGCAATTAAAATGATTTAGTTAGCTCTTGTATGTTCAAATAATATGACACCATAGTTGAGCCAGGAGGGAGGGTTATCTTGCCAAAAAAAAAAAAAAATCCAGCTCCTGTTTTATTTTGCCTGGTGCTCTGACAGACCTCTGTTTTTCTCTTTTTTTTTTTCTTAGCAAAGTGTCTTCAAGATGGAGATAGAAGACTGCAATGGGCGATCTTACATATCTGGTATGGATTTTTTTGCATTTTTCTGGTTGAAATTGTTATTTTTAGTGTGATCTTTTGTCTTGATTTCTTTTTCTTATTAAAAAATACATTGCAGGACTTCTAGCTTTTTATCAGACTAAACTTCTACTTCCGGCACTTTTATACAAGAATATTCAAAATGACTGAAGGTTGAGGATCCTCATGACTTCTTTCCCAACATAAGGTGGGAATTAATTCCTCCATTTGTTGCTCTCCTGAAGATCTGGGAATCTAAATACGGGAGAATATATTTTTTCTCCACCCTTTTTGTCCTTGGTCTGTGGTGCTTATTCCAACAAACGACTGATAACGGAGACCAGGTACTATGAGTTGGTTCAGTTCAACAGCACAAATATCCTAGGGCAAGAGTCAACCTGGTTATGTGAATAGATTTTCAGGGTCCGTAAACTTGGATGGGAAAAGTATTACAACTTTATTATTTTTTAACTTAAAATTAAAATTTAGCTTGTCTTGTAATTGATTTAATGGATTAATATAGAAATGCTGTACGTATATTACTATTACACACTTATTTGTTTTGTAAAATATTTTTATAATCATTTGAACATAATTGGTTTCCTTTGTAACACAGTTTATGCTTATACATTTTAATTTATGTATTTAAGTGCATTCTTCTGGGAAGGGGACTTTAGGTTTCAGACTAAAGTTCGAGTTTCGAGTTTGAGTTTATTTGATTTATATACTGCCCTACTCCCGAAGGACTCAGGGTGGTGCACAGCCATAAATAAAACATATAAATACAACATTTAAAACACACTAAAATCCAATTAAATAATTTGGTCGTAAATAATTTTAAAACCCCAATAATTTAAAACAAATTTAAAATTTATATTATTATTTAAAAGAGGAGAATTAGGCCAGGCCAGCCTGGTGAAATAAAAAGGTCTTAAGAGCACGGCAGAAGGTGTGTAGGTCCGGGATCCTCCGTATCTCCGGGGGAGCTCATTCCAGATAGTAGGTGCCCCTACAGAGAAGGCTCTACCCTGCGGGCCGCCAGTCGACATTGTTTGGCCGACGGCATCCGGAGGAGCCCCTCTCTATGAGAGCGTACCGGCCGGTGGGAGGCCACTGGTGGCAGTAGGTGGTCTCATAAGTAACCAGGTCCTAAGCCATGGAGCGCTCTAAAGGTGATAACCAAAACCTTGAAGCGCACCCGGAAGACCACCGGGAGCCAGTGCAGCTCGTGCAGGAGAGGTGTCACACGGGAGTGCCATGTCGCTCCCGTAACCACCCGCGCAGCCGCACTCTGCACCAGTTGGAGCCTCCGGGTGCTCCTCAAGGGGAGCCCCATGTAGAGAGCGTTACAGTAGTCCAGGCGGGAAGTGACGAGGGCATGAGTGACCGTGTGTAAGGAGTCCCGATCCAGAAAGGGACGCAACTGGCGGATCAGGCGAACCTGATAAAAAATCCCCCTGGTCACGGCCGTTAAGTGCTCTTCTAAAGACAGCCATGAATCCAGGAGGAGGCCCAAGTTGCGAGCCCTCTCCATGGAGGCCAGTGATTCGCCCCCAATAGTCAGTGATGGCACCAACTGACTATATCGGGACGTCGGAAACCACAGCCACTCGGTCTTGGATGGATTGAGTCTGAGCCTGTTACTCCCCATCCAGATCCATACGGCCTCCAGGCACGGGACATCACTTCAAGGGCATCGTTGGGGTGGAGATGTACAACTGAGTATCATCCGCATACTGATGATACTTCACCCCGAAACCACAGATGATCTCACCCAGCGGCTTTACATAAATGTTGAACAGAAGGGGCAAGAGGACCGACCCTTGTGGTACCTCACAAATGAGGTGCCTTGGGCTCGACCTCTGCCCCCCTGCCAACACAGACTGCTACCGATCGGAGAGAAAGGAGGAGAACCACTGTAACACGGTGCCTCCCACTCCCAACTCTTCCAACCGGTGCAGCATGATACCATGGTCGATGGTATCAAAATCCGCTGAGAGATCTAATAGGACCAGGACAGAGGAGTCAATTGCACAAAAATAGTAACAATCTCTAGCTTAGAAAATTGCCTTCCTTGTGGGGGTTTTGATACTCTCTGGACTTGGTCATTTGCTTGCAGATGTTTTGTTACCCAACTAGATCACATCATCAGGGTGAGTGTGGACTTTGCTGCTTTTTATATATAGTACCTTGCCCTGCCAGATTTTGTGGAGGTATGATTTTCTTCTTGGTAGTTCCTTGATTAGAGCATTGTTTTTTGCCAAAATTGGCAAGGCAAGCTATTGTAAACCAACAAGTAGCAAATCTTATTTGGGTGACAACATGTCTGCAAGGAAACAAGCAAACTTCTATCAATTAATTCCATAGTTGTATTCTAAACTGTAGATATTTTCTTCTGTTAGTTCCCCTTCCTTCCTATGCCCATGTTAAACTATGGTCAGTGCTCCAAGGCACAATTTGACTCAGGAGATTCCATTCGGGTCTCATCTTTTTCTTGGCTCTATTGGTTTGAAGCAGTATGCCAAAATTGGAGGGGCAGGGGATTGATGAGGTGGTCTTACAAGGCTACTGCACAGTGATTGTGTTCTGAAGAGCAGATGTGGAAAAATACTGGAGTTTGTCCTCAACCCACTGTCAAATTTGGCATATATTTTTGTTATGAAATATAGCAGACTTCCAACTTGGGCCACTAATTCAAAGCAATTCAATTAGTTGTTTGTCTGACAATCTCCTGTTCTAGAAATGATAGGTTTCTCTGTGTTTATTAGCTGAGAACAATCAATTCACTACAAATTTAAATTAAACCTTTGTCCACCAGAATTACCTGACTGATGCAAACAGTTCTCTCTGAACACAATCTATTTTCCAGGCATACTTAATATTTTTCTGTGAATGTTTTGTCAGTTTGGTCATTGGCTGCATTTTTTGTTACTATGGAGTTAATATGGTGTGTAGTGTGCGTGTGTACCCCTTTGCTCTCCTTTTTAAACCATCTGTCTTATTAAATCTCCTGTGATACTTTTTGATCCTATCCCTTAGCAGGTCCTAGGCAGTCTATGAAGTGGCTGATTAATGGAGAAAGACAACATTCCTAGCTGGTATTCCCTTTGACTCCTCTTGGGCTAACAGCAGCCCACTACTTTAAAACTTTTGGAAGGGTTGCCTCCATCCATTGTATTATATTTAAATGTAAATTATTTTAAAATTAATTGCAGTCCGTGGGAGATAAAGGGTTAAGGGAATTCAATTTAATTTGACTTCTGCTATGCATGTGTTTATTTTACAGATGGAGGACTGGAAGTATTTTTTTTTACTGATGGAAAGGGTGGAAATAAACTTATTAGTAGTATTATTAAAGTTGGGACAGGTGGAGCAAATAAATATAATAATTTTAAAGGGATAAAAAGATGCTAATACTTTAATTCTGTACGTTATTTTAATTTTGAATATGTAACTGTATTTGGCCTGACAGAGTAAATGGCTCTGGTTTCATGAAACCCCTTTTGTGATTACAGTAGCACTTTGATAGGTTCTGAAACTTTCTAAAGTGCCCATTGGCTTAAAAGTATCAGCCTGGCTGTTTATTATCTCATTCCAGATCACACTCCTGAGAAGTGAGTTGAGCTTAGAAAAAATGACTGGCCCAAAGTCTTCCAAGTACCTTTCATGCCTGAGTGAGGACTAGAATTCATGGCCTCTTGGGTTTCCAGCCTGGTACCTTAGCCACTGTACCAAACTAACTCTCGGTTTACATAAAAGTTCACATAAAGATTCACATAAAAAGGAAATGTAGAGAAGATAAAAAGTGTACTTCTTGGCCAAGCTGATGAATAAGATAGACTACTAAAGGCTTCCCCTTCATATAGCATTTACAAAGGATTTAAATGATGCCAGGAATACAAATGAATATATTAAACTCATTGATATAATTGCTATAGGGGACTGGAGGCAAACACATATGAAGAATGGTTGCAGGAACTGGGTATGTCTAATTTGATGAAAAGAAGGACTAGGGGAGACATGATAGCAGTGTTCCAATATCTCAGGGGCTGCCATAAAGAAGAGGGAGTCAACCTGTTCTCCAAAGCACCTGAGGGTAGAACAAGAAGCAATGGGTGGAAACTAATCAAGGAGAGAAGCAACTTAGAACTAAGGAGAAATTTCCTGACAATTAGAACAATTAGTAAGTGGAACAACTTGCCTGCAGAAGTTGTGAACACTGGAAATTTTTAAGAAGATGTTGGATAACCATTTGTCTGAAATGGTGTAGGTTTTCCTGCCTGGGCAGGGAGTTGGACTAGAAGACCTCCAAGGTTCCTTCCAACTCTGTTATTCTATTTCTCTTTCTATTCTATTTCTAATTAAAAATCATGCTTTGGTTGTTAGAGGTGAAGTGTGGACAGATTGACTTTGGGAAATATATATATATATTGATTGGACAGAAAAGCATCACAGAAGAGTAATTATGAATAAAAGAATCAGAATTACTTGCAGAAAAATGTTGATTTAGATAGCAAACAGATGGAATATGGGTCAAATAGAACCTTTGGAAAAATGAGCTGGCTGTTGTTTTTTAAATCATGATGTAATAGATGTGTCGTGTTAGCAAGGATTTTGATTACTAATGAAGTATCTAATATAAAAATTACATTAGTTTAAAATCAAACCCACTAATTTATTGAAGAAAAATTCAGAAAGTAGAGAATGTTTTTATAGATAAAGTCTACTGCTGAAGTTACTGGGGGATTAATAGTTTCTAATAGCATAAAATTAAATTGATGTCATAGTCTACAGTGCAAGTTGTTGATATAAAATAAGAATGAGTCCAATTATAGTAGGGAACTACTGTACTGCTGTGAATATGCAGTCTTTTGGAAGCTGAATATCTGAGAGCTACCTTAATGAATTGCTATCAAATGAAGTGTGTGCTTTGTGGTTAAAGATGCAGTAAATCTAGTTACCTGTCTAAAGGTATCAAGTTAGTATGATGAGAAGTTAGTAATCTGTACAAATCATGGTAATTAGTAATCTGTACAAATCATGGTAATTAGTAGGCTAATTGTGTGCAGAAGTGAACAATTAGGTGTGGCTGTTTTATGAAATACTGACTTCAGGCAGTCCCCAGGTTAAGATCTGATTCTGTTCCCTAATCCTGTTTTAACCCAAATTTATACTGAAGTTGGAACAAGTTACTATACCTGTTCTTCTGCATATCAGAGATGAACAACAATATTTTTTTTTTGTAAAATTTAAACTTACAGGTTTTTCATTTTACAAGACAACTACTGACATTTGCATCATTCTTTCAGAGATATTTCCTTACCTAAATAGAAAAATAAAATGACCAGGCAAAAAAACAGTGGGGGCAACTGCCAACTGCCACTTTCCCCATTGAGGTTGTTTGTAGAAAGCTGACAGGGAGCTTGGAAATCACTCCTCCATCTCTTCCTTGGCTGACCCATGGAACTACTTGACACTTTGCTGAGTGGAAGGTGCATAAAGATAGCTATGAACTGTGAGGAAATTTGCACCAACACACCCCATGCTGGCATGTGCCAGCCCCTCCCTTCAAACAGAAAGTGGGCTCACCCATTAATAAACTCTAGACCAGTAATGGTGAACATTTTGGGCTCAGCTTGTCAAAAATTTGGAAAATGTCTAACTTCCCTCTACTGACGTGTCATAATCTCCCCTCCAAACAAAAGAGGGAACAAATTTTTAGGTCCCCCATCCCCCAGTCTAGACCAACCTGAACAGTGGTACTTGAAAGTGCTACACCTGGGCCTGAAGTCGAGGCCCAGGTCAAAAAGGCCACTGTTCTCCAGGATCTGCCACAGACCGCACAGCTTCAGGTGGTATTCTCTTTCTTTTGAGAGGCCCCTGCAGCCTATCTGAGGTCTTTGTTCTTGAAGTGGCTTTAGAGAATGCTCTTCCACAGCCTCTACGGCCTTTGAAAAACCGGGTGACAACACGGCCTTCTGAGGCGACTTTTTGAGGCTTTGGAGGCCATGTGAGAGCACACATTATTCTCGTGCAGCTTTCGTAAGCATCCAAAAATCTCACAAGGATGGGATGTGCTTTTGAGAATATTTGCTGTTGGGTGTTGGTGAATGCCAGACGCTGGAGCGTCACTGAAAACCTTGTGGATTGTCACCTTTGACATGTATGTTATAGAAGTGATGGCAAACCTTTTTGCCGTCGCGTGCCAAAAGTGGGGGAAGCGGGGGGTTGCGTGCGCACGTTCCCACACCCATAATGCAGTGCTCCCCTGCACCCTCGTGCATGCGCGCACACACACCCCGTGCCCCATTTTGGGCCTAGCAGGCCTCCCTGAAATCTCTGGAGGTCAGAAACGGCCTATTTCTGGACTTCTGGTAGGCCCGTTAGGCCTGTTTTTCACCCTCCCCAAGCTCCGGAAGCTTTCCTGGAGCCCGGGGAGGGTGAAAACAGCCTCCCCCAGCCCTCCGGAGGCCCTTTGAAGGCCGGAAACAGCCTGTTTCCAGACTTCCGGGAGGCCCGTTAGGCCTGTTTTTTGCCCTCCCCAGGCTCTGGGAGCTTTTGTGGAGCCTGGGAGGTTGGAATCAGGCTCCGGAGGCCCTTTGAAGACCGGAAACAGCCCATTTCCGGACTTCCAGTAAGCCAGTTTTTCTCCCTCCCAGAGCCTCTGCATAAGCCCTGTACTTACCTGGAATCCAAAACGTGCCATGTGGAGACTCCTGGGAGGGGAGGGGCGGCATGGGCATGCGCGTGCATCTCCCGCATGCGCGGTAGAGACCCGAAAATAGGTTGGCCGGCACACGCATGCGTGGTGGAGCTGATCTAGGGCTACAGCTCTCATACCCATAGAAATGGCTCCGCATGCCACAGGTTCACCATCACCGCCCTATACCCTCCAGTTTTGCCCAACTGAAGGTTACAAAGACAGAGATAGTAGAGTGTTAGTTGTCTTAGTAGTATATTTAGATACCTTAAAACCAGTGGTGAAATCTAAAATTTGTTACTACCAGTTCTGTGGGCGTGACTTGGAGGTGGTGGGGTAATGTGACTGGGTGGGTGTGGCCAATTTTTAAAATTTATTTATTTTTACTTTTAAAACCATTTTTTCTACAACCTCTTCGGTGAAGAGGTTGTAAAAAAATGTTTTCAAAAGGCTCTGATGATCCCAGCTGAGTTGCCTGATCGGCAGAGGCTTTTTTCTTTTCAATGCCTCTGACGATCCAATACAACTTCTGAAGAGGTTGTAGAAAAAATGCTTTTAAAAGCCTTTGAGGATCCCAGCTGAGCTGCGCGATCATCAGAGGCTTTTTTTTTTACTTTTAAAAGCATTTTTTTCGGCCAAAAAGGTTGTAGAAAAAATGCTTTTAAAAATTAAAAAAAAGCCTCTGATGATTGTGTGACTCAGCTGGGTATTGGGGGGGGGCAGGGATTTTTGCTACTGGTTCTCTGAACCACCCGCCTCCATCGCTACTGGATCAGGCAATCCGGTCCGAACCAGGAGCATTTCACCCCTGCTTAAAACTGAATTATGTGGGAGACAGACTTCCAGCAAAGAAAACCCAATTCAAGATGTACTGTCTGGAATTCAGTCTCTCACCATCCTGAGGGCAAAGTAATCTGACTCAAAATGGCGGATGATGTGCTTTCTTGAGCCCACTGAAACCATACAGTTTCATGAACCACTGAATACAGTATTTAAAATACATGTACTACTTTATGACTCTCATGGAAGCATTGTGCAGCTTCAGCAGTTTGTTGGTTTATGGCAGGAAAACACCGTTTGCCATTTTGAGTTAGATTATGTTGCCAGTCAGCAATCTGCCATTTTAGGCACTGTAATAGGTCAGCCATCTGACATTTTGTAACAGGCAGCCCTGTTCATACCTAAGGTCGGGCATTCTTAACCCGGCAACTGCCTGTACTCAGCATTTGGAAATACCCATTTGAAAATATGGACTAACCATCTATGTTACTGCAGGCTAGATTTATAATATTCTCCAGCAAAATAGATTTTGATAGATCTGCTGGAGATAGATCATGGGGCCAAAATTCTAAAAGGCTGTAGGTTAACCAAGTTTTTACTCATTGATTGTTGTAAGAAACTGAAAATATTTTAAATCCTACTGGTTTAATGTGATAAATGCTTGTATTGCTAGATAGGAATTAATAAACAAATGTGTTTGTATAATATTGAACACTTTAAGAACTACTGTTTACTGTGGCTAAAAGCTTGTACACATGCTGATGTTAATGAATTAGTAAAGAAGTGATGTCTGCCTATTTGACTTATAATTTGGTTAAACTCAATTATACATGTACAGTCCAGTATGTTACAAATTATTTGGGGCCCCTTTTTCATTGTGTTCTTCCTGTATTATTTTTGTTACACTACTCTGTCATGTGGATCAGTAAAAAAAGCTATAATACGTGAGGGGGAAAAACAAAGGAGGAAATTATTTGAGGGATCTTTCCCATTCCAAGAAATATAAATGTATGTGGCCTTTCAACTGCACTTTTGCAAAATATGGAAAAGACTTTCAACCAAGTATTTCCACTGGCAAGAAAAATTGTTTGATAGTCTCTTGCCTCCCCTAAAAACAAGATCAAGATTTGATGGCAACATAATGTATTTGCATAAAGTTTGTATTAGATAATTATAGAATTGCAACTATTTGCTGTTGTATCAACATACATTGTATTTCAATTGTTTATTTTTTTGTCATATTTTTTCAGTTATTTTAAGCACTTGTTATTTTTATAATGTATGCATTTTTGTGGGATTTTTTCCTTTGTTTTTTTTCTTTTTCTCTATTTTAAAAGTAATACAATACTTTTACTAATGCTAGGAATATTTTAGAGATCATTCAAATCATGGCATCTGTCCTGTCACCACTAAAATTTGCAACATCATCCTGGTTCTTAGCATTGGAAGCAGCATATCTTTTCTCCTATCCGTTTGCCTCTTTTCTGGGCCTTCCATTTTCTTTTTAAAAGTTTGTAAATTGCAAATTGTATAACCCTCCTCTTTCACATTCTTCCCATGACTAGTATTGTGGGTGACTCATTGAAGAAAAATATTTCCAGGACAAAAATTTCTGGTGTGTCTTCCCTTTCTATTCAAAGAACATTTAAATCCCCTATTAATAAATCCTGTATTAAATATTAGAGCAGATTTCTACTTGTATCATAAGGATTTCCCTTCCTTCTTTCCCATGTAGCTTTTTTGAGAGCCATCACCAAACCTGCTCCTGGGGTCTTCTAAGCTTCCAATGGGAACAATGAAGGCTGGAGAGGATGGAAAATTCGGCCAGTTTTACAAGAGGTCTAGAAAAGTTAGAGGATTGTGTAAAATTATTTTTTCTGTTTCAAATTCTCCTCACTACTGATAATGAGAATTTAGGAAGTAAAGGCTTGTTCTGAAATAATTAAAGATGAATTTTAAATTGATTAAAATTGGGTACTCTTAACTGCTTGCTCTGATCCATTTTAAAAAGTGTCCTTGATTAATTGGGAGAAAGATCTTTAATGTTATTCCTAATAAAACTTAGATAAAAATAAGGGTAGCAGTTATCATCTCACAAGAGTTAAATGTCTCTTCTCTCTTACACAAGGAGAATGAATTCCTTCAAAGAAAATGATGGCTGTTGCATTTTTACATAACTGAAAAAATTAAAACATTTCTTTTAAATTATTTTTAATATGTAAACTGACTACATTTGCATAACACTCACATGTCATCCTTTTTGGGGGGCGGAATTGGTCTTTTTAAAAAGATTGGGATAAAATGTAATATATATTTCCAATTTTAAAAAACCCCAAAAACTTTATTTCCAGAAAGTTGATAAATTCTCAGTAGAGGTAGCAAAAGGAAACACATCTTTTTTGTATAGATTTCAGTAGAATAATGGATTTTTCTTAAGACACATCCAGTAAATTTAGGACTGCTTTCAAGGTTCTTTTTAAAAGCGGAAGATAACTTATCTCTATAGGTACTTCTGACCAAAAGAATAGAATGATGCATTTTCTTTTTTTCTTTCTTTTTTACTCCACCTATTTGATATTTCCCCTTTCAGTTTATAACAGGGAATGTTCTATATATGTATTTATTTGCTCATTCTCATCATGCACTGCTAGTTTGGCTACTGCTTTGTCATGATAATGAGACCAAAACACAGGGATGTATTTAAGCCTCACTGGATTAGAATTGAAGAACTACCAATAGATTTTTCCTCAAGTGAAACACTGAGAGACCTTATTTCATATAGCACATATAGTGTGCTAAAAACTCTTAGCTTTTAAAAGTGCCACAATCTTTCCTATACTGCATTCATGACAGTGATGGCCAGCAGATAACTGATTTTTTTGCTTTGGTTGTTGTGGTTACCCTCAGTTAGTCTGGTCAAGATTTAAAAAAAAAAAATCCCTAAGGAATGCTACCCAGAAGCTGATTTAGGAGACAGGACATAAAGCGTGGCGGGAAGGAACCTTAGTCTCAGCCCAAGGGGACAGAGATTGCAGCCGTATAGATTCCTGCTTTCATAGTGCTGCTTGACTGTAAAATGACGGCCGTTTCTCTCACTTCCAGGAATCTCTTCTTCCTGGAAGGTGAGTGGCTGAGTTCACCCTACTGCCGAGATGCAGCCACACACACTCACAGCCTGTATTCCACTGCTGTTTCCAAGGAGTTGGCTGTGATAACACTCCAGGGTATCTTCAGCAAGCTAGAATAATGTAAGTTAAACGGGGAGGGTGTCTGTCTGGAATAACTCCATGCTGCTTCTGTTTTTATTTACACTTGGCGCCATGGGGAGTGTTGGTAGAGGGTGTTTTTGATGCCACGCAAAACAGTGGAGGAAGCCAATCACTTTAAGCAGAGAGAAATTGATCTGTAGAATTCCTGATGTCTGTGCAACGAGAACAGTGACAGCTTGAAAATGCATCTGCGGGCTTTTGGATATGGATGAACGAACAAGAAACAACAAAAAGAGCAAGATACGGCCAGTTTCTGTTTATCAAAGGAACTGCTAAGCCTCAATTAAAGATTCCCATTTTTCTCTCCTCCCTTTCCCTCCCCTCCCTGAATCCTGTGGAGAGTTCGGACCATAATTCACAGTGAATGTTATGGCATGATGCAGAAAATACCTTGGTTCAAGTAACTTGATGGTATTAGGGAAAACAATTCTTAGTTCAAATTCCGGATAGTTTATGCTGGCTATTTTGCATAATATTATCACTAACTTCTAATTCAAAACATTATTAGGAATATGCCAGTGTTTCTGGGCATACACATAGGTGGAAATGTCCCTGACATCTTTCTGTTTAATCCTTTGAGGAATCAAGGTGTTTAGATAATGATTGAGAGATGATCGTCTGAGTACGAAAGTCTGAATTCCAGGGAGAAGGAGACAAAATGTTTAAAAATTCATAAATACTTAGTTGCGCTATTATGAATCCTGGGTTCACCTAGCTGATATTATATGTGTCCAGAAAATCCTGGAACATGTTAAATAATGTGAGTGTTAAGAATACAGATGCAGAAGTAAATTACCTGTTTCTCTGTTTAAAGGTTTCACCACTCTCTCCAGATTTGAGCTGGTGTTCAAAATATTCAATGGTTTCCAGGAAATGGGCATACTTAAGGGGTACTGGAATGTACAAAAGTTGTTGAGGAATTTGGTCTTCTTTGGAGTGCAATTTCTTGGTTATCTTGATGGATTCTGCTGTCCCAGATTCTTAGCAAGCACCAGCAGGGAGGTTGTCCACATTGTTCTGTATATATACATTTGTATTATCATCCTCAGTAGTATGTTTAGAAGCCACCAAAATAAATGTAAGGCTTAAAGAAAGCATATTATTAATAGATAAGTGATACATTTGGTACTAAGGTGCCAGCTGGTAATGAAGGAATATTGTCTCACTCTACTGTGAATTTTAAAAAAGATTAATCTAGGCCCTTGTATGGAAGCTAGATTTGCAGTTGCAATAGTTTGTCTCTTGCTTAACTACTAATTGAGTTCACATACTATACAAAATAATGTACACTGGGTGACTTTGGGTCTGTCTCAACCTAACCTCTCTCATATAGTAGTTGTAGAAAAAATAGGAAGAGGGGGCTGTGTGTGCTGCATTCAGCACCCCAACCAGAAGCAAAATCCAGTTTTAAAAGATAACTAAATACAAGAGGGCAACATAGTATGAAAACCAGAGTTCATACTAGCATGCTGGTAAAGTACATTTTGGCTTAATGTGAGGTATGATCCCAGCTAGAGCATTTCAGGCAGACTAAATATTTCACCATCAATAAACATTACAGTGCACACAACATTAGAAGTCAAAAGAGTTATGCTAGTGTAGTTATGCTGGTATATTAGTTCTTCAGATATAGTTTTTTAAGTTAGAAAAGCATTTATTTGTTGCCTAATCTGCAGTTTGAAATCTAATTATGACACAGTTTAGTCATTTTAATAAGAATGAAGTGTAGATTTTTACACCACAGTCTACATTTATAGTTTTGTCTAAATGCTGTTTGCTTTGCTTTCCCACATCTTATGCAAGAAGCATTTTTCTGTTATAATTATCTTAATTTCTCCTTCCTTGCTTATCGATTCTGATGCAATGACTCTAGTTTTTCAGTTTCCTGATTATTGTAACTTAAACCATAGCTTGATCCTAATTGTTAGTAAACTGGATTTAGTAATAATTAAATATAAAATTGCTGCCTATATTAGAATTGCATTAAGACATAGTCTGGAAACTCTGGTTTAAACAAACCACAATAATGTCTAAGTCACAGTATTTTAAATTGTGTCCCTTTTTCAAATTGCCTTTAAATTAGGCATGTCTAATTTCTGCACCTTTGCTTTATATGAGACAATTTAAGCATCATATTGCATTTTAGTCATTTAAATTCAATATTATCAACCCGTGTTACCCCATTCCTTTTCTAATATATTGTTGGCTTCTCAGAGAAGTTGCCATTTATACATTCTTAATCACATGTAGTTAAGGGAAAATAAGGTCAGGAATAATTTTTACCTTGCAAAATGCTTTGAAAGTTCAAGGTGACATAGTACATGGTACTGGTTTCTAAAATGTCCAGAACACTCTTGCTGAGTGAACTCCATTGCTGCAATAATGCCAAATCTTTTAGATTAGGGAATTTTGGCAGCTAAAACTTAGTACTGCAAGAGACTGATAAGCTCTGAAATTCCATGAGTGCTGGAAGCTTGGCCAAATTTGGCCTGGCTTATAAATGAATATAAGAGCAGGTTGGAGAAAGAGTAATTTTAATGCGTCTCCTTTGTTCTGGGATCAATAAGATTTTCTTATGAATCTCTGTTCTTCAAAATCTCTTAACTAGTTTGATTGAGAAGTACAGCTACAGCTAATATACAGTTGTACTGTATAATGCCTGAAATTTACAGAGGCAATTAATAATGCATGTCTAAGTATCCTAAAGATCATTCCTAAACTGAAATGTTATTATAGAGACCTAAATTGATAACAGTTGTATACCATCTCACAAAAACTGAGAAAGAAAAGATCTCATGGTTTGTAAGCATTTATAAATACATATTGAGACAGATAAGCGCCCACCCACCACAAAATGTGAATGCAATGGAAAAATAAACATATTTAAGGCATTTTAAGTAGTACGTTAGTATAACGTTTGAATAAAAATTGAGATTTTTAAAAAAAAATGATATGCAGATAATCATTGATTTATAGCCATTCATTTGGTGACTATTCAAAGTTACAATGGCACTGAAAATTGTCTTATGACCTGTCCTCACACTTACAATCACTGCAGCATCTTAACAATCATGTGATCAAATTGCACCTTGCAACCAGCATGTATTTACAACAATTGCAGCATCCCAGGGTCATATGATCACCATTTGCAATCTTCCCAACCAGTTTCCAACAAGTAAAGTCAGTAGGGGAAGCCAAATTTGTTTAATGACCATATGATTCGCTTAAGAACTGCAATTATTCACTTAACCCTGACAAAAAGGTCATAAAATGGGAGTGACTTTTTAACAACTGACTTGCCTAACAAAAAGACGTTCTAGTCACAGTAAGTCGAGGACTACTTGCATTGGGCTTTTTAAAATATCAAAACTCAGAAGTAGGCTTAGAGGAAGAGGATACCTAAAACAATTAGAGCATAACTGTATACAATCTCATGAGTATGTGTGAGCAAAAAATACATGATCTATATACAAATTCTGTGACAAATACAAAATATTATACTGGCAGTAAATTACAAGCAGGTACAGCTAGGCAAGTATTAAGAGGGTGTGTTCATTGTAAGTTTTCTTTTTAAATACATGCACTTTTACATAATATAATGAAGATGTATAATTCTGAAGAAACTAAAAGTTCATTAAGTAAATACAGTATCTCTATTGAGAATTTTTCTTTTTATGGTATTCAGTTAAACAAGAAAAATGACAGCAAGTCAGAAGTTATTCTAATAAAGAAATGAAATCACCCTTCTAATTCATTATGATGTACTGTTTTTGACTGCTGATACATGTACAATGTCACTTTTACAGATTTCCAAGTAAACAGAATATTGATATGAGAACAGCAATAACAATAGCACTTAGATTTATATACCACTTCATAGTGCTATACAGCCCACTCTAAGTGGTTTACAGAGTCAGCGTATTGCCCTCAACAATCTGGGTCCTCATTTTACCCATCTCGGAAGGATGGAAGGCTGAGTCAACATTGAGCCTGGTGAGATTCGAACTGCCAAATTGTAGGCAGTCAGCAGAAGTAGCCTACAGTACTGCGTTCTAACCACCGCGCCACCATAGCTCTTTATGAGAATGAGAAGAAATAAATCCACACACTAAAGAAATAAAGAGATTTGATATAGGTGCACCTGGAGATAAAATAACCCGGCATCATAGATTAGGTTCTCTAAAAAGCCAAATTGTCTAATGTTTTGGACATACATTCAAAACCTAGCAATATATACTTGTAAGATGCACAAAGACTCATTTATATATTTGAAAGTTCACATCGAAACTGAAGGCTCTCTGTCTAATCATTGGTATGATGTATAGATTTTTAAAGGAATCCCAACTACTGCTGCATATATAGATTACAAGCATTCAGGTACTCCAGAAGAACCATATTATTTTGACAATGCACGTTCAACAGCTGCCAGGATTCCGAACATGTTTGTGAATTCTCAGTCTAATAAACATGAGCATTATAGTCTTCATATAATTTATGTGGCTTTACCAATATCTGGTATCTCCTAAACATTGATCAGTTGCAGATCAGCAATGAGTGATGATCCTCTAATCATCCAAATTAAATTGTATGACAATACAGTATGTGTTGTTTTGATTCTGATAAACTTGGATTTTGCTTCCTATATTATTCACTAGGAGCAACAGTAGGTCATTTTTCTGTTGCAGGTTGCAAAGGCTATATCGTCTTCAGTTACATAAGGAAAGCCATTTTTTTCCTCTACTATCTTGGTCATGGAGGAATATATTTATTTCTTGAGATACCCTTGCAACAAATTTCCCATATTTACCTCTGCTCCTTTCTTCTTCTTTCCTTGCTAAAGGTAGTGGAGATTCCTCTTTGGAAAAGGAGTTTACCTCCACAATTGTGGGGCCCACAGTGAGCACACCAAACAGCCAACACTCCTCCCCAAGCAGGTCCCTTAGTGGTGAGTACACAATTTTCTGATTCCAGTAGGGTATTTTTGAAATGTGTCACCTGATTATGGTCAGAGCAGAGACTTTTGTTTATCTAAGGCAATCATTGTTTTCCCTTTAAAGTTATCTGAAAAGGCCTAGATAATAGCCATCAATTTAAAAATATGCCTGGCATTTATTTTGCATTAAGAAAAAAAAAACACTGGAGAAATAGCAGAATGGGTCTCCCTGGATTTTTCTGCAGAAAAAATAGTAGTTTTATGACATATTGGTCTGAAAAATTGAATCATTCCACAATTTTTGTTTTTATGGTCAATCACCAGCAATTCGTAAAGGTAGGAGGTAAAGTTGAATTTTGAGAGTTAGATTTATATAGTATGCATTGGATTTAGCCTTTATACCTCTAGCAAACTTATTTTCCTGCTAAAATAACACCTGACATTTGTGAAAATGGCCAATCCTTGGTTGCACATGCCTATGGATGCTTCTGTTAGACAGAATGCACATTAAATATATAGAAAATTATTAATCTTAAATTAGTTTGTTTCTATTATTCTCTCTGTGTTAGGTACTTTTATCATTTTTAATTTGAAGCTGAAGAATTTATACAGTTTCCAATACTGAATTGGAAGTAGTGCAACAGAACTCATTTCCAGCAATTTAGACCCAGTTCAGAATTTTTTTGTAATGCATTCAGGCCCTTGAAGGCTAGTAGTTTTAGCTAGCTATTCCATTACTTGTGCAGTGAAACATAAAAGAAATTCTGCCTATGTTTTGCCAAAGTGAGCAACCTCGTACTTCATAATTGTGCACAGCAATGTCAACTTGTGTTGGATCTCCAGGGTGCTGTTTTTGATAAATGAAGCCTTTTTTCCTGTTAAATCCATTATTTCCCACACCCCTTCCTATTCTGATACAAGTACCAGCTTCCAACTTTTTTTTTTTTTGCAATTTGGAAAACTTGTTTAAATGATTTCCTATGACACACATAAACACCCTATTATTTTTCTGTTGATGAAGACACAGTTTTTAGAGCTGGAGATCCTAGGCTGATATGATGCCTGATCTATATTGGCTCTTTGCTGCAAGCAAAAGCTGAACCTTGACTTGCAAAAGATTTAAACTGCATCATTATACACACATACACATACCCACACATTCATTCACACACACATACATATACATCTGTGGGGGGAGGGAGAGAGAAGGAGGGAGGGAGGGAGAGGGAGAACAAAGTCTCCCAACAATCTTATTTTCTGGAACCAAGAAGAACTCCTCAGTAGCCGATATGGATGGCATACTAGCACACTCCTATTTTATCCTACGGAAATACCCAAGCCCTGCTCAACATTTTAGTTGTGTACCACCCAGTTGTAAGCCATATTTGTAAAGAGATTTCTTAGGCAACTCTGGTATTGAGTATGTCCTTATACAAACAGAGAAGTAATAACGTCTGTTGAGTTCCCTATTGCTATTAATACTAGATGCGGATGTGTTCACCATTGGTCTGTCTCTGTGTAGATAGAAGGTTGTCACTTTGGAAAGCCATTAAATCCCATTATATTAAATCTTATTGATTCCCAGTTTTTCCTCAGCACAAAATTGGTCTGTGTGGCACTAAAAGAAGAATTGATTCTCCTCCAGCTTCCTTCAAATGTGCTGAACTGCAACTTCCATAATCCCCAATCAACATGATCATTGGGTCAGCTTATTGTAGGTATTGCCCTCCAGGAAACTAACTAGCCATGATCTGAGTCACTGTTTACTCCTTCTCATCATGCCACATAAAAGAATCTATATTTGTCCAATTCTTTAAATATAAAGTATTTTAAAGGAGTTAAAAATGTAGAGACTCAGGTTTATTGGACATAAAGGCCTAGTTCCCATGTGCAGCCTTTTAATTAATGCCAAAATATTCTGAGTACAGAGACAAATTCTATAAGAAGGCTGCTCTCATTGTCTATAAGTACTACCTGTGTATGCCCATCAATACACTTGTGCCTTTTCTTTCTTCAATTCACATGATAAGCTACAACAGGAGCTGGGGGGAAGATGTGCTGGCAGCGACCTACATTCCTAACTGTTATAATGCTCTGTGGAATGCCAGAAATCAAGTAGCTTTTAGAAAAATACATCATAATTAGATGGTAATAGCCACCTTTATTTTAGAGGCTATCTCATAGTGCCTGTGGGTTTTCCAATAACATATAAGAGTAAAAATGCTATCTTTGGAATCAAACTAGACATAGCTGCAGCAGCAGTACACTCACATGTTTGAATTAAGTCAACTATTTCCTATCGGAATAGAAAAATAACTAAACCTCTATCTTCTTATTGTGCTAAGTGCCATTGTTCCAGGCAGTTGTTTTCAGCCTCATACAAGACCTTGTTCAAAAGACCTTGAGCCACAGCAAGGCAGTAAGGAGAGGTTTATACAGCATCAGCATCATCATCATCATCATTATTATTATTATTAGCTTCATTTTTATTTTTAAGTGAACAGGTCAGACATATCTGATTGCATTTTTCACACAGGTAGAGGAGAAGTTCTTGTCTGAAACCCTATTGAGCTACTACATCTCAGCATTGGCAGCTCTGAACTGTATGGACTATTGATCTAACAATTTAAGGCTTTTTACAATCTTAAACAAGCTTCCCCATTGCATCTAGTCTGGTCCTTGTTTTTGTGTAGAAGAGAATGCACAGATCAGGAGAAGATGTGAATATTAGATTTCATATTTACAAAGGAATAACTGTGAAATGGAACGATGAAACAATTATATATCATAAAGTAGAGACAGGAAATCCTAATTTTTCATACTGCAATTTGGGAAGCTGTACTGTGATGCAGTCCCTAGCCAAAATGCCCTTTGATTCCTAAGGTGCAAAGTCCCACCTGATGTACCTGATTCCTTCAATCTGTCTCCATTAGAAAAGCATCTATCTTCAGTGTCTCAGAATGGATCTCTCCCCTCCCTGGTTACCAGTGATCCTGTCCACATTGCTATTTGGCTGGAAAAATTGTGTAGAACTTTAAGGATCTCTGAGGACCATTGTATGTTTCTTAGCTTATAGACTTTATGCCTAAAACTTTCTTTTTTTGTTCTGAGAACATTCCAGGATTGTAGCTACATGTCCACTTTCTTTAATTCATGAAAGACAAAGAATAGTTGTACCTAGATGATACCTGTGAAATGCTTCACATTAATTTAACAGTTAATCAAATATGCAACAAATTCCGGAATCCTTTATTAAAAGATAGTGTCTGTTATCTTATTTGGTTTTCCTGCTTTTAAATATGTGATATATTTTATCTCTTGAAAGCATTCCTCGGACTTCATTTGATGAATAAGATCATAAGCACAGTCATTGTTTTACTTAGTGACTGCTTTGTTTAGTGACCGAGTTGATGGTCCCAATTGTGGTTACTAAACAAGGACTTTCTGTGATACTCTTAATAGCCTAAACAGCAAGGACTTTTGTGGCACCAAAAATAAATAATTTTATCATGGCATCAGATTTTCTACATATAACTCCTTCATTAGATACATGTTATACATAGAGAGGATCTCCACTGGAAGAGGAAACTACTGTTCCTCCTTTCTTATATCAAATCCTAATTTAGTTGTAAATAGTGCAATTTAACCTTTCTTAGATTCATGGTCTTGAATTTCATAATTGAAAAGTTCTAATATTATGAGATAAAGAGAGAAAAACATTATTTCTCCATAGTATGCATTATATTAAAATTGTTTTTTAATCCAGTCTTAAATGCCAAAGTTCCTTTAGTAATTTTTAATTTTTGCTCAGTATCAAAGGTTTCATCATCCAGACCCCTTAGGGTTTTTTTTAAATGCTTACTATTTGCAAGTATTTAATACTATACTTTTAATTTAAAAAAATGTTTGGGTTCTTTTTTTTACCCCCACAGCAAATTCTATCAAGGTGGAAATGTACAGTGATGAAGAATCTAGCCGGCTGCTGTCCCATGATGACCGGCTCATTGAAAAAGAGGACAGCGTGATTGTAGAGGATTCCCTCTCTGAGCCCCTTGGTTACTGTGATGGGTCAGGACAGGAACCGCATTCCCCTGGCGGCATACGGCTACCCAATGGCAAACTGAAATGTGATATCTGTGGAATGGTGTGCATTGGCCCAAATGTACTGATGGTGCACAAACGCAGTCACACTGGTGAGCAGACTTCTAGGAAGCGTGAGCAGTAAAGGCTGGTGCTTATGCTTGTCCTCTGCATAGTTTTTTAAAGTTAAATAATCTGAGAGACCCTGCTAATCCTACTCAAGCATTCTATGGTCCTTCTGTATTGAGTTGCCAGGGACTGAAGCAACTCAATAACTACTCTTGTAGTAATGGAACTATGGCCCTTTCCTTTGACAAATCTAAGACCTGTTGGTGAATTCATTATTAAAATAGGATTTGAACTGGGAAATCTGCTGGTTCATACTCTTTACCTCTGAATGATGGTAGCTCTTAATATAGGTCATGAACAGTTTGTATCCTTCATTATAGTTTCATCTGGCCTTTGAATTAATTTTAAACCACTATTGTTGTTTACATTTATCCTAAGTATAGAAATCCTTTAGAATTACCTATAATCCTACACTATTATGACCTACAGTGAAGTAAGAGCTTCATTTAAGTCCTGGTAATAGATAAAAAGAATTGGATTTTAAAAACAACCAGAACACTGTACTATGCCATATTTTTATTGGAAACTTTCAGCCAATATTCATTATTTTTGGAAAAAGTATGGGAAGTCCAGGAAAGTCAGGTCTCTTAATAGAGTTCAGCTGAGTCAGATGTTCCAATCAGATGATGACCAGGTATGAGTTAAAGGACCTTTCCCTTCAAAGAACACACTTGTGTTTGTTACTATCATCAGAAGTATATTTTTGGACCATAAGAAAAGAATTGTCAATACTCATGAATCTTGTAAGGGCTACAACACTAATGCCAAAAATTTTGCTCTCTAGGAATCTACAGTCAGGCAGTTAATATACAAATAAATAAAATGCAACACATTTATTCTTTAGAGCAGTTGCCCCAACAAAAACAGCTCAAGACTAAGGTGCATTGTAATCCTGGGGATTATAAGGAATCCTAATGTATTGGTAAAGGATCTTCAGGCCACTCTTGCAATGTCTCTTGACAGTGTTCACAAATCTACCATTTAAAAAAAAAAACACTGATCCCCAGAAAGCACGCTGTTGCTTATGTCAGATCACCTTAATGATCCAGCAGGCCACTGGCTTAATGTTCTGTTAATAGGTAAGAATTAGTGAAATTTTCCGACATTAACGAGAGGCATTATGTTTGGAGAAAACAAAGTGTTGGACTGTCACAAAAAGAACATCCCAACCATGAGTCATAGTGATGGAAATACCATCATCTTGCAACCTCAGGAGCCAGGTGGCTCACAAGCAATAGTTTAACAATGGATGTTGGCTTATACCAGCAAATTTTATAGGTGATTGTCAGCATACACATCCATGAGTCCAAATGAACATGGGTCATACAGTACAACAGCAGTCCTAATCACCTAAAATAATCTACAATAGAATGGCTAAAACAGAAGAAATTTCATGTTTTCAAATGGCCAAGTCAAATTCCTAAGTTTAACCTAATTGAAATGTGGCAAGACCTAGAGTGGGCAGTTCATGCAGGGTAGATTCCAAAGATTTGAAATCAAACTGAGCCAAAGTACTCCAAGACAATGTTTGGATCAGCAACATTAAATCAATTTCCAGTGTTTGGAAAGAGGAAATGTACTGTATTTTTTGCATTATAAGATGCTCTGAACCAGGGCATCTCCAACCTTGGCAACTTTAAGACTTTTGGACTTCAACTTCCAGAATTCCCCAGCCAGCAAAATTGGAGACCCATGATTACAATGCACTTTGGTCTTGGAGACCCCTGCTCTTGACCATAAGACACATCTAGCTTTTGGGGAGGAAAACAAGAAAAAAAAATCTGCCTCTGCCTCCCAGCAATTTGCCTCCTTACAGCAAACAGCCTGGTCAGCTTCAGCACAGCCTGGTTCAGCACGAGCAGCTGATTGGCGGTTGGATCAGCCTTCTGAAATACTGCCAATCAGCTGTTCCAGGCTGTGGGGATTGCCGCCGCCCATCACCGCCACTGCCACCTATCGCCGCCTCCGCGCGTCCCATTTTCAACCTCCACATGCCCCATTTTCAGCCCGTTCCAGGTGGCGGGGATTGCCGGTGCTGACGTTCTGTGGCAATGGGCAGCGGCAATCCCTGCTGCCTGGAACAGCCTGAAAACAGGACACGCAGAGGCCGAAAACAGGGCATGCGGAGGCTGAAAACGGAGCCCATGGAGGCCAAAAATGGGGCATATGAAGACATGGGTGGCGATGGCGGTGATCCCCACAGCCTGGAACAGTTGATCGGCAGTATTCTGGGAGGCTGATCCAACCACCAATCAGCTGCTTGTGCTAAATTAGGCTGTGCTGAAGCTGACTAGGCTGTTTGCTGTTTGCTGCAAGGAGGCAAATTGCTGGGAGGCAGAGGCCAAAGGGTGGGAGTGGGCAGGTGGGCAGGGCTTCGCCAACATTCGCTCTATAAGATGCACAGACATTTGCACTCACTTTTGGGGGTGGGGGTAAAGTGTGTCTTATAGACTGAAAAATACAGTATTCAAATCAGTTATAGTAGTCCTCGACTTACAGCCATCTGTTTAGTGACCTTTCAAGGTTAAAACGGCACTGAAAAAAGTGACAACTGTTTTTTAGATTTATGACTGTTGCACCATCCTCATAATCACATGATCAAAATTTAGATACTTGGCATCTGGCATGTATTTGTGAGAATTGCGGTGTCCCAGGATCATGTGAACACTTTTTGTGACTATCTGATGAGCAAAGTCAATGGGGAAGCCAGATTCACTTAACAACCATGTTACTAATTTAACAGCTGCAGTGATTCACTTAAGATCTGTGGCATGAAAGGTCATAAAATGGGGCAGAATGCATTTAACAGTTGTTTTGCTTAGCAACAAAAATTTGGAGCTCAGTTGTAGTCATAAGTCGAGGACTACCTATTCTACAATTAAAGATTCTCATGTATCTTTTAACCAAAACAGTGAATATTGCTTCAGTGAGTTCAGTAAAACTATGACAACAGTTTTGTGTATGGATTTAAAAGTACAAATTTTCATTTAACATTTTAGATCAGAGGTGTCAAACTCACAGCCCGCAGCCCGGATGCATTACGTGCTGATCACACCCATCTGTGTTTTAGCGAAGTGGGGAGTTGTGATACGTCATGTGACGACGTATCGTCGTGAGTTTGACACCCCTGTTTTAGATAATAGCTCAATTCATACCTTGTTAAGAGCTATTTTTCCTTTTCTTCCAGCCAGATTCTTGGAAAAAGTAGATACTGGAAAGAGAATGAGTGAAAAAGAAGGGTATAAACAGTATTAGAAATGTGTGTTCCTATCACTTCACTTTTAATTCTTACACTTCCCATTGGTTGCTTCAGCATAACATACTAAATTCTCCCCCAGCAAAATACTTAAGGCCTAGGTGGAAAAGGGCATTCCAACCAAAGATAACACAAAGAGAGGACATTGCTGGTATTATGAAAGATAGCATGTCAAAAAGGTAACAATATAATGATATTCTGTACATAAACAACTGTTAATGGTGTAATTGTAACTTCAGAGGAAGAGGTGAGGACTTGAAAATTTATGTCAATTCTAAAACATTTGACCAAATCATTAAAAATCCTTTTCTTTGCCACTTGTCAAAAAAAAAAGGGTGTGGGGGAATCAAACATTGGGAAACACATATGATTGCTACAAATCTTATAGAAATTTATTCTAGGCTTGTTCACCCTGCATGCTTAGAAAGTCCACAGTTCTTGATGTCTTGATAGATTCCAAATGTTGACATCACTGAGCAAAATATTAATTTTGATACTCAACAAAATTAAAAATTAAACCTTATTTTAACATTAAAGAGCCTATCTTTCACAGCTTAATATGCATTTTCCCCAGCTTATAGGATTTTCACTCATTATTTTAAAGGTTGTATAAATGATATCAATTTCATCAAATTATTACAGCTTCTTAAAAATGGATTACTGATTTAAGAGTCTCAGTTGATTGCTCCAAAGCATTTTACGGATGTGGAACCAGAAGCAGCAGTAATATAAGGACTAAATAGTCCAAACAACAAATGCTTGAGTTGAATGTACTGCCAAAAAATGCTCTGAGGTAAATCTTCCTAGGTTCTAAGCTCTGCAAATGTTTATATCAAAGAACAGATTTGATTCAAAGGGACAATATGATGAGAGGCTCTGTTTTTGTCTCCAAAAGGAATTCACTGTCTATTTTGTAATAGAGTTATTCCAATATACAAGCTTTATAATAGGTTTTTTTAAAAAAGAATAGGTTGACACAATGATGAAAAGTCTTTGGTACATTTTTTTTCTTGCCAGCAGTACAGAAATGTTTTCCATTGCCCTCTTTTTCAACTTTCTAATCTAACCTACAGTCCTGAAATTCCTGATACTGTAGTTTCTTATTCAAAAATTAATCAGGCCTGACCATGCTGAGCTGCTGAACCTAGGCTAGTGCTAAAAGGATGAGATAATACATATATATAGGTATATATAATATAGCTTCAGAAAGACCAAGGAGCCAGACAAGCTTCTCTGATGACCTGCTTATGATATCCCTCCTTCTAGGTGAGAGACCATTCCATTGCAATCAGTGCGGTGCCTCTTTCACCCAAAAAGGCAACCTCCTGCGCCACATCAAACTGCATTCAGGCGAGAAACCCTTCAAATGCCCTTTCTGCAACTATGCTTGCCGGAGAAGAGATGCACTCACCGGTCACCTCCGCACACACTCAGGTAAATATCCAACATTTCTCTCAGAATGGGACAACTCGCAGCTAACTCATTGTGGCCAATTTGCCATGGGCAACTCGCCACAATCAACTTGCCACGGGACAACTCACTGCAGGACAATTTAACAATTTAATTTAATTATTTTAAATAAATAAAAATATTATTTTAATTTCACATTTCATTTTGTCCCTCCTTTTGCATCATTTAATGATTCTATTCCACCATTTATTTAATATTTGTGTAACTCTTGTCCCACAGCAAGTAGTCCCATGGCAAGTTGGCTACGGCAAATGGTTATAGACCAGGGGTGAAATTTTTCCCTACCGGTTCTGTGGGTGTGGCTTGGGAGGGTGCCCTGTGACTAAGTGGGCGTGGCCAATGTCACTCACAGCCATGCCCACTCAGTCACAAGACCCCCACATCAAGCCACGCCCACAAAACCCGGTAGCAAAACATTTTAAATTTCTATTCTGCCGCCTGCTCACCATCCCCTCTCCCTTCGCTTTGGGTCAGGGGCTGGGCTCCAGAGACGCGCCATTCACCGAAGCCCCGGAGCTGCCGCCTGCTCACCGCCTGCCTCAACTGGGTCGGGGAATGCACCATTCCCCAACTCCAGCCTTGCCGCCACCATCGCTGCCCTGGTCCATGCGCCGGCTGCGCAAGCGCACACCCAACCTGTCACTGATGAATGAATGAAATAAATGGTGTGCGCTTGCATAGCCGGCACATCGACCAGGGCGGCGATGGTGACGGCACATTCAAGAAGGAGAGCAACTCCGGTAACTTTTGGGCACTTGCCTTTCCTGGCAGCCAGCCACGGGAGAAAGGTAAGGAGTAGGACAAGCCACGTGGCGAAGGGCAAGCGGGCAGCATCTCTCCGCGGCAAGGCTGGAGTCGGGGAATGGTGCATTCCCCAACCCGGTTGAGGCAGGCGGTGAGCAGGCAGCAGCTCCGGGGCTTCGGTGAATGGCGCGTCTCTGGGCCCCAGCCCCTGACCCAAAGCGAAGGGAGAGCAGGTGGTGAGAGGGCGGGGCAAGGCCGGAGTCTCTTTCTGGGCATGTCGCTTCTGCCTATTGGGCCACTTCCTGAAGCTGGCAGCTCTGTGGCCAGCCGCTTTGGTTTTTCCCTCTTTTTCCTCATGGGAGGCTTGCGTGATGGCACCAGCAGAAGCACTGCGGGGAAGTGGCCCAACAAGCAGAAGCGCTGCACCCAGAAAGAGAAGGGCAAGAGGGGCCAATGGGCTGCAGAGGCTAAGGCGGGTGGGTGGAGCCTCCAGCTGCCATCGCTACTGGTTCTCCGAACTACTGGCCATCATCGCTACCGGATTGGCCGATCTGGTCTGAACCAGGAGCATTTCACCCCTGTTATAGACCCCATTTCTCTTGGGCCATGGTTTTATCTTGTTAGACAGGGAGACTGGTTTCTTGCTCTGCTGCCAGTGCCTAACCACTGCCAATGTTACTTGATATTAAAGTTAAAGTCTTATTGCCCTCTGCCAGTCTTCTTTTCTGTTCTAATTTTGGCTCTGTGCCTCCAGTGCTTCCTTTTGATTTTGTCTCAAATCCAGTAGTGGCTATGCTCAGTCTTACTTAACATACAAGATATGAGTACATTAACCAAATCTTATTTTTAAGGAAAGTTTCTAAATTGAACCAGAAAATCTTTCTGCTAATGACATCACTTTAGATAAAACAATGAAAATCTCTGGTATGCCATAATAACTGACAAATTGATGATAATGATGATGACGATGACGATGACAAAGTTTTTCTAAATCACAGTCCACTTCATGAAATGCATACCATAAAGTTACTGGGATCCACAGAAGCTCATATAGTAATTAATTGTTAGCCCTTGGTGTCCTACATTTTCATTTTTTAGCAGCAACAAATTTAGATGGCTACTTCTCTGGAAACCTATTAAAAGTAGCTGTCATAATCCCATGATGAGTTGAATTTATATTTCTTTGTCCAATACATAAATGTGAGATATTGTCCTTGAATAAATAAAAAATTGTATTGATTGTTGACATGGGAATGAGTGGAAGGCTTCACAAAGATCTTCTCATTTTATGTTGTTTTTAGTATAACAACAGCTAGATTATTTTTTTGTAAAGAGCGAAATCTATTCATCTATCAAGTTGTTATTGTTTTTTCTTTTCCTTGGTTTCTGTATATGGATTGTGTTGGGGCTTTTTAACTTCATAAGTGTTTTTATGTATCTGTAATACTTGTCACCTCATTTCAAGTGTCAGATTGGAGAAATGATTGTTAGATTTCTCACTATTATGACAGTTTCTTTAGTTCGCCAGATCCATCTAATGATTTCTTATCTAGACAAATTATCTGTTGTAAGACAGAAAGCATTTGAGTTGCACAGACCTATTCTTTGTGGAAGAACAATGTCTCTGTTGTAGAGGACCTTGCAGAATTGGTCTAATAAAAAATAACAGAACTTTGTCCTATTCACAGAATCAACATCTTGAGGGCTTTTCTCTGTTATATTAGAATTTTATAGACTAAAATTAGGTATATTCCAGTCTCTCTACTGTATTATCTTAATATGAGTAAGCTACTTGACAAGTTCCAGAAATGTTTAATTATATCTCTTGATAATTGTCCATATTTGCTGCTGCTGCAAGAGATCAAAGATCCTGAAAGGCATTATTAAGTTGCCTACCTTTGGTGATCATGCTTTGTGGTTTTATGTGACTAATATTAATGGGAGACATTATATTGTTCCTATGTCCTTTCTTAGTATTTTAGTAAAATTCACAGCATCCACTTTCACTTGGAATCTTAGTTATTCTTATGTTCTTATCATTGTAAAATGACCTAGTTTCAGTAAATTTAAAAGTATGAGTTTAGTTTAGTTTAGTTTAGTTTACTTCATCATTACACCTCATACAATGAAATTAAATGCCATCTTCAGTGTATATTATAATTATAAAAATAAAACACTTCACATTCTATACAATTGAACTGAAAACCGATATTGCATTAAAGCTGCACTATACAGTAGAATTCAATATAATTACTATCCTGGGATAGAAGTTGTTTTTCAGCCTATTTGTCCTTATTTTTATTATCCTGTACCGTCTGCCAAATGGTAATAGTTCAAAAAAAGGGTGCCTAGGATGAGATGGATGTTTAAGAAAGTTTTGAACTTTCTTAAGGCAGTGGGAGCTATAAAGCTCTTCCAAAGAAGGAAGGGGGCAACCAATGATCCTCTGGGCAATGACATTGACCCTCTGGAGTGCTGTCCTATCTGCCACTGTGCAATTGGCAAACCATACACAGATGCAGTAAGTTAAAATGCTCTATGGTGCAGCGGTAGAAGGTCACCAGCAATTTTTCATTCAGTTGTTGTTTCCTGAGAATCTCAGGTAGTATAATCTCTGCTGGGCCTTTTTGACCAGTGCTACAATGTGAGTGCCCCAGGTCAGGTCTTCTTTTATGATAACATCCAGAAACGTAAAACTGGCCACTTGCTCTACTCGGTCTCCATTGATAAGCAAGGGCTGGATGTCTGATCTATTCTTTTTATAGCCCACTATAAGCTCCTTGGTCTTATTGGTGTTAAGGACCAAGTTATTGTCTTCACACCACAAAAGCAACCGGTCTACCTCATCTCGATAGGCAGACTCATTCCCCCCGGAGATGAGTCCCACCACTGTTGTATCATCTGCAAATTTAGTAATAGTATTACTAGCATGAGTGGGAATGCAGTCGTGCACAAAAAGAGTATAGAATAAAGGACTCAACACGCAACCCTGTGGTGTATCAGTGTTAAGAATAAGGGCTGAAGAGATATGATTACCTAAATCTGACTCTCTGAGAGCGACCAGATAGGAAATCCATAATCCAAAGACAGACTGAATAAGAAAGCTCAAGATCCATAAGTTTAGACACTAGTCTATGTGGAAGTATTGTGTTAAATGCAGAGCTAAAATCTACAAAAAGCATCCTCACATAGCCCCCCACCCCCGCTGTTCCAAATCAGCCAGTGCAGTGTGAAGAGTGATGGCCATAGCATCCTCTGTAGATCTATTTCTTCTGTATGCAAACTGGTGTTTATCAAATGTATGCGAAAGACCAGAAATGATGTGCCGGCAGACCAATTTCTCAAAGCACTTCATGATGACAGGAGTGAATGCCACTGGTCTGTAATCGTTGAGGTTCTTGATAGGGAACTTCTTTGGCAGCGGAACAATGGTGGAAGCCTTCAAACAAGATGGAATAGTGGACTGGGATAAAGACCGATTGAAGATTCTGGTAAAGACTCCAGCCAACTGATCAGCACAGTCTTTAAACACTCAGCCAGAGATACCGTCAGGACCAGCAGTCTTTCTAGGGTCCACAGCCCTCAGAATGCTCCTCACTTCCTGTTCCTCCACAATGAGGTGGGGGCTACAGTGGGATGGTGGCTGTATTTTAGCTGTCTCTGATGTCTCCACTTCAAAGCGAGCAAAGAAATAATTCAGCTCCTCTGCCAACGAAGCATCCCCCTCAGCAGGCATGATGTTGGTTGGTTGATGGTTGGTAATTTGTTGAATCCCTCGCAACACCTGCCTCATGTTATTACTATAAAAATTATCCTCAATCTTCCTCTTATAATCAGTCTTGGCCTTCCAAATACCTTTCTTCAGACTAGCTCTGGCAATGCCCCATCACCAGACCTAAAGGCCTTGGTCCTGTCACGCAAGAAGCGCTGGACTTCCTTGGTCATCCAGGGCTTCTGATTGGGATAGATCCTAATTTTCATAGAATTTTCTATGAATGGCTAATATGATTCACAGTTAAAAACAGTAACATTTCAATCTGGGACAGGAATACAGTCATTCACATTGTTAAAGCTAATTTACAGTTGTTTAAAATTTAGACTTGGTTATGTAGGAGGGGTATTACCTGTCACCAGTGTCTTGTATCTTAATAGTGAATAAAGATGGGTGAACTTTACTTGGCATATTATTTAAGTCAGTATCCCATCTCTAGTACAAGACTTACTTGCCTACTGAAGGGACAAGCTGGGATTGGAGTACTACATTAAATTGCTTTTAATAGTGGCTATTTACAAGCAAATTACTGTAGCAGAATTGTATTATTTAACATGGTTGGGAGCATAATTCCTGTACTGCAATTTGTGATTTTGCTGTCAACACACAAATGGGAATCCCATGACCCTGGGACACTGCAGAGTCATAAATGCTTATCAGTTACAAAACATCCAAATCTGGACCATGGGACCATGGGGATACTGTGTGAAGTCATAAAGTTACGTTCTAAGCGTCTTCGTAACTTTGAATGGTCACTAAATGGGACAGAACGTCTTGTAATATACAGGGTAATTTCAGGTAGACCTTGCTTAAACACTCATTCTGTGATTGTTTAAACTTAAGTGTTGCTAAACAAGTGATACTAACAACCAGTCTTCATAGTTGCAGCCATTACAGTGTCCCTGTGGTTACGTGTACAATCCAAGTGCTCGGTGACCAGCTTGCAATTACAACATTGCAGTGTCCTGCAATGATTCATGATCACCATTTGCAACCTTCACTGCAGGCTTCCAGAAAGCAAAGTCAATGAGAAAGCTGGCAGGATGTTGCAAATGATGACCATGTGATTCATAGGATTTATTTAACAATGGCAACCAGAATTGCTGGAACTGCTGTTGCTAAGTGGCACAGTCACATGACCTTGAGCTTTATGACCACATTGCTTTCGTGACAGAAATTCCAGTTCCAGTTACTGCTGTTAACCAAGTAAACTGAAAGTTGGCAGCTGTGCATATACATTTCTCAGATAATCTGAATAGATATGTTGATACACAAACCCCAATAATACTTTTTGCAGTGTCAGAGGAGGAAGAATTCAATTCCTAATCTTTCTTTTTCCTTCTAGAGTTATTTCCAAATGAGACTTACTGGGTCTTATTTAGCTCTACTGAAAAAGAAAAGAAACTAGCTAACCATCTAATCTATTTGGTGGCCAACTATGGGGATGTCTATGCGAAACAAGAAAGCAATAGTGGATTTTCAGTTGTAGTCTTCAACAACAGATAGTGAGAAATATATGGCTTCTGATGCTGTAATTAATGTCTAGTCATCAGGACCAGAAATCCTGATAACCTTATCCTCCATGAATGTCTGATCTCTTTTTAAAGATATGAGTACATTTTTGGTAGCAAATTCCATATTAAAGTACTGTGTGGGAAAAAAAGACTTCCTTTTATTTGCCCATAAATCTCCCACCATTAAGAATCATTAGATAACTCCAGGTTATAGTACTGAGACAAACAGATTCCTTTCTGGTTTTTTTCCCATGTATGTGTAATTTTCTAAGGCAAAAGGATCCAGGTGTTGTAATCCGCAGACCTAGGGGAATTGCTTCACTCATTTTGTTCATATTGCTTTTCATTTTAGGTAATCCAACTCTGTAGTAATCTTCTTTTTACATTTGTCTCAAATTCTTTACAGATATTCCAAGTTTAGTTGCAGTATAGATCTGTATAAATGCACAGAGATATTGACTGCAGTACTTCATTTTCTTTCCTCTAATAACTCCAAGAATAGTTTTTTTGGGGGTATTTTACATTGAGCTGCACTTTGGGTTTTTTTAAAATATGTTTTTTTATCAAAAGCTTTACAAAGCCCTTTAAACTAACATAAACTAATAAAAGAGTAGAAGCAGGAAAGAAAAGTAAAAAGTGGGAAGGGAAGGGAAGTGAAGGGAATCATTTTTTTTGGCAGCAAATATGTGTACAGCTATGTAATATTTTTTTTCTGTTATCCAGGGTTTTTTTCTAGTCATCAAAACCCCAAATCATAAGTGCATTTTCTTTCCATTTCATGCAAAAATATCTATAAGAAGTTTCCAGTAGATATTTTTTTTTTCTTTGATCAAAGAAGTACTTTAGCCATCTCCAGAAGTTCCATCATCTTCACCATCCATTCCTCTGTTGTAGGTAGTTTTGAATCTTTCCATTTTTGACCATATAAGTCTCACTATAGTTGTCATACATTAAAAAAAAAGTTCCACGACTTGACTAGACATACTAGTTGCTTGTCCATTGGTTCCAAAAGAAAAATCTCTGGTTTCAGTTGCACTTTAACTTTTAAAATTGTGTTGCACATTACATTGGCCGTTCTATCCAGACCCTCACTACTACCTCATATTCCCTTGCCTGGTAATCATCACCAGCTCAGAAACCTTCAGGCTATATGGAAAAGTTCTTGGGATTTTTTTGTTGTTATTGCCATAATAGACATATCTTACTTACACTGAGTTGCCATTCCTATTTTAATGCTTATTCCCTAGTTTCAACAGATAACTTTGAGGATATATTTTTTGACTGAATACCTTTAAATCAGTGGGTATCATCAGACTTACCCTTATAGCTTATATTGCACTTCCAGTTATTTATGTCTATATTAGAAAAGACCGCTGCAAACACCAGGAAGATGATATTTAATTCCTGGCAATCTCTGAGTTTTAGTAATTTAACCCATGACATTGAAAGAGCATGTTTTGATAAATCACCAGTTATGGTATATCCTGGAAGTCATGGTCTATTCATTGGAAAATTCAGCTTTAATAGAAGAGCCATTGCTTATAGTGTTTATAGTACTACTTTGTTTTTTAAAAAGTACAAAGTACTAGTTATTCCTATATATGAAGTTGCAATCGGTTCAAACTATTGATTTACGGCACATTCACCAACAGTACTTCTGCAGAGTTTGACTGTAGCGAAACAGTGCTTTCTTTTCTGATCCTTTATTGCATCATTGTATTTTTTGTCACTAAACTTCCAGGTGTCAAAACAACAGTCAGTTATAAATATGAGAAATAAAACATTAGAATTGAGATAGTTAGTATATAAAAATAATAAAATCATACATCAGCAGGTTATTAATGGAGAAAATAGCGGAAGGGGGAATAGCAGCATCCTTATCACTGTTTGGGATTGTGCAACTGTTAAAATAGCTTGTCCACCTGAGGGGGAGGTAAAACAGGAATAATCTATCATTTCTCTTCCCATCCACTCTATAATATGATATACTGTCCTTGAATGAGGCAGTTCCTTTTATCTATGAAGATCTGCCTACAAAACAAAAGCGAGAATTTATAACCCAGATCAGCACATTTCATCATTTAGAACTAGGTCCAACCAGGATCAATAGACTTGTGTGATTCCTCCTGTGTGATCACCTCATTTGTTCTCTCTCTATTTCAGTAAATATATGAGCTGACTATTTGCATTTTACCAGTTTTCTACAAATTCAATTTCTAAACAAATGTCATAGCTGTCATAAGTCTTTCTCTATTCATGGTATCTTTTTTAAAGTAAGCTGGGAAATTGTATTTCCTTTTTCAATATTTTATTATTTGTTCCAGAAAGTAGGCCCTAAGAATGTATTTGAATATCAAAATCAAGAATGGGTAGGTTAGAATAACTTCATATGTTGTTCACATTGAATCAGCTTCATCTCATATGAAGTTTAGGAGGGAGAATTCACCCCCAATAAACAAATAACAAACACTCAAGTTAATACATTGCTTTAAAGTACACAATGGTCCATGGACCTCCTTTTCCTCCTCCTCCTACTAGAAGTACAATTGCTGAGAACCACTAGAAGTGTTCTGATATTATTATGGGAAAATGATGGTATTACAGTATTTCTCATGAGAGAGATTGGAACTGAAGTCTTGTGTTGCTCTCAAAAAGATGGGAAAAAACCCTCCTTCTTTGTAAGGAATGAAACTGGCAAGACAGGTACTAAAGGTTTCCAGGCCAGAGAAAACCAGAGTATCAGCTAAGATCAAGAGCTTTTCAAGGTCCTAAAGAGATCATCCAAAGATAAGTTGGCATGGGAATGTGGAATTAAAAAGCCTAAAATTGAAACTCTGGAACACAATCCTGCCTATAAAGCATTGGCTTCTGTATTCTACAGTGTGCATATGGTTTTATTATTGTCAGCATTACAGAGTCAATTTTGCCAAGCAGTTTCTTATAAGAAAATAAGGGTCTGGAGAACCCAGATTCACAACTTCATTCTCACCCAATATTCACTTTGTCCTTACAAGGACCATGCAAGAAAAATCCATGCTATTTTCATTATGCAAATGAGAAACCAAGTATAACTCTCCAAGTATATGTGAGACAAAAAAACAAAACCTGAACTTCCTGAAATTAGTGTATTGTTTAGGTGGGAAAACGGAACTTTAAAACTGAAATTTCAGCAAGCAGGCATTATCTGGTGTCCTAACTATCTTTTTCAAGAAATAGTGCCTAAGAGTGAACCCACATCTTTATTCCCGAACATACTACACCTGCAGAAATTGTTCCTAGCGAGTTGATTTGTTTACCAAAACTTACGTAGCTCAGTCAAACGTATGATATCAACAGCTCTCCAACTGATAACTGTGATTCCTTCAGAAGTTGTGGTTCTGAAGAAGTTCCTTCATAGCTGTGATTGCCTTCAGAAGTTGTGGGTGCTTCATTATTGGAAGCCTTTAAGAAGAGACTGGACAACCACCTGTCCGAAATGGTATAGGTACAGGGTCTCCTGATTAAGCAGAGGGTTGGACTAGAAGACCTCCAAGGTCCCTTCCAACTCTGCTGTTATGATTCCTTTCATTCTGTGTCTGCACCAAGTCTTAGTAATCAGGAAAATAACTGTGAGAAGTTATACTGACAGGGTATAGCAGGTTTACAACTTTACGTCATATTCCTGTGGTCATAAGCAAGCTGTCCACACTTCCCAATTCGGCTTGATCCAAAGTTTACTGTGATAGTTCAGAGATATAATTTGTATTATAGGGCTTCTTTTGTTTCTGTTCTCTTTTTAGTCTCTTCCCCCACAGTTGGCAAGCCCTACAAATGCAACTATTGTGGTCGCAGCTACAAACAGCAAAGCACGTTGGAAGAGCACAAGGAACGCTGTCACAACTACCTGCAAAGTCTTAACACTGAACCACAGTTGCTGGCTGGCCAGCAAGGTAAGCCTGCTGCTAGGCTAGAACAGAGACAAACCGAATGAGAATGCTATTGGTTATTATCTACCAAGGATTGTCTACATTAGGAAATTTTTGCCAATATTAAAAAAAATTGGGAGGATCATTGAGGATGGCACAGGCTACCTATAGAGACCAGCTCCATAGGTCAATCTTCCCACACTGAGCTTTCCCTAGTGAGTTGAGTTATTGCTACTCCTATGTCCAGGTAGCAAAGCTATCTGTACAGATGACTGAGAATGATTGCTAAATGAGGCAGTCACTAAACAAGGACTACTTGTATGTTGATTGTGAATTTTGAAATTTGGAAGTCTATCACATCTGGAAACCAACAGTTGGAAAATAACTGGCCCCAGTTGGTACAGAACCTCTTTTCCAACTGCCTTTTATAGTCACTGCAGCTTTATTAATATTTTTTTATATCGGGACTAAGATTCTCATTTCTAGGACAGATGGAAACTAGCTTTAGTGGCCAAACATGCAGGATGGGAGACAGGAGAGATGCTGGTACATAAACACCATGAAGCAGGAGAACAGAAGCTAAATGGGATAATCACAAACGTAGACAGCAGGCTCTAATAGGATTGATTCAAGTTAGCACTGGCTGCCAGTTGTAACCTTATGTGTTTTGCTGTGAGATTTTTTTTTTCTCCAATAAATTAATTATCAGTATCATTCACGTATGGCCTTCATAATCTTGCACAGACACTTTAAAAAAGGAATATAAGGTAGAATTAATTTGGACAACCAAAAATGAAACCAATTTTATTACCAGGTGACGAGATGCGAGACTTGGAGATGGTGCCGGACTCCATGCTTCATTCCTCAGCAGATCGGCCGGCCTTTATTGACCGACTAGCAAACAGCATCACCAAACGAAAACGCTCCACACCTCAGAAATTTATAGGTAAGGTGCATTTCGAGCATTTCTGGGAAAAGGGCTGGTGTTCTTTTGAGCCGAGAGTTGTTGGATTACAGTACAGGATGTCTTGGGTGCTTCTCCCTGGACTAAAGAAGTCCCATGTGTAGTTCTCTTTTCCATCAGCATTATTTGTCTTACTCTCATCATAGGCTTACCATCTGATACTAGAAGAAATTTGTAATCTGATCTCTTTTATCCTACACTTTAGGAGAGAAGCATATGCGGTATAGCCTCTCCGATATGGCATATGATGTCAACTCCAGCTTTGAGAAGGACGTGGAGATGGTGGCTGCCCACCATCCCATGGACGCTAGCTTTGGCAGTTCATTGTCATTCATGGGAGCAGAACATTTGCGTCCCCTCAGACTCCCACCCACAAACTGCATCTCTGAGATCACACCTGTCATCAGCTCTGTCTACACTCAAATCCAGCCCCTCCCGGGCAGGTTGGAAATTGCAAGTAGTCGGGAAGCTGCCGAAGGCCACGAGGACCTTTCTGATGGAACACAGATTGTGTATCGGGCATCACGGGAGCCAAGCATGGTATCACCTAGCAATGGCTGCCAGGATTCCACAGACACTGAGAGCATCCATGAGGAGAGGGGCTCACAGCAGCCGCTGCTATCCAGCATTGGGAATTGCAGCAGCAGCCGGCAGAGTCCAGCCTACGCCAAAGAGGACCCCAAATTGCAGGAGGGCATCATTCCTACCACTACTCGGTCAACTCCCAGTTCAGCCAAAGAAGCCCTGCGTGTGGTGAATGATGAAGGGGAACAGGTAAAAGCCTTCAAATGTGAGCACTGCCGGATCTTATTCCTGGACCACGTCATGTTCACCATCCATATGGGCTGCCATGGCTTCAGAGACCCTTTTGAATGCAACATCTGTGGCTATCACAGCCAAGACCGGTACGAGTTCTCTTCCCACATAGTGCGAGGGGAACATAAAGTAGGCTAATCTTACTCTGTCCCCTTATTCATCTCTCCCCATCACTAGTGCTCTATCCTAGTTGGGCATGGAACTGTTCATTTCTTTTGTACTCCTTTGCACTGACTTTGGCTAAAAAAGAGAAATGTTAAAAAAAAAAAGAACCCTAAGTTTTAAAAAATCCAATGAACTTGAGACGGGGAGGAGCTCATAACATTTTGCCTTTCTCTATGGTGTGTTATTTAAAAGTTGATAATTTTAAAATTTTGTTTTTTTCTCTCACACTTGTAGTTATTTATTAACTCCTTCCTTCCTTTCCTCCTTCCTTTCCTCCTTCCTTCCTTCCTCCCTCCCTCCCTCCTTCCTCTAAATAGATTTTTCATTCATTTCACCAGGAATGTCCTCTTTTGAGGAGCAAGTAAGGGCTGGCATATAGCCCAGCAGCAAGCTTGACTCTCTAAGATTAAGGTCTCTTCCATTTAGACATTTTTTTGTTTCGGTTCCCATATTTCTGTTAAGCCACCATGTTAGGTATTAAGAACCTCAGATCAGGTGCTAAACACATTATAGAGCTTCCCCCTTTCAAGGGGCTAGGAAAGCCACGGCCTGAGCTATATAACTGTTCAAATGAACCGTATATATCTTCTTTTTATGGGTGGCTGTGAAATGAAGTGTATGAAGGTATCATGCTAGGAATGCTGTGGTCCCAAGAATTTAATACCTCTGTGCATCTACTTAACACAGCTTTGAACTGACTTGTATTATTTCCTCTATTGGGGCCCAAAAGGGATAGTGAATTTTGCATCTGGTGTTGATGAAGGAGCTACGGTATTTCAAGGAAGATGATGAGCACTTTGTATAGGAAGAATGCTGCCTTTCCATATTGAACCGAGAACCAGCATTGGGAAAACAAATGCTGTTTCCAGGATGCGATGAAGGAACCTTAACATTATCTGGTTAAATCTATGATGCTTCTAAAGAGTCTGGGATGTCCTGTCTTCTCTCCAGATAGGTTGTCTGAGCTTTTTTTTTTTTTTTTAAGCTTCCATGGTTAGCACTTAGCAGATAATGGTTGCTAAAGAATTGTAGAATCAGGGTAGGAAAAATGTAGCTTTTACAACTCCCATCATGTCTTAGTACCCTCTGAGCAGGCTAGGATTAATGGGAGTTGGAATGCAGCAACATTTGGAGACTCAAAGGTTGCCAATCCAAGCTTTGGAAGAGGTAAGCCTCCTAGGTGAGTGCATGTCTTTAACTTTCCTCTCCCAATATGTGGGTTCTTTAGACAGCATTAATGAGCCTGGCTTTGCTGAGTAGGAATTGATTTGTAAGATGGAGATATTTTCACTGGGAGGCAAGAATGATGCTAGCAATGATTGCTGGAGTCAACTTAGGAATTTCTTAACATCTACTAGAGCCAAAGGAATGAGGAGTAAACTGCCAGTGTCTCTGTTCCGGTGCTTAACTTAAACCTCCTCATTCAGATTCCCAGCATCATTATTTCTGAACAGCTTGGAATTGGTCTTAGTTTCCCGGTCAGTTTAGCTGTCCTTGTATGTGTCGATCCGTTATAAGCCTTATGGATCTGCGTCCAGAAACCATAAGCGAGATCTGAAAGTGGCAGCCTTGAGGTGAGAGTTCTCTATAGCTATGGAATACATCACACTGCCCATCCCAAACTAAGGGGGCCTAAGGTCCGCAGTGAGAGTTTCAGTTTTCTTAAAGAGAAATCTTTTTTCCAGATCAACGGCAACAACTTTTCTAAGCTGATTTTGCTGAAAAGGCAAATGAAACGCAGCAAGATTTCCATAGTGACAAGTCCTCCGTTCGTTCACAGGTACACGGCCCAGGGTGTCAGAGGGGATCATTAGATTTCTGCAGCAGGGGCCCTGGCAAGGACACTTTATTATGTGTACTTTAGTGTCTTTAAAACTTTGATCATCATCAAGGGCAAAAAAAAATATCCTCCATTCTATAATTGGTTGCAGATTGCTGCTGATAATAGGCTGTAGGCAAGAGATAAAACGCCACTTGTCGGTATTACACAGTCATTCCCACCTCCCCAGCCTGAGTGGAAATCTTGTTGATAATTGTTTTTTAAGAGGGTAATCACCAAATTAGAAGGGTTATGTGCTGAGCCAATAAAACTTGAAGCTTGCCTTTTTCCATCTTTATCTGTTGGAAACATCTCATCTGACGGAAAGGGGTATGTGATTAAAATAGTCTCTCTAGTCTTAGCTGGGCAATGGATGTGACAAGGAGGGGAGTGCTTTTGGTTTAGATAAATCCCTTAAATGCATTTACTCAGCAGCGCCCCAGGGAATTGCTTCCTTGCAGGATAAACCAAAGGCGGTTCTTTTTCTACTTAAAAAGCAAACCTCAAGCTGCAACGTTTTGTTCATTTTCCTTCTTTATTGCTTTTTGTAATGTGAAATACAGAGCTGAGCTTTTTTAAAAAAAAATAATAAACAAATAAACAAACAAGCAGGCCCAGCCAGTTTGACGAACTGGAAAGACCTGATTGAATGAGATGTTTTGATGAATTGGCCAAGGAGACGGGAGTGGAACTTTTCTTGAAATACAATACCCTGATTCCACTGTTCTATTCATATTTTAAAATGTTGACTTTTTCTGGTACAATATCACTTTCCCCCTTCAGCTTTCTCTTTCCCACATTCAGCATAGGAGTGGCATCTTAGAGGCCTGGGAGGCATTTTGAGCTGGTCCCAGCAATGTCTATTTTAGCTTCAGCAGCAGAAGTGAATATATAATTTTTGTCATTCTGATTATATTGTGCAATACAAATAAAACATGCTGAGAGACTTTGCCAAATTGTTAAGGGAGTTTGAAAGTCCAGTTCTTATAGGGTATTTTTCGTCTTAGAATCATACTTCTGGCTCCTTTAGTTCTACGGCTCTAAGGTCAAGGATTTTTTTCTCCTATTGATGTACTCATGTCTTCTATTGATGTACATTTAAAATAATTCAACATTTTTTGTGATTGTTAATCTAAATAGCTATTTCATGTGACATAGTTTTCCCTGTAATAATCTCCATGATTTCAATGCTCATTAGAATATTTTGTGTGAATGAAATCCTAGAGGGAATTATGGGAGCTCTCCTTTGAGTGGAAAAAGTCACCAGAACCAGCTTTTACACCTTGTGATTCGAATGCTTAATATTATCTTGCTCTAAAGGGTGAGATTCTTTCACCACTTACTTTAAAACCATGAAGACTTTTTTAAAAATTTAACACAGTTTTTGATAAGATTATAATTGAATTGAATTTGGGTGTTACTCATAGTGTTTGGGCTGTGCTCCAAAATATCAGCGAGAACATATCTGTAGGGCTTTTTTCATAATTACTGTTAAAACATCCTGGGAAACCTTATGAAAAAGTTCTGCAAAAGCAAAACATTGGACATCAAAGACATATTTATTACACACAGTAAAACCTCTAAGCTGATTTCCAATATTCTCAACAGCCCACTCTTCCTGCATTTGTTGCCCATTTTGTGCATAAGGAGATGTGTGGGTGTTATATATACATACATATACCACACACACATTTGCACCTCTTTTAGAACAGGTTGTCCAAATATTTGTCCTTCGGAAAGAATTGAACTACTCAAATAATTGTCTAAGAATTTTAGTTTCCTCTGCTGATAACTTTCTCCCTAAAAAAACTAATTCTGACAGAACTGTATAGTCTGTTCATGTAACTGTGCATCTGAACGAAGTCCAGATGTTTATCACCCAGGCGTTCAGTGTCACAATGGAAGTAGACCTCTGGAAAAAAAGGGAAGGTGCAGATAGGCCTATATAATAATAATAATAATAATAATAGAAATGAGAGCAGTCCCTAAACTCAGTTGTGTGCATGTTTCTTTTCCCATGTGAATCTAGACCTAAATAGGGCATGTATATTAACTCCCGAGTTATATAGATAGCATTTATCCCTTGTGGGATCAGACAAATAGCACTTCTCTCTAGGTACTTGAGATTCCTTGGCTTCTGTTATGGTGTATATACTCCAGAGGACTGGGGTAAAATCCATTTACTTTAGCTGGAGAGCATTATATTGTTTCTAATGAAAAACAAACATACATACATGAATTAGTAGTTACGAAGTCCTATAACCAAATTCCAAAAGTATCCAGTTCTGCAGAGAATGGATGCCAACTAATTATGTTTATATAATCAATATTTTAAACAAAACTGGAAATCAAACAGCAAAATTTATGTTTGTTTTCTTTCCACATACTGAACTGAATGCACTGTATGAAGCAAGATAAATACAGATAGAAAATTAAATTTGGGTTAAAGATACCAGGAGTGTGACTTTTGCCGAGATGTCTCCTTGATGTCTGAACTTTATTACCAGTGCCCTGATATGTTCCATGTGAGATGCGAATTACTTCTAGTTTCAATAGACAAAATTACGGAAATATATCTCTGTTCCCCCAATGCAGACTAAAATTTCTGTCAGCGGAATGTAAAACATATTGAACAGCTGACCAGATAAGCTTTCCATCTGAATATATTGGTCAAGAGGAGGAAGCATTTATTGGCTTCTTGGAAGATGGCATTGGGAAGAAAATACACTTATGAAATTTTCTTTTATTTATGTACTTGTTCCTGAAATAGGTATGAAACTTTGACAAGAACGACAGAAAAGCTTAGATAGTTGGAAACTGACTTCTTGAAAGCCAAAGATGGCCCTTGGGTGCTTGGCCTCACTTCATTGCCACACTGATAAAGCACCTAAAGTGTCATTTTTACTGGGTTTTTTAAAAAGCTATCCTTTGTGCCTCCATACAAAGTCCACATTCAGAATTGCTCTGCTTCCCGTTTCTGGTGGGAATTGGACCACTCTATGCAGGAGCCAATTATTTTTGTTTAAGGGGAAATATTAAGACAGTTCTAGATCTAAATGAAGAGGTCCAGAACATCATTTGTGAACTCTTGTCTACTGCACTGTGGAATGGTACTAATCTTTCTCTGCCCTGCTTCAGGGAACAAGAATCCTGCTTCGGACTTTACATATTACCTCCTGCTTGCCCCCTTTTGTGAAAATGAAAACAGGTTTGTTTTTAGAGAAACAAAGCTCTGACATTTCTAAGAAATCAGTGTTCCTTTTTATTTTTTGCTTTCACCTGTATGAAGAGCCTAAAAAACAAATGTAGGAATTTTGTAAAACTCCAGGTCTCTTTAACTTGTGTAAATATATATATTTTTTAACCAGATGTATGAAGAACAAAAAAGATGTGCAATATCCCCAACCCGCTACAATATTCTTCACTTGTTTCTAACAAGCTTTCATTTGTATATTGTTATTGGGTTTGCTGGTGTGGCGCTCTTCCCCCTCCTCTTTTTTTTGGTGGGGTTAAACTTGCTTTTAAATAAAAGAAAAACCTCTTACTGCAAAAGCTTTTTTGTATTTGTAATATATTGTAAGTACATATTTGTGTAATGGAGATTATACTACTGTTAAGTTTTGTACTGTACTGGCTGAAGGTCTGTTATAAATAAACATGAGTAATTTAACAATCTGGTTCCTGTTTATCCTTAACTAATATTATTAATATTTGTGCTAACTCTTTAGATCAGCATCCTAATTCAGCACCATGTTAATACCTTGCAAAGGCTACCTCATTCCTGCCAATAGGTGTGCAGAAGAACAAATCGGAAGGAAATTTGCTGTGGTTCTCTTGCTTGTAAAGAAATCAACAGCGTAGCCCTTTAGAGAAGGCAACCTTTTTGCTTCAGAAGAATAAGCTGCATGTACAGTCTATACTGTATATAGCCAAGGGTTGACTGTTCTCCATGGCTGCACGGAAACAAAAGTAAAATGAAGGGTGGTCAGTCTCTTTTGGCAAGAACATCATCTTGCTCGCCTGACCAACTGTTGGTCTACAGCGGGGGGGGGGGCAAACTCAAGGCTCGCATGCCGGCCCCGGCCCACGGGGTGCTTAGATCTGGCCCACGGGGCCACCCTGGAAACAGTGAGGGACCGACCCGCAGTGCCTCTGCCAGCAAAAACGGAGCAGCCCTCCCAAGCTCCATTTTTGCTGGCAGAGGATTGCAGAAGGCTGTTGCAGCCGGAAACGGAGCTTGGGAGCCCATTTGCATTGCCAGAGCGCTTGGGCCACCACAGGCGCCCCCAACACGAGTGATGTTGAGCTGGCCACGCCCACCCTGGCCACACCCGCCCCAGCCCCGAGGTCAAACACAACCCTGATGCACCCCTCAAATGAAATCAAATTTGACACCCTTGGTCTACAGAATGCTTTCTGGTAATATCCCCAGAAGGCAAGGGACCGATGTTAGGCTTTTTTTTCCCTTGTGGCATGGGGAGAAGGGGAGTAGGAGGTGAACTGCTTCCATTGTGACTTTTAAAAACAATTTAAAATTACATAGCCATTAGGGGCGTCAGTGGAGAGATCTGAGGCTGGATATGGATATCAGCCTCCCAAAGATTTTCCCATGCTTGTTTGTTCTCATCCTTTTTTTAATTTTACATACCAGAAAATAGACTATTTTGCCCTCATAATTATGAAGTCTGATCATTAAAGGCACTGGAGAACTGCATGGAGGCTATACCCCTCTCCCCCCGCCCTACCCCACCTGGAATAAAGAGGAACCCATACCCGTATAGAATTGGAATATACAAGCCTACAATAGACTCTTTGCAGAATGCATGCTTTTCTTTAAGATTAGACACACTGGCAGCTGAACTGCAGATTTTCATATTGAGATACCTAAGAGAGTGTCTATGTTCCTACTTTTGAAAAATGCAAGGTTTTGATAATCCATTTGTTGGTGAGTATCTAATGTTTTAGAAAAGCAGGCATTATTGGTATGTGTGTGATTGCCAAGTGCAGGCAGACAAGAATATGCATTGGGATTTACAATGGATGTGGATCCATAGTACAATCCATTCTAAGAGCCTCACATCTTACTAATTAGCACTTTCCACCCAATGAATCGACTATCACTTGTAATAAAAGAACGAGTGAAGGAGGGAAGTCCTTTTTATCTCTGTAATGGGAATCTGAGACAAGAGCTGCTGCTTATAGTGGCACCTAATGCCTATGATAAATATTAGTTTCAGCAGCTGTTAATGGACAGTTTGAACAAATCCTGGCTATTTCTCTGGGGAAAGAAATGTGCCCTTCAGCTTTGGCTGTTTCTATATCCTAATTAATAGAATTTATTTTATTTTAAAAATCTGTTAGTTTCCCTATAACCAGTGGTGGGATTCAGTCAGTTCGCACCACTTCGGGAAAACCGGTTGTTAACTTTCTGAGCAGTTTGGCAAAGTGGTTGTTGGAAGAAATCATTAGGGAAGAGAACCGGTTGTTAAATTACTTGAATCCCACCACTGCCTATAACTAAGGGCAACATTCAACAAAAAAAGTTTGATTCAATTTCAATCCCAAATACATATGTAAACATGAGAGTTTTTAAAATCAAATTAATCAAATACCAGTTTATAATGGCAATAATTCTCCTGTAAACTTATAAATAACTGGTCAACACCGTGACTGTTCACCTGCTCATCAGCATGAGGGCAGGTCTTAAAGACTTTAAAGTCTGACACATGGTAAAAGATAAAGGTTCCCCTCGCACATATGTGCTAGTCATCCCCGACTCTAGGAGGCAGTGCTCATCTCCATTTCAAAGCTGAAGAGCAGCACTGTCTGAAGACGTCTCCGTGGTCATGTGGCTGGCATGACTAAACGCCAAAGGTGCACGGAACGCTGTTATCTTCCCACCAAAGGTGGTCCCTATTTTTCTACTTGCATTTTTTACATGCTTTCGAACTGCTAGGTTGGCAGAAGCTGGGACAAGTAACGGGAGCTCACCCCATTACGTGGCACTAGGGAGTCGAACCGCTGAACTGCCAACCTTTCGATCGACAAGCTCAGCATCTCAGCCACTGAGCCACCGCGTCCCTTTTGACACATGCTAAACAAGCTAAAAAAGAAATTACATCTACAAAAACTTGGGGAATATGTTTTTTTTTAATGTAAGAACTATCCTTACCTCTTCACGAGCAAAAAGAACAAAGTTCTACTAAGGGGATTTATAATATTCCCAGCATTTTTTTTCTAAGAACACCACTCGTCTCTCCTGTTGAATACTGCCTTCCTTCTTAACTGATAAAAGGCCTCGTACTATTTCTGCTTTCTTACCTCATTTTCATTTTTGTACACAGTATATTTATTCTGTTTTCAACATTGTGGGCTAAGTGAAAGCTGACCGTATTTGCTTAACCAATTTTCACAGTTGTGCCTGTTTATCCAGGTTCTAATTAAATCAATAGCTTTTAAACTCTTTTTCTTCCTTTCCAGCAAAGCAAGTGGCAGGTCCAATGTTAATTACAGATTTCCCCCCTCTCCAAAGAATTCGTTTATTCTGAGATTTCCAAAACTTTGGGACTAACCTCTTTTCTGTAATTGTTCTTCAGCTGCAAGAGACAGAACCTACAAACCAATATTTTTATGTTCATCACATCCAAATAATTTATACTTTGCAGAATTTTATTGTTGCCCATCCTTCTGACGGTTAATTGGTGTTCTGCTCATGTACATTTTTCCATGTTCATGATATCACAAAAAGTCTACTAATATAACATTCTGAGCTGGACAGACATTAGGACCTGAATAATATTGTACCTTATACCACTTGTTTCCAACGATGTGTTTCTTAGCCTATCCATCACCCAGTGAAACAACTGGGACCTATTACAATGGAAACAAAGCACTCATTTTCCCCCCAGAAGGATCCTTGTTAAGTGCATGTAATTTTTTTTATTCTTAATGAAAAGTTTAAAAAAAACTAATTAAAGTGTCAGGGACTTATCTTGTCTCCATCTTAAAATATTTGTGAGTCCCCTCCTTGATATGCTGACCTTGAGAATTGTACAAGTTTGTCCTCTTAGCTAAGCATTGATTCAGAATGAGTCACTTCAGCAGACTGCAGGTAAGTCCTCAACGACCACAATTAAGCCCAAAATTTATGTTAAGTGAGACATTTGTTAAGTGAATTTTGCCCCGTTTTACGGCTTTTCTTGCCACAGTTGTTAAGTGAATCCCTGCAGTTGATAAATTAGTAACCTGGTTGTTAATCTGGCTTCCCCATTGACTTTGCTTGTCAGAAGGTCACAAAAGGGGATACCAGGACGTTGGGATGCAGTGACGATCGTAAATATGAACCAGTTGCCAAGCACCTAAATTTTGATCACATGATCATGGGAATGCTGCACAGGTCGTAACTATGAAAAATGGTCGCAAGTCCCATTTTTCAATGCCGTTGCAACTTTGAATGGTCACTAAATGAACCGTTGTAAGTCAGGGACTGCTTGTATATGTACGTCTCCCTGTACCCATACAAGAATTGGAAATACAACCTTTTAAACTGAAAGGTAAGATGCTAAATTGTGCTCTGCATGCCAACTTTGTAAGTACTGTACCTTGATTATACCCTAGCTTTGATGGCACACTAAACAGGAGTCCCGTTCAGAGAATATGAAGAATATTATCCTTCCTTCCAGTTACTGATTTGCCTTTGTATGCCAACAACACATCACATAGGAGGCCGAGTCAATCATATAGTCACCCATTTTTAATTTCTTCCAGCTGCCACAAAGATGTGTTTGTCACTTCCACCAATCCAGCTTCCTGTCTCCCCACAAAATAAAATGGAAATCGGGCCTTGGTTGTTTCAGTCTTGGGAGTGGAAAAAATGGAGAAACACTGGTAAGTAATTTGCATGATCCTCGTCTTTTTGGGGCTAAAGTTAATTACTCCTCTGAATTAAGGTCATTTCTTTTTAGGATAGAATGTTTGCGGATCATGCTTACCCCACCCTGATCCCGTTAGCAGGATAGATCTATGCACAATCACATAACATTCATCCAGTCAGCTAGTTATATAGGAGAAACTAATCCATGTATTACAGCGCATGAGCACAGATGGTGGCGGCAAAGAACAGCCATCTCTGATGGTTTTCCTGTTGTTACAAAGTCGGCTGCAGCTATAATTTTTTTACTGTTTTTTAAAACTGTGTGTCTTAGGAATCTAAAATTAATTGCTAGGTTGAGGCGACTGAAGTAAAATAAGGAAGAAATATTTACAACTGCCTTGTTGCTCACCTTTCCAAACTCAATGTTTAACAAAAAGAGGACTAATAATATATAGGATCATAGTTCTGTTTATTAAAATCATGTCAGACTGTCAGTATTTTTTGCCTCTATGTTAGGCATCTTCTAAAAGTATGTGATTTGTGCATTGGAAGTTTGCTGAAAGGGATACCTTGCCATTCATGTTAGTTCATTATTGGAGGAGAGAAAAAGTTATTGAAGTGCCGAAATGCTTAATGATTGAGCATCTGGCTCTGAATAAGCATCCCTTGCTTCTGGAATTTTACCAGCGTATTTATAAATTTTATCTTCACAATTATGAAAATTAACAACCTCTTTAATGCAATGTTAAATATAACCTCTTCTTGACCACTTCAGAATCTTATGCATAGTCCTACCTAAAGTTGTAGGTAGGACTTTTCTGAATTTGTATCAAAGATTTGAATTTGTTCTAAAGTATGTCCTACACTTTTAGAACAGGTATCACTTTATTATCATCAATAGAGACTCTCAGGAGCTATTATTTCCTCCCTTAGGATGGTACCAATCCTAAATTTACCAATTTTGTATTCAATTTATTCCTATTTATTTAAATAGTGATGCTGGCCAGAAAACAGCAGTGGGACATCAGCCACCGAGATACATTGAATTGCTATCTATTTTGCCTCCTACAGTTCCAGAACCTTTCATAGATACAATTGAGCAAGTTAAGTTTGTCTGTCTACATCTGAAGCCAGGTCTCAATAAAATAAAAGTAGCAGCAGCCGATAAAAGATGAGCTCATTTGCTACAAGTCCCCACAATGCACAAACCACATTTACATATTCCTCCTTTTGCTCATATCTCCATCTGCAATCTAGAGCTTCATCCATGACTTTTCCTTCATTAAATATTATAACTGGGAGAGGTATGTTTGTTGCCTGGATCATATCAGTCAGACTACATGCAAGCGTGGAACAAACAATGAAGTTCCATACTTTTGGGCTTGCCATAATTTATAAAAATGAATCTCAGAATAAAACTTTAGGTAGTGTAACTCAGAAGTCATACTAGAGTTAATGGTGCAGTCCACAACTATCACGCTTACAAAAGCTCCTTTCAAGAATTTCTAGTCACAAGCTGGGAAAGTTGCCTTTTCTGACCTCTTAGGGATATGTGGCCATTTAGGCTAGATGGTGCCAAAGGCCCAACCTGATAAAAATGTATCCTTATCACATCCTCATCTTTCAAATTCTACTGGAGATGAGCTAGGGCAGAAATGAGAGGATGGCATCCAGTATCCCAGAAGGATTGACAGCTGCTTGGGTTTTAATATAAAGAAGTAGAAGCTGACAGAGCTATCATCATTGCCAATCTAGAAAGATTACCAGCTCATACCATTATCTCAGCAGTGCTCCTGTATATTGCCTGAAGCCTGGTGACCTTATGATGATCTGTCTGCTTTTCCAGTTTCTGCCTGATATTTCCTAGGCAGAGAAAATCACCATATAAAGTAAAAGCAATCACTGTCCTAACCGGGCCTTGAACATACCAAGTGTGTTCAGGTTCTGTCTCACTTGAGTTGTTCAGAGCTATTCCTCTTTTACCTGGCTAGCAAAAGACAGTTAATTACGTGGAAAAGGTTTACTCCAACTCCTGCACACAGAGTCATCTGCATTATTTCAGCTGCTTCAAAAAATTACTGTTTTCAGATAAAGAAAAACCAGCCATATAATAAAGAAAAAAGCAAGATTACTCTTCCTGCTTTTTCTCTCCTGAAGTTACAATTCCATCTATAAATGTCCCTTCTCTTTTTGGAGTGTTATTTATAAGAACACAAAACAGAGAGCACAATTTGCTTCATTATGTCGTCACCATCAACCTTCATGTCCACTTTCTAGTCAGTAGTAGAGGAATAGAAAAAGGAGTTGATTCTTTATCCTATAGAATGATTGATCCCTCTGTAAGCAGCAGTATGAGAGTGATAAGCATCAGGGACTAGGAGAGAGAATCAAGCTAGGTTCCTCCTCCTGATCTTCCAGTTCTTTCACCAGTTTGATCTCATGAGTTTTGAATGGACTTTTAGCTTGAGACTCAGTGGACTCGAGGGCCTCACTTCCTTTTGGATTTTCTTTTGAATGGCACCTCTGATGTTTCACCAGCACACCCCTCTGCCTGAACCTTCTCCCACACTCAAGGCAACGGTACGGTTTTTCTCCTGTATGGATACGTTGGTGTGTAATGAGATCAGACAGCCTGGTGAATCTTCTGTCACACTCATCACAGGCGTAAGGTTTCTCTCCTGTATGGATTTTTTGGTGCCGGGTAAGATCCGAAGGGTAGGCAAATTTCCTGCTGCACACTTTACAGGAAAACGGCTTCTCCCCCGAGTGCGTTCGCTGGTGAGAGACCAGGTTGGAGTGTTGGATGAACCTTTTCCCACACACCCCGCAGGCATGAGGCTTTTCTCCTGTGTGGATCCTTCTGTGTGTCGTGAGAGAAGAGGAGGACACAAACCGTTTCCCACAGTCAGTGCAGGCATAGGGCTTCTGGCCCATGTGGTTCCGCTCGTGGATCTTCAGAGCAGACTGGTGACTGAAGCATTTCTGGCAATAAGAACAGTGGTATGGCTGCTCTCCCGAGTGACTCCTTTGATGGCTGACAAGATATGCCCGTTGGCTGAAGGTATCTCCACACTCGGAACAGATGTGAGGCTTCTCTCCCGAGTGGATTTTCTGATGTCTTGTGAGATGGGAAAGCTGGCTAAAGCTTTTCCCGCACTCGACACAAAGGTAGGGTCTTTCGCCTGTGTGAACGTTAAGATGTTTTGCCAGGTCTGAGGGGCGAGTGAAGCTTTTGCCACATTCGATACAAACATGGCTTTTCTCTCTCCTTTGGGTTCCCCCCGAGACTGGGTGGACTGCCACGTTCCCCTCTTCCTTGGAGTCCAGATGCTGCTGTTCCAGCTCCTCGGTTCTGCTAGCTAGATTGACACCTGTAAGGGGACGAAGATGATCACAATGCAGCTCCACAGATCATGGCTAAGAAGGAGGTCGGCACCTCATAGGTGCTTTTCTAAATATTCTTGTTCTCCAGTTCAAGGTGTTGGTTAAAGCAGTGGTGGGATTCAATTTTTTTTACTACCGGTTCTGTGGGTGTGGCTTGGTGGGTGTGGTGTGGCTTGGTGGGCGTGGCAGGGGAAGGATACTGTAAAATCTCCATTCCCACCGCACTCCAGGGGAAGGTTACTCCAAAATCCCCATTTCCTCCCAATCAGCTGGGACTCGGGAAACAGAGAATAAATGGGGCGGGGCCAGTCAGAGGTGGTGTTTAGGGGTTCACCGAACTACTCAAAATTTCTGCTACCAGTTCTCCAGAACTGATCAGAACCTACTGAATACAACCTCTGGGGTAAAGACCTGCATGGCATGGGGCCAGATTATCTACAGAACCATCTTCATCCTGTTACATTGCCCCACTCTGTGTGGAACACTCTTCCCCCAGAGGTGAGGCAACCCCCATTCTCCTGAGCTTCCATAAAGATATGAAAACATGGCTTTTCGGCCTTGCTTGTGGGGCATGCAGTCGTGGAGCTAGTTAGCACCCTGAAAGCCCTCACTCTGCCTTTTAATTAATGTTTAACATTCCTTGCCCGATTCCGAAAGATTCAAAATCCAGTAGTGGGCCACGGCCTAGGGGTTGGGAACCCCTGGACTAAAAGACCTTCAAAGTCTCTTTCAGCTCTTATCTGTTAATACAATTCCCACACCATATTGTCCTAAAAATGCCATCTACTCTATGAAGACATCAATTCATAGCTATTCAAAAGCGGCAAATTGCAACCTGGGGCTAAAGATGTCCTTACCCATTGAGAGGTTAACAATATCCACCCTCCTTCTCCGGGTGCCCGATTGCTGCTGCCTGACCTCCACTGACACTCTCCGTGCTTTTGAAAAATCCACAGCCACATCTTGAGATGATCGAGTCCCCTGAAACAACAATGAAGGTCAAGTTCATAGAACCATGATGGCTGAAGGTGTACTGGAGTGTAGACAGCGTACATGGATTCAGGGAGTTGTGTGGCTGATCTCAGCTATTAAGATTTTTAAAAATACTATGCAAGCTTCTAAAAAACAATCCCTACCAATCTAAGTGGAATACAACTGGATTTTTTATGTATTATGGACTATTTTAACAAGGGCAAGAGGAGTCTCAGAGATTATAGCATTTTCCCAGCACCCAAATTTTACTGATAAGAGAGGGAGAATGGCTGGCTGGATTCACACAATCTCTGTGTGCCATAATGTGATTTGTTTAGTTTGGGTTATTGTATTGTGTACATTAAATCATCCATTCTGTTGTGGCTCCGACCCCCGAGCCCCTCTTATCAGAGGAAGAAGGCTCCGAACATGAAGGAGAGGAGTCGGCCAGGCCTCCCTCTCCAGGACCCTCCTCTCTGGCAATGCCTCAGGTGTCTGCCGAAGGAGAAGAGATTGGCCAGGAGCCAGGTGTCTCCGATCAGTCGGATAGTGACGACGGAGATAAGTTGTGGCTGGATCCCCGGCAGCGTTGGCGAGACAAACGTACGCAGCAGAAGAGGAGGCGTGCCAGAGTCACTGGACCACACCCCACAGGCTATATAAGGGAGTATGGTGGCCAGTCAGACTCCGTGATGGACAAAGCTGACACTTCTGGCAAGTCACTTTGCACCTCTGGAAAACAACGCCTAATCTCTGCTGTGGATTTAATTTATGAACGGAACTGTTTAAACTGTGTGTATTTTGTTTGTGTTATCTGGTGGAGGAACAACCCCTCCTTCTTGGAGTAAAGCTCTTGGCAGGCAGCTACGGAGTTGCTGCCAAGTTTCTGATAACTGACATTGGGTGTTTGAAAAGTTATTTAACCCCTGGCTGGCTGTTTGGGTGCGTGTGTGAGACGGGGACAGAACACATTCTATCTTGCACATCATGTCTTGGGAATCAGAATAATATGGGATCCCAAGATAAATAACTTTCAATATCACCAAACTATTGTGCACAACTATTTCCCCCCCTCCTTGGTAGGTTTCTCTGAAGATGGAAATAGAAACAGCAAACATAAAAGTGTGATAAGCGGCTAATGATAAAAAATGAAACCTTATAAACATAACTGGGTGAAAGAACAATAAAAACTGCTTTTGTACATTTCAACAACATTTAGTGGAAATAGTGAAACTTTATATTTCATCCCCTTTCATCATTTAAGCATCTCCAGACTTCAAGTAAAGTATCTTTCATTATGACCTGAATTTAACTAACAATAATATTATTATGCTCCATTTATTTGGCAGAAATGTTCTCTCTCCATGTTGAAGAATGGAACTTCCACTTCTGCAACCATTTATATATTTTTAGAATGACATGTATGTGTAATGTTACAACTGCAGAGACCATTTAGAAGCAGAATTGGGGGACTTTCTCAGTAGTTTGGGGTGGGAAATGAGTAAGCCTTCCAGATTTGTTCAATTTCAATTTTCCTTCCCGCCTGGTAGAATACTTGCCACTATTGGGGGAAGATGGAAGCTGAATTCCACCAAAGGGCCAACATGGCTCACTCCTCTTTAGCCCTATGAGCATGTTGATTCCCAATAGTGATGACTTTCTAGGAGCACTGGGCTGTCTGCCCCATCGGGCCATGCCCCAATGAGGAGCATTTTGAGGCCATCAGAGAAAACAGAGCAAAATCCTTTCTTTATTGCTACTTCTGTGCCATCAGAAGCTAATACATGTAGTCCTTGAGTTATGACCACAATTGAGCCCCAAATTTATGTTAAGTGAAACATTTGTTAAGTGAATTTTGCCCCATTTTACAACTTTTCTTGCCACAGTTGTTAAGTGAATCGTTGCATTTGCTAAGTTAGTAACATGCTTGTTACTAAGTGAATATGGATTCCCCACTGACTTTACTTGTTGGAAGGTTGCAAAAGCTGGTCACATGACCCCCCCCCCCCCCGGACGCTTCAACCGTCATAAATATGAACCAGTTGCCAAGCATCTGAGTTTTGATCATGTGACCATGGGGATGCTACAACAGTCATGTTAAAAATGGTCATATCATTTTTTTCGGTGCTGTTGTAACTTTGAATAGTCACTAACTAAATGAACTGTTGTAAGTCAAGGACTACCTGTATTGTACAAATTATATTTCCCAGTTTGCTTTTTCTCGGCCTTCCAATTTCCTCAGCTTCTTTTGGAAACCTGAGGCTTCAGAAGATAAAAACCAGTCAAATAGGAAAGAAGGAGATATTTTCCATTAATGGGGGACCACTTCCTTTCTCTTTATTCCCAGCACGTGACTAAAGAGATGAACAGGTGTGCTTGCTGCTAGTTTATGCAGCCAAAAGTAGCTGTTACTGCATGTTTTTAAACAAAAAGGTGAACGGGCTGAGTAGAGGTCAACCATCCTTCAACATTGGTCTCTTGATCTGGGACTGACAGGAGCCATAGTTCCACCCTAAGAGAAGTGGCGTAAATTTTCTAGCCTGACATGGATATGTTCTAAACGTAGCATCTGATGTCATAAGAAGAGGGAGAAGGGGGCCAGATCTGAGGCCGCACCTTGCCTACTGCTTGTCCTGGAACAAACAGGCCTCACCTGCTCCTCCTGCTGCTTGTCTTCTTGCTGCCGCAAAACGAAGCCTTCGGCCAAGGCCACTGCTTGGGCACAGGTCTCTGGGCTACGTTCCCTGACTTGATTTTGGATGTCCTGAGGCAAGACGGTCAAGAACTGCTCTAAAATCAGCAGCTCAACAATCTGCTCTTTGGTGCGGCACTCTGGCTCCAGCCAGCAATGGCAGAGCTCCCGCAGGCGGCCGCAGACCTCCCGAGGCCCCTCGGCTTCCTGGTAACAGAATTGCCTGAAGCGCTGGCGGTGTAGCTCCGTGCTGGGGGAGTTTTCGTGCAGGAAGATGGTCTTGACTTTCCCACAGCCTTTTTTGCCTCTAGTGTTCTTGCCACTCAACGCTTGCTGGCCTTCTGCCCTGAAAGCCGGCTTCAGTCTGGTCACCCCGTCACCTCTAGGCCACTGACAGACTCCAAATACTCTCTCAAAAGCGATCAAGTCATCCCAAGAAGTCAGATCTGGGAGGCCTGGGCTGCCCCATACCGTTGCCGGAGAGGGCAGAGTCTTCAGGTATTCCCACCATTGGGTAGGCATGCTCTCCGGCTGTAACATTGCCCCATGAGGTAGTTCCCATCTGATCCTAGGCTGAATGGCAAAATGGTCCCTTCCTGCTCGTTCTGATGCCTCTGTTGGTCCTGGCCCTGCTGGCACCTTCTCCATTTTCTTTACCAGGCACACCTCCTTGTCAAATGTTGCCTGAACTTCTACCTCACACACTTAATCAGCAACACCTATGTACCCAAATCAGGTATTTTATCTTGCTGGGGATATTTCCAAATTCAGGCTTATCCCTTCCCCCACCCCTTACTCCCCATTATTGTCTTGCTATTTTGGGAGCCTCCCCTATTTTCATGCCCTTGCCCTGCTGTACTAACAAATCTACCCAACGGCCACTATAAAAGAACAACTCCACACAACTGTGGGCTTGATGTCAGGAACCAAAGCCTATCAGTGACCAGCTCAGAGATCTTGTCCAATTATCTGGAGCTTCTTCCTGGAAAGAAACAGACATAAAACACCTTTTATAAATTTGTCCCCTCTTTTCCCCCAAAGAGCTTGGGACTGTGTACATAAACGTTTGTGTTTCTTCTTTAAAAAAAATTGGGACAGGTGAAGCTTAGGATGGTTGATTGTTCATTTCAGGACCTTCTCTTGAACTAACTGACAGACAGTATTTAAATATGGCAGAAACTAGGCCATATTTATGCCAGATACGGCACACACACCCATATATACATTTACAGCCCCAGAACTAAATTTAAAATGGATGACATATAATCATATATTATATAATATATATTACATATAATATATAATTATGCACAATTACAAGGATTGCAGAATCCCGTGGTCACATGATCACCATTTAGTGACCTTTGCTGATGGCTTCTGTCAAGCACAGTCAATGGGGAAACCAGCAGGAAGTCACAAGTTGTGATCAAGTGTTATGACTCAACAACTGCTATTCATTCACTTCATGGCCATAATGAGAACTGCCAGTCACATGATTTTTATGACCATGTGGGTGGTTAGAGATGCAGTACCCAATCCCAGTTATGTTCATTAACTGGGGAATACCTCCTGACATACTGCATGTACAGATAGTCCTCGTCTTACGATCATAACTGAGCCCAAAATTTATGTTTCTAAGCAAGAGAGTTGTTAAGTGAATTTTGGCCCATTTTATAATCAGGAGACTGGAAATCCTGCCTTAGACAAAAGCCAGTTGAATGACCTTGGACCAGCCATTCCCTTTCAGCCCTAGGAAGCAGGCAAGGGCAAACCACTTCTGAAATCTGGCTAATACAATTGCAGGGACTAGCCAGGGCAGTCCCCAGGGGTCACACAGTCTCTGCCAGAAGATGTCAATTTTGGGCTGAGAATAAGGAACATCTCAATTTCATTGATTTTATGCATCAGCGTAACAGTCCTACCTTTCTCCTGTACAAGCTGATTTACAGGTCTCCATCTATGTACTATGTATCTTTCCTTCAGTTTTCAGAAAAGCACATGATATTTTCAAGGGAAATTTTCATCAAATGTTCCGGTTAGGCCCTGCGCTTTGATAACCAAAGAGAGTGAACCACTATGAGTGGTTTCTGTCATTTCTGATAAGGCTTTAACCCCTGGTTAGTTATCTAAGAGCTTGGGACCAACTCTGTTAACAGAATAACAGAAGACTTGGAGGTCTTCTAGTCCAACCCCCCTGCTCAAGCAGGAGACCCTATAGCAGTGATGGCTAACCTTTTTGCCATCACGTGCCAAAAGCGGGGAGAGCGTGGTGGGGTCACACGCACACGTGCCCACATCCATAATTCTACATGCCCCGCCCCCCGTGCTCCCCCCCACTTTTGGCATGTGAGGGCCCGGTAGGCCTGTCTTTTGCTCTCCCCAGGCTCCAGAGCCTTTCCAGGAGCCTGGGGAGGGCAAAAACGCCCCCACCAAGAGGCCCTCCGGAGGTCAGAAACAGTGCATTTCCTGACTTCTGGTGGGCCGAGAAGTCAGCTGGTTGGCACACGCATGCGTGCCGGAGCTGAGCTCGCGTGCCTACCGATATGGCTCTGCGTGCCACCTGTGGCACCCGTGGCATAGGTTCGCCATCACGGCCCTATAGCATTTGAGACAAATGGCTGTCCAATCTCTTCTTAAAAACTTCTAGTGATGGAGCACCCATAACTTCTGGAGACAAGTCGTTCTCACTGTCAGAAAATTTCTCCTTAGTCTTAAATTGAATCTCTCTTTGATAAGTTTCCATCCATTGCTTCTTGTTCTGCCTTCAGGTTCTGTCTACCATGACACGGCCCACAAAGTTTTCCTGCCTGTCATTTTCAGTAAAAAGGCTCAGGGAACAAGGGAAAGATAGAACACTATCCCTTCTCTTTCTAAACCCTTTGAAAATCCACTACCCAAGGCTGACAGCACAGGTCAAGATAGAGGAACTTTCCTCACTGGCTTCCTCCAACCCGGTGCCTCCCAAAAATGTTGACACATCAGCTCCAGTACCTTCTAGCCATGGCCATGCTGGCTAAGGCTTATGGACCCTGAAGCATCAATGGTTCTGCAGGGTGTCCCTTGGGATGAAAATACCCCAGAAGCAGCAGCCTCTCAAGATTTAGATAGGGGGAGGCCGTCTGAACTCTGTTTACACATTTTGTCTTTGAAAAATAGCTCTCCTTCAGTGGGCGCTCACTTTTTAGGGAGCCTTTATTGCACTAAGTATCGCCAAGAGACAAGCCCCATATTAGGCTATTTGTACTTTATTATTCTTATTATTCTCTGAGAGCAACACAGAAGTGATGGGCCGACCAAATGCAGAGATATACACTCTCCCCTTCCACTTATGACAACATGCACATGGTGGGGGGGGGGGAGAGAGAAAACAAATGTCAAATATTCTCAGTTGATATTTTATCACCTGGAGAATTTATCACTTGGAGCCATCAGACGTGTGATGATGGGTGTTGCCTAAATATTTCCCTGGCGTTTGTGGTTACCTTATTTATTGGGTAAGCTATAATAGACTAAAAAAACCCACAGAAGTATATTAAATGAAGACAGACACCAAGTGCAGGCTAAGTTCATAGAACCCTTAAAAACTTTCTGCAGAGTTAGGGGGCTGCCTGACATCTTGCATCACCACCCCTCTGACAGCCCTCAATCTCCACAGGCATTAGAAAAAAGCTGGTTGGAGAGATGGCGGGAGGGGACTTTTATCAGACCCTGTGATTCTCCATCTCCATTTTCTCTCCCTCCCTCCCTCCCTCCCTCTCCCAATTACAAAGTCTGATTGACTCTTCCTTCTCTAGGAGGCTAGAGAACTTTTGGGTGAGAAAAAAATAGCTTGATGGGACACCCCCACCCCCAAAATCCTGTGTCATTATTCAGGCTTGGTTCCCCCTTCCTTTCTTCACCATAAAGCACAAAGCAAAAATCTGGCGTTTTGTTGTGGTCAGGAAGGAAGAAGAGAAGGAAGAAGTGAAGCCCATGCTCTTTCCTTCCTCCTGTTTATCTCCTTCCTTCCTTCCTTCCTTCCTCTTCTTCTTCCCTTCTTCCTTCATTTCTCTCCTTCCTTCCTCATTTATCTCCTTCCTTTCCACATTTCTATCCTGCCTTCATTTATCTCCTTCCTCCCTTCCTAGATAGCCTGGGGCAGACGTGCTTGGCTGTAGCCCGATGGGGCGAGGGCCAGTGACGAACTAGCAGTGCTGGACAAAGGAAGCGAAGGGGTTCCGTCGAAGGGCCGCAAAAGCGCCACCCAGCCCGCCGCTCTCAGGACTCCGCGGCCCCACCGCCTAACTTCACAAAGAGGCGGGGGGCGTCCCCCAAAAAACTCTACAGAAGTCAGCGAGAAAGCCCCTCTCCTCTCCCGTCCCTCCTCTCCCCACCCAGATTTTGTTCTTGGACTCCGCCTGATTCGCCCCCCTCCCCCGTTCCCGCCCTTGCAGATGCATCGGCTTCCCTTCGCCTGGCTGCCCCTTAAACTCACCGCTCTCCACAACTCCTGCCTCCACGCGGAACCCCGAGATCTCGAGCCCCGCAGACAATCCCACCACCCCTTCATAAAATTCAGATGCTAAGGCTTTTAATCCAGGGCGGAGCAGGATGGAGTCTTGGCTACCGCATCCCCCTCTCGGCTTCCTGGGCCTCTCCAGGGTTTAGCTCTCGCTCAATAGGACTAAGCCGGCTTAAATCCAAAGGCTCCTGTTTAACTGGTTTGAGGATCGGGCTGCCAGTCATTGTAACTCTTGACGCGTCTCAGCACTGTGGGGGGTGGGGATGGAAAGGGTGGAAATAGTTGAGGGTGACTTTGACGCTTGGCAGCGCCAAGTATTCCTGGCGGGACTTAAATGCGAGCTCTTTGATTTCCATTGCACCAAGTATTCGTTTCCCCCGAACCAGAGCCACCTGAACCAAAATAGCTAATGGGATGGCAAATAAACATTAGCCTCGAAGTGGGATGTTTGGGATGGAGCTGCACAGGCATCTTGAATGTTTTCTTAAAGTTAGATTCAGAACATGCCTAATGGCTCAGATTCCACACATAACTCAATATACTAACTACTGTATCTCAGTATGAAGTTTGAGGTCAATGGGATAATGTTGGGTTCCGCATGCCAACATTAGGCAAAAGTCTCCAGTCAGACCATATAAACACTAATAGGTTCACTTATTGGCTTGGTTCACACGTTAATTAATTGTAGAGGTGGATTAGTGTTTTTGTAGCTGTGTTAACCGAGTTAATTAACCATTAAAATCCATTCCTTTTGTTTTCCGATGGCTTTTACACCTCTAGTCAGCAGGCTGCTGGACGGGTGAAATTTATTTTTGCCAGTGATCTAGTCTGAAGCCAGCTTTTGAAATTAGACTATATGTACAGCCTTAAAATAATAGGTTACATTCAGTAAATTATAAGCTAAGCCTTTGTCACCTTGATCCTGTTTGATGTGCCTAGCAGTAATCAAGTTCAGAAGCAGACAGCAGTCCTTTCTCCCCTTTGTGGCTTCCCTACCATTTTCCCTATTGACCACTATTTGCACAAGTGTGTATGGGGAAGAAGCATTCTGGCTTGTGTTTAAAAACAGGTTGCCTTTTTAATTCCAAAGACTGCATTCTAATCAAGTGATTGGGAAGGGTGGTAGTATTTTGTTGTGGCTGGGTTATATTCTATTGGACATTTAGCACTACATATGCATCATGTATAATTTTTGATTACTTACTTGATGATACAGACCTGAATAAAGATATAAACTGAGCCCTTGTGCACAGTTTGTACCAATGTGAGTTTTTCTAGTTGTATGAGGTTGGAAGTGCAGGATTCATTTCAGTGAGTCGCCAACTGCTGTAGTAATCATCAATTGATTGATGATTATTCATGATGATGATTCCACATGTTGAATCTGCCCTCACTTTGGGTACTCGTTTTGAAACTTGAGATTGCAGCAAAACAAATATAAATATTCATCAAAATAAAGATCCAACACTAAGTATTCCCTGGTGCATCCATGGAAATCCACAAAGATAAATCTGTACCCTTTTGTGCATAAAGCTCACCCTGGCTTTCCCAAGTTTATTTTCATATTGCCAAATGATCAGGCTGAATGTCTGATTATTGTACTGCAGGTAGAAAATGTATTGAATTTGTATCTGCATTTTGCTTTATGAACTCTCCTTACCTGATGATAGAGGGCCACCTTAAGGACCAGGTTTTCATTACTTTGATTTTCCATTTTTGTGATGTTAATATTTTGAGAATCTATTACCATACAGAGTACATCATTTTTAAAATTTCACCCAAGATTTAAATTCTCAAAATAGTAATACAGGAAAAAATGAGTATATACATACATATATTCATTTATATATGAAATTATATACTAGCAAAATAAAATATCTGACTATAGGCTAACATGCATAAAAATTAAATTTCTAGGTATCCTGCCCATGCTATATGTTCCCAGCCATCGAAGTAAGAATAAGGTACTACTATATGGTATTATAACAATTTAATTGTCTCTTGTTCCTTTTTTTGCTCATCAATAACTTTTGTATCAATTATGTCAGAACTATGTACTTCAACTGTTTCACCCTTTCCCTCCCAAATAGGTTAGGATTATTGATCAATGGTTAACAGTTACCTCTGCCAATTTACTGTACTAATCACAACAATGATATCATACCAATAATTATGTCCAGTGTGCAAAAACGTCAGACATGAAACTTTTAACACTAGTGGCAGACCATTTTATTGCGACATTATTCACCTATAGTCCAGGTGGGTCAACCCTGTGGATAACAGCCCGAGTTAGTTTTGCCCCAAACAAACCCAGGTCTGAGACTAACTCTAATTCCCTTAGGGTTGGTAGGCTGGGTCATTTTAGTTTCTACATGTCATCCCCTGATCCAGTTAACTATGCTTAACAAAGACAGCCATCGAGTTTTACCAGTGCTAGTACCTACAATGGCTGGTTATTCTACCTCAAATGCATAGAAACTCATATGCCCACTGCAGTATTTATGTCTGAATTGATTATGTCATTGTGCAATCTCAAGCTGTAGTTGATTCTTAGCAATCACATATAAAGATTTTCTCCATGGTCATTTGGCTTTAACCTGGTCTTTCAGTTCTTCCAACAGTGCCTCACTCACCATTGTAACTGAATCCATCCACCTTGCTGCTGGTTGACCATATTTTTCTCTTACCTTTTGTAACATTAGAGCTGTCTCTAATGAGTTAGGTCTTGGTATAATGTGTCAGATGTAGGATAATTTGAGCTTGGTCATTTGTGCCTCAAGTGAGTACTCTAGGTTGATTTGTTCAATGATCTATTTGTTTTTTGTTTGCTGGCCACAATATTCTCAGGAGTCTTGTCCAAAACCAAAGTTCAAAAGCACCAATACTATTCCTGTTCTGCTTTTTTCAAACTCCTTATGTTTGAACACTGTCCACTATTTGCAATACATTATAAAACAGACACTTGTAGATACATTCTAAAATGTAGATACATTCAATACATTCTAAGACACACTTGTAGTTATTCTGATGCTGCCCAAAAGACAGTCTGTTACTTCAGATTGTAGGAGAATGTCACCTATATTATTAGAAACACCTTTAACCAATAGGCCTCATCAAATCTCTGGAAATTGGTGCTGCTTCATTTGCAAATATACAAGAAGTCCATAAACCTTTGATTTGCAATCATATTAACATATTATCATAGGGATCCAGAGGATAATCTGTCAAAAAACTACACATTCCAAATGATCCACAAATCTGTCTCCAATCTTAGTAATACAATTAGAATAGTTGGAAGGGACCTTGGAGGTTTCTAGTCCAACCCACTGCTCAAGCAGGAGACCTATACCATTTCAGACAAGTGATTGTCCAGTCTCTTCTTAAATACCTCCAGTGATGAAGCACTTACAACTTCTGAAGGTAAGTTGTTCCACTGGTTAATTGTTCTCACTTAGGAAGTTTCTCCTTAATTCTAGGTTGCTTCTCTCCTTGGATTAGTTTCCATCCATTGTTTCTTGTTTTGTCTTCTGGTGCTTTGGAAAACAAGTTGACCCCTTCTTTGTGGCAGCTCCTCAAATACTGGAATACTGCCATCATGTCACCCCTAGTCCTTCTTTTCTCTAGACCGGCCATACCCAATTCCTGCAACTGTTCTTCATGTTTTTGTTTCCAGGTAAAACAAAGTAAATAACGCTGTTCTAGTAAACAAAGCTGCTTGAGTAGACGCCTAGTATGAGTCATTGTTTGTTCAGCCTACCTCAAAATGGAATTCTGACTATATGCTGGAGATCCACTTAAAACTTCAAAGGTATAAAAGCGTAACAGCTAAAAGTGCTACTAATGCAAGTTAAACTATGATTACATGTTGGCTTTGTTGCAACAAACACTGTAAAAAACGACAAATAATTAAAATGTAACTTTAAAAAAAATCGAACAACAGGAGCAAAAATTACTGGGTCTCTCCTGCAAATTCTTCAAGGCTTTTGCTTGAAGAATTTGCAGTTCCTCTCCCATCATGCCGGTAAACGCTCCGCAAAAGAACAAAAGTATAACTCTTCGCACACGCGCTATGGGGTAACTCTAGAAGAAGAAGAAAAACCACAAGTCCCAATATACACTTCTTTAAGCAGACGCAATAAATTCAAGTTACGCACCCGTGATGCATTCTGGGATACTCAGGAAAGTTGCAAGTTTTCACAAAGTGCAATATCCTTCCGCTGAAAACTAGAAAACATATAGTCCCATTCATAAATATATGACAATATATAGCCTCAGAGTTACACCAAGAAATCATAACGAATCTTTTTTTTTTTGCCGTTAGAACACCTTTACTACGTCGTATTATTCTCACTCCTTAAACCTTCTGAGAGAATCAAAGAGTTTTGACGGTAGGAGGAAGTAGGGTGAAGTGCTTCCGCTTCGCGGAGGGAAGCAATATAAAAATCCCAAGGAAAGAGCCGGACCTTCTTTCGCCTCTTCACCGTCAAAATGGTGGGTACCGCGCGCTTGAGGGAGCGGGCCGCAAAGGAGAAGCTCGTGAGATAAAAAAGGAGCCCTGGAGAACCAGAGGGCGGAATTTGAGACATCCGTGAAATTACCTGAGGGAGGGGAGGTGGCTGTTCCATTAAATCCTGGCCCACGGTATACGCGTCCCATTTAAGCAAGCTTGACGGAAAGCTAGAGTCGCCCTTCTCTGATGTTTCGGGGCTCCTGGTACAATCATCCTCCCCCCCCCCCCCCCCTCCCCCTAGTGGTAAAGTCCTTGTCTCGAGGAGTTCGCGAGCCATGGCTAACGTTCTTAGCTCGCGGTATTACACCCGGGGGTAGGGGGCGGCCTCTCAGGATCCGTTGGCCTCCTCGCGTGCTGGGCTGCGATGCTGTTGCCAGTTGAGAATGATAATGGGGTTCGCACTCGGAAACATCTGGAGGTCCCCCCGTTTAAGGGAGATCATTCCAGTAGGGCGGGCCGGACTTAAATGGCGCCTGAGACTAAGCTGGGTTAGGATTTGGATAGCACATGTTCTTCCCTCCATTCTGGCTTCTCCTGGGGCGGGGAAAAATCCCAGTGAAGGAATATTTAGCGAAAATACTTTATACAAACAAGATTTAGTGTGAAGTTGACAGTCTGATAGATAGTTCAAATGAATAACCCAAGCATCTTTTAAGTGGGGTTTTTTTCCCCTGGAGTGGCCCAGCCGTTTTCTGAAAGGCGCCAAAAGCCCCTTACTCCAATTTTTAAAAAAACGTTTGATTACTTGATTATTAGTAGGAATTTATTTAAAAAAGTCATGTGTAAGAGGCAAGTGTTGAGACACTTTTGCTGGGGAGGACATTAAGAAATAAATCTAAGGTGTGTAGAGATAAGATGTGCATCTTTTCCAGTTTGTGGGTTTAAATACTGGCCTCTATTGTATTGTGTGATTTATTGTATTTATAATAATAGATCCAAAGAAGCCAGTGTTTAAATATACTTATTGGAAAAGATGGACATCTTTGCTTATCCCTCATATACATATATGTGCATTTGCTGCTGTTTACATTTGACTTTTTTAACTGGAGAAAAAAAGCAGTAATAGTTCTGTTTGAATGTGTACACACACAAAGAATATTGGTGAAGATATAAATTTATAAAACTCTACAATCAATCTTTGGAAGCTTGGAAAGTATCAGCTGTATGCAAAATGTACCTTTAAGTTAGAGGTGTTGAGAGTTAGTGACAGCATAGCAATGCTTCCTGGTTATCCAACCAAGTACTGTCTGTAACAATATCATTTGCTCTTAGAAGAAAATATTTTCTAGCTTGGTTCTAGAATTACCTGAGCTACCACAACGTGTTCTCACATCTATCGCTTTGCTTTGCAGAGTCTGTTTTTCATTGATCAACATTGTTATATATTTTTGTTCCTTTAAATAGACAAGGAAGAGAAGAAACAATGGCCGTGCCAAGAAGGGTCGAGGACATGTCCAGCCTATACGCTGTACCAACTGTGCCCGTTGTGTCCCCAAGGATAAAGCTATTAAGAAGTTTGTCATCCGAAATATTGTAGAAGCAGCTGCAGTCCGAGATATCTCTGAAGCGAGTGTCTTCGATTGTAAGCCCTTTCTTTTGCTATGCCCCTGGTTTTAATTGCCAATGTAAAGTTGAAATTAGAAAATTTAAGGATTAGGAGAAGACATTACAATGATTGGTCATGTCTTCCTTTGTATTTGAGATAGTGTGTTGATTGCTGTTATGGCACTCATGTGTCTGACAGGAAGATTTTCTTAATCCTGTTCAATAGTTGTTCATCCAAATTTTTCATATTTGTAGCATTGTAATTTTGACTGATCCATTAAAAGATAGACAGGAAAGAACCAAAAGTAGACTCTGGATGAGAGTTCTTTTAAATTTCAATTGGAGTTTGATGGGAAAGTTTTCTTTCGCCATCAAAAATAATCATTCCACTGATTTTAGTGCAATATCTGAAGTACTGTAATAGAATTTGGGGGGCGGTCGTTCTTTACCAAGACCTTGCAAGGTCTTGCAAGGAAATTAAGTTGTGTTGCTAAAAATATCTTGTTTATAATGGTTCATTATTGTCTTATTTGGTAAAATAATATTAAAGCTTGTTTTTTTTCTTGTTTTTAGATTCCATAATTTATTCTTTTATGATAATGAAAGGAACCCTGGGGCAGATTATAACAGATTTTCAGGGGGAATCAGAAATCTGGCTGTTGTGTCTAATTGGATCTTTGTAGTCTTTTCCAGTTACCTTTTGTTTTTCCCTCAGCCTACGTGCTACCCAAACTCTATGTGAAGCTTCACTATTGTGTTAGCTGTGCTATCCACAGCAAGGTGGTGAGGAACCGATCCCGTGAGGCCCGGAAGGACCGCACTCCTCCTCCCCGGTTCAGGCCAGCAGTAAGTATACGATCAACTGCAGATTATTGCATTATTACTAACTAAAAAATTAACCTAGTCAGTGGAGTACAAATATGCCATTTCTGCATGATTATATAAGCAGTCCTTACAACCACAATTGGAATCAGAATTTTGGTCATTAAGAGTGTTTGCCAAGTGACTCAATATGTGATTGAGCCTGATTTTATGACACTTTTAACCATTGTTGTTGGGTGATTCCGTCTTCCCCAATTAATGTTGCTTGTCAGAAATTGGGTAGGGAGGTCACAAATCGCAATCAGATGGCAGCAGGTCAAGCACCTAAATTGCAGTTGCGCAGGTTATGTATGCAAGGATAGGATGGAAATAACTTTTTCCAAGGCTGTGTAGCTTTGAACCATTGTTATAACCGTAAATTGAGGGATGCCTATATAAGCCAGGGGTGTATAGGGAAGTAGGGTGTTAGTTGGTGACAGGGACTATTTTAGAAAGAGATTTCAGGAGGTTCGGGGATGGAATGGTGCTGTGAGCATCTGCATATAGCAGCATGCAGCCACTGGGCTGCACTTTTTATGTTCCTTACACAAGCAGATATGCTAAGGATTTGTCTTTCTGCATTCACATGATATGCTACACATCATGAGGATTGTTTGATTCCATGTTGGAATGAAATAATCCTGATAGTTATAGTTTATTGTGCTTTCTGTTATTGGCATGGAAAAAAGCCTAAATGAAATGTGTTTCTAAAAGCTAATAATTATCTGCAGCTTTTTAATTTAATAGGAAATGAAAGAGTATAAATAAAAGGATTGAACATTACCAATGAACTGTTGAGACAGTTAGTATTTTGTTGAACTTGCAGAAGGCCACAGGTATTCTTTGTTATACAAGGCAGCCATATTTTAAATCTCTGTTGAGATAGAAATGAGAATGTTCTTAGTTTGTTATATTTATCATTAGATGAATGTCTTCTAAAACACTTCTTTTTTTTTCTCCTCCAGGGTGCTGCACCGAGACCACCCCCTAAGCCTATGTAAGGAGATGTTTAAAAGATGTCAATTCCAAATATTGAGTCAATAAATACATTTACAAGTGATGGTTGTTTGTGTTAACCCTAGAGTGTTCCTAAAAGGCTGGGTCTTAAAAATGATAGGGGTACAAGATTAATAAATAAATTTTAAGTATGTTCCAAATAACTTTAAAGAATAACTTGAGTGATGCAAGTAGCCTTGAAAACACAATTAGTTTGTTCAGCTCTTAGAAACCATCTAGTATTGTTTCATGAAGCAGCTTTGAGAGAGCTCTCTCAAACTTTAATCAAAACTTGATAGCAACTTTTTTTCTTTATGGGAGTTCTTTTCACATCTGAGAGTGTGGGCTTGCCATACCCATCCTCTTGCGTACTATCAAATCAAAAAGACTCAGTGGTTTGCAAGCATTTTGTCCAATAAAATGTTTTTAGCATGCCATTCCAAATGCTATATAATAGCTATTATAGCTTTTAATCATTGCCTTCCAGAACTGATATAACAAGCAGCAATTTGAAAGGTGAACAGCTGGTAGTTAAATCAAAAGCAAACCAAATATTTTTCTGGATTTTTTTTTCTGTCATGGAAATATGTTTGAAATACGTGATTCTGTAAGAATAATATAAGTGCAACATATAAAATTAATTTTTGAAAAGGACTCTATGTACGAGAGTCTCAGTTCCAATTTATCTTGTGTCAGCCAACTTGGATGATTCCTTATGCAACTCTCTGCTGTTGTGTTGGCACCTAAGAGAAGCTTGTTTACCCATTTGGCAGGAGATGGATTTATGAATATGAACTCATAGTACTCTTACTTGGAAATACTGAAGTAGTTCAGCGTGCACAGATTTTTCAGCCCCTTCCCCTAATTATGTTAGACCTGTGAGTTATAGACTAGTAATTTTCATCATTCTCAACTGAATCATAATATGTGTCTGCCTTCCTCCTTATATTAATAAGTTCTGTCCAGCTAGTATTAGCTTTGAAAAACTAAAGTTGAATGTAAAAACTTAAAATACAATCAGAAAAATCAGAACTGTGGCTATAAATGGAAAAGATTCCTTTTATTAAGAGCTTGTAATTTTGACATTTGAGATGTGAAAATGAAAGTTTGTTTGAATCAAAATTCTTTCTCCAGTAATTAATATCCTTTTGAGAAACTTCAGCTGCTTTCTTGTGTACATGTAGTTGAAGTAAATGCTTTGTTCTTTGTAAGAGAAGAAAAAGTAAATTAGTTCTAACATATAACTTCAAATGCTGTTGGTTTTGATCATAATTAATCTTCAAAGGCCTCAGCAGATGGCAGCACCTGGCTTGTCTAGTTTAGAAGGTAAGTTGGGTCAGATCAAGTTAATTATTGATTATGAGAGTTCTAGGGAATCAAATTGGTTGTACTCTGGGGGGGGTGTTCTGGTAGTGGTTAATACAAACCATTTACATTGGCAAGAAAATTGCTTCTTTATTACATCCTTGATTTAGCTAAGAGATTCTGTTTAGATCTTCAGAGTTATTAGTCATAATAATGCATCTTTTTAAAAGTGCAAAAGAAGCAGTTGCAGGCTTCAAGTCTCTAGAACAGAGGTGGGGAACTATGACCCCTTTAAGACAGATCCACAATATGGAGTGTGGATTCTTTGGTGTAGCCAAGGCTTCAGACCTATTGTGGCAGTTGCTCCCATTATAGTAATTGGCAACTAAGATGCTGCCAAAATGTGCCCACTGCTCTAAAAATTTAAATTATCTCTGGATTGGACCTGGAAGGGTGATTAGTTCTTAAGAATGTTCATTGTCCTCATTTTTACCACTTGACAATATTACTATAATTGCATCCAGAAAACTATAATGGAGAACAGCAAATCTAAGGTTGCTGCATTTCAGGAGTATGCAGAAGGTGTTAGCAGAAGGTCTGCACTCCAAAAGTAGGAATAGATTCTGGAGTTGGGGGTAAAATGCATGCCTCTAAGCACCTTTTGCTCCTTAAGCTCCTTCCTCCATTGCAAAACAATGACCACATGGCCCCATTTTCCTGAAAAAGCTGAGCAAAAGGTCTGGCTAGCATGGGTTAACGGTTAACCCTAACCTCAAGCTGAACTCTTAACACTCCTGTAATTCCTGCTAGCAACTCAAGGGGGCACCAGCAAATAGTGGAAGCAAGAGTCAGTATTATTCATTAAGAAAAGGAGGTAGTAAGGAAGTCAATAGGTTCTCACAGCACATTAATACCATTTGTGGCTTAGTATATCGGTTGAGATGGAGAGAAATCTTACTAGAAGCAAAGATGTAAGGAGGTCAGTAAGCTTCTAATTGGAGTATCAGATGGTAGGGTTGTGAATTGAGCTAGATTAGCTCTAAACTGCTTCTGAAAGCTGCTATAATCGAGGGAAAGACAGGGACACTAGTTTTATCTAAGTAACTATTAGATTGTGCTTAATTATCTCCTGTCCACCATGATAATGCCAGTTTGGGGGAGAAATGTAGTGGATTGAATCAGAAATTAAACCTGCCCTTATATCAAGGCAGATTATAAGAAAAAAAATCAAAATCTTTTGGGTTATCCTATCATAGCTCTCCATCTAATGTCTGGTTTTTGGTCTGTGATTCTTACCTTAAAATGGGATTATCTTGGTGGGATTGGAACTAGACCCTTCCCTTCAGTTCATTGACTTTTTGAGTTCCCTTTGTATTTTCTCCTCCATTGGAAACATTACATATAAAGAACAGAGGGCTCCCTTTGCCAAACAACTAGCTTGAATGAAATCAGACCTCAGTGCTTCCATTGAGTGTTGCATGTCCAAGGATGTCTTTGGCTGGATTTCCTCAGGATATTTTCCTTGGACTTAAAATAAACAATTGTTCTTGGTTAACTTCAGAATTTTCTATTTTCAAAAGTAGGATAGCTGCTTCTGTTGTCTTTTCCCAGATTCCCTCTGTGGAATCTCAAATCTCCTCCCATAGCATAAAATAATTCAATTATGCCTGCCTGACACCTCTGGCATTCCATATGAAGAGATACTGCAGACTTTGGGGCTCCACCGTCATATTCTCTGCATCTTTCACACAGTCATTGTACTTTGGCTCTGTCTCCTGACCTACCCCTCCAAAAAAGAGTGGAGGTATAATATTCCTTTTTCAGAGCTGGATTTCATGTAGCTGATGAAGTGGAACAAAATCCTTAAAAGCTCATGGATGATACATTGGATAATCTTTTAAGGTGCCATAAAATTATGGCAACGAGCTGACACATCCCTCCTTGGTGACATGTGAAATAATTTTAGGAAAGGCATATTATTGAGGGCATTTTTAAAAGACAGGCAACAGTAGTTGACTGTCGTGGTCATTCTCAGATCCCTTGAATTGTAAGGAAGAGGCAAGGGGTGGCTACTTCAGACTTGCTCCTTTCTAGTGGAAATACAGAATGCACTTAACTTGATTCAAACCATTGATCTGTCTGGCTCAGCAGTGTCTCTGTACTCTTTGGCAGTCACCTTGCAACATTTCCATAATAGAAAGTTTCCCAACCTTGCTTGTCTGGAGATGCAGATGATGAAACCCGGGATCTTTCTTGCATGCAAAGCATGTACTTTCCTATGGCTTTTCTAAGGAAGGACATTCCCAACAAGCCCAGTCATGGGAGCACTCTTCTTAATACATTCTGATTCCTTTTCCTTTTGCGTGCTGCCTTTTGCACGTCTTCATTAAAAAAGAGAGAGGATGAGATGTCCACCCATCCCCAGTAACCCCTCAGAAGTTACAGTCAGATTCCAGTAATTCACAGAAAGAAAGCAAAGGACACAGTCCTGGTTTGTAACTTGGGCACAAAATGACGATCACCATGTGAAAACAAAGTCAAGGCTAACCACTCAGTGCCAGCCATCACCATTTAAGCCTCTCCCCAGCCCCGCCCAACCACCCACGCGTGTACTCCACTCATAAAATGGAAACCATCAGGCTCCAAACGGTTAGGCACACCCAGCGCGCAGGTGCCCACCCGGCTTTTCAGCTGTGTGGCCGCTTCATAGTTCAGTTGTGGATTCAGCAGCGGCAGCTGGGTCTGGTCTGTCCTCACCCATCAGGCTGGTGGCAACCGGGTCTGGCCTGTCCTCGCCCATCTGGCCACATTCTGGTGTAAGTCCGTTGGTCCTGTGAAGTGGTATGGTGCTGGGGCGTGGCGCAGCCGCGCAGCTCTCAACCCCGCCAAAATGGCAGTCCCGGCTCCTTCCCCCACCAGAATGGCAGCCCCGGGCCACCAGGCACATCAGGGCTGACATACGGCCCCCCTACCACAGAGACGGCACCTGGAAAACAAAGGGCACAATGAGATGGTTCCCGGTCACCGACTGCCGCGCCCCCCCCCCCCCCCCCGGTTTCATTGGGTTCTGCCAGTGGAATCTAGCAGCCAGCCAGGCTGCTCGCACATCTACGATGCCTCTGATAATGGGTATCCTTCCCACAGGATGAGATATTGTAACCGGCCTCTGTGCCACCCGGCACCCAATATTTTGTCAATCTCATAACGCTCCCCACCCCCGGCTATGGGTGGGGTTTTTTTGTGGACAAATATACCTGTTGCCTGATATAAAATAGGGCTTGTGGACTCCATTTTTTGTCTGTCCGGCGTTTATAGCTCTCATGAGGAAATGGGTGCACCCCGAGTCAAAGAAATTAGCCAGGGCTGCCTCAGAACCAAACAGAAAGTAGGTGCCACGATTTCTTAATGGCTTTTCATTCCTTCAGAATAGCAGAACCTTTTGGAGGGTCATGTCATTTCCAACTTGGGGGGCTTTAGGCATGTTGGATTTCAGGTCCCAACACCTCTGTATAGTAATGTCTGAGAACTCCAGAAGTTGTACTCCAATGGCGCAAAGCCAAAACAGGTCAGGAAGAGGTGGAGACTTGCACAGAATCAAGTGGTAGGATGTGGCTTTGGAGAAGAGCTAAATGTCAGCTTTCTCATTTTAGATTCAGCTATGCTCATTTAAGGAGTAGTCTGTGAGAAGCAATTTTCTACGATCCTGCCGAAGGAGCCAAACATGCAAGGGGAACAATTAATTAAAATACTTCAAAATACAAAGGAATGTGTGGTAGAAACAGGCCACCCATCGCTCGGCTGCTGTTAAAAAATGCAGAGTAAAACACGTTTGGTTAGTGGAGAATACTTCCTGCCCAATTATGCTTATTATTTAGTTAGTTTCAAAATATCTGTACTGCTTTCTTAAACAACTTTACGCAGTGTAAAATCTGAAAAAGAAAAATCCATCCTTAAACTAATAAAGCCATCTTCATAAAATAAAGAATAAAGTAAAATAATAAATCCCTTCTGCACTGAAAACAGCTAAAATAGCCACCCACTTGTCATTAGACAAAGTATCAAGCATTCCGTATCTGCTGTAGTTTCAGTTATCTTCAAATTTTGCCCCATGTAGAGTTCATTGCAGTGATCATATTGTATAACAATGAACTATGAACACCATCACCAAGGCTTTTTGGTCCAGGTAGAGTCATAGTTGGTGACTGAATTGACAAAGGGTTCCCTGGCCATGACCTCTACCTCCTATTCAAGTAGGAGCACTAACTCCAGAACAACTTCCACATTGCAGAGTTGCTCCTTCAGGGGAGCACAACCTTCTCCAGAACTAATACTGGAACCAACATCTTTGGGAAGTCCATCTGTTTTAAAGTCAAGCTTTAATTTGGTTTAATCTGATTTTTTTTCTCCATCCAGTTTTTCACAAGACATGTATAGCATTTCTGGCCCAGCTTGGGATAATAAGGTAGAACTCAGTGTCCTTAATGTAGCAATAACATCTCATTTCAAAATTGTAAATGACCTCTCCAAGTAGTTTCATATATATGTAAAATAACATTGGGGAAAGGACTAAGTTTTGTGGTAGCCCATAATCATAGACCAATTGCTTCTCTTGCACCATTGGAGGAGCTGTGCAGTGTTGTCCGGTCAAGTAAGAGCAGAATCATTGTAAAATAGTGTTCTCTGAGAATACCATGGTCAATAATATCTACTACCACTGAGAAATCTCATAGGGGCAGGAAAGCACATTTCTACCAACTGATGAAGATATCTACCATAGGGAACTAATTCTGTTCCATCTATGTCTGTCTGGGGCTGAACACTGGACGGAAGAGATTGGTATAATTTATATTTTCTAGAATCCTCTCTAGCTGATTCCCCATCACTTTCTCAACAACTCCCAAAAAGAGGACTAGGTAGAAGTTGTCTAATACTGGTGGGTGAGAGATTGCTCTTCACAGAGAGGCACCCCACTGCCTCATTCAACGTAGGTGGCAACTCAACCTTCTACAGTACACAGAGGCATTAATCACCAGCTGCACATTTCACCCATCAGTTGCCTGAGTAGGTTAGATTGGGAGTGAGTCCAGTCCACAGATGGTGGAGTTCATACTACAAAGCATATTTTCTACCACCCAGGATCCATAAGCTCAAAATAATTCCAGTTCACAGAGAGGTAACCATTCCCTTTCATAACTCTGCCCAGTTGGCATTTAACTCTGAGCAAATATAAATGACTATTAGCATGTAAGTGTGTATGTGTCTGTACATGTGAATTGCAGCAGTCTTGCTTTCCTCCTCCACCTGCCCATCTCTGAAGGGGTGCACCATGGAATTATTTCTTTGATTTCAGAATTGAGGTAACTTTCAGTGATCTTCAGTAGGAATGGGAAACTACTTTTAACTCTCCAACATGAGATGCTTCTCTGGACTTAACACATACTCATTCATGCAACCGAGGAACTGATGAATAATCCAGATGACGTTTCTGAGGTGGCTACCATCAGGGAGGAGCACACACATCCGGTTTCCTTTTATGATGCTAATAAACTCGGCATGTACAGTAATCTAAAGAAAAACCAATTCTTGACGTCTCTGAAAAGGTACTCCATATTCTGGAACACCAGACACCCTCCTGAAGTAGCAGAGCAGATACTACTGCTAAATGGATGATTTGTCAGACAAATATCTGCCACAGAAGTCTATGAATCATACCTGGCCATGACAGTAGGGAGGAAGGACTCTGCTTTAGCATGAGCTGACTTGTTGACATCCTGAATGGATTATGCTACAACCCCAATTTGCCTTGCAGAAATAAGGGTGGTGGACAGTCTATATTACCTCCTTTTGCTTAGGGAGCATCTTACTTGAATGTTATTGCCTCAGCTTGTATCAGATCTGTCTCGGCTTCTCATGTAAACAGATGCTCTCAGACAGGATGACGATATGATTCTCGTTCTTAAGGCCTTGGTTCAATCTGAGCCCATTGGCGAAACATGGGTCTATTGTGCAGACAAAAATGCCATTAGAGTTACTTGAGGTATCTACTACATAATGCTTACATTTACAATCTTTTGACCTGCCAGATTGTGTTGAGTTCCACTTGATTTCAGAGCCAGTGACTTCTGAAATGAAAACATTCCAGTCCTTTAACATGCAGGCCACTCCTAGGATCAGATGTGCAAAGAAGCATATTTAATATCTGAATACTTTTTGTAGTGTAACATGAAGGCTGGAAATTTTTCATTTGTTTTTTTTTTAAATTTGATTTATATGCCGCCCTTCTCTGGAGACTCAGGGCGGCTTACAATGTGTTAAGCAATAGCCTTCATACTATTGTATATTTATACAAAGTCAGCTTATTGCCCCCATAATCTGGGTCCTCATTTTACCCACCTTAGAAAGGATGGAAGGCTGAGTCAGCCTTGAGCCTGGTAGGATTTGAACTTGCAGTAATTGCAGGCAGCAGATGTAAGTGGATGTTAATAACTGCCTTAGTCTACTGAGCCACCAGAGCTCCTTATTGGTTAACAAGGTCCCAAACCTCAGTTTGATCACTATTATTCGCCACAGTTCTGCAAAATCTCTTCCAGAAAAAGTAAATTCAGGTGTATTTTCTTTAAAAGGCATAGATAATTTAGTTAATTTGGGGACAGTCTCCTTATTTCTTTGTCACATCTCCATCTTGGTATGTAAATAGTTCAACTATCTTAGGTATTTCTGACACAATTGTTCCATTGCAGATCTTCAGTGTTATATACTTTCTCACATTTTTAGTTTTGAATTTTTTAAAATATATGTCTGCTTGCTTTTGTGTAAATAGACTAGGATTATTTTCTGATCTTCTCCTTTGGGCAACCCTCTAACTAGGGAAAATTTCCTCTTTTAAAATCAAATGTGAGTACAGCAGAGCAATATCATCAAATTGCCCAAACAACATTTCAATAATTATTTAAAAGGAGATAGTCTATACAACAATACAAATTTATCAAGATTAATCAGGTAGGGGGCAAGGGATAAAAATCAATTGAGAATTGTCTCAACAATACCCAATGAACACAAATTAAAAAAGGAAGGGGGGTCCATAAATATTCTAAAAAATAATTACTTCCACATAGCAAAGATGCAGCAAATTTAACATTATTTCTTTTGCATATCTTACCCATCGGCACTTAAAAATGTACTTGAAGTAACAGGTATAATTCAGAAATTTGATACAGATTTTGTAAGGAATGAATGAACTTGGTACAGTTGCACTTTTTCTCCAAGATAGCCTGTACTTTCAGCCACAAGGGGGCGCCAAACGGCAACAGCAGAGTGTACTTCTTCCACCTTTCTAAAAGTCTAGAGATTCTCAGTCATGCAGGCCATGGTTGTCCCAAAGGTGCCTTTTCAGAAGGCAACTGAACTTCCTTGTTTTTTCTTTGAAGACATTTTGCTTCTCATCCAAGAAGCTTCTTCAGTTCTGACTGGATGGTGAGGAGTGGAAGGATTTACGTGGAGGTTGGAGGAGACAGATAAACCACCAAGTGCTTCAATGACCCTCAAAAAGGATGCAAATGACCAGCCCTCTGGCAAGGAATATAAATCCTTCCATGCCCCACTATCCTGTCAGAGCTGAAGAAGCTTCTTGGATGAGAAGCAAAACGTCTTCAAAGAAAAAAACAAGAAAGTCCAGTTGCCTCCTGAAAAAGCACCTTTGGAAGTTCCACCTTTTTAGTTTCCCCATTCTTCTCAAATATTGATCTTTCTTTGGTGGTTAAAGTAACTATTTGTCATGACTGAGGGTATGTTTCTGTTTTGTTTCAGAATAAAAGAGGGGGGGGGAACCTCCACAGGAGAAGAAACAGTCATTTGGGGGCAAAAATGGAAACTGTTTCAAATATAAAGGATTAAAACCACCTAGGAAGTCTTGAGTAGGAAGTACAGAGAGGTTCCATATTATTTATTAAGGTTTGCCTAAAGCTTGCTGGATTGGCTTCTAGGTCAAGACTCAGCCAGGGGCTCTAATTAGTTAAAAAAACACAATGATCTTTTTTGCTGCCACCTATTTCCGGTGTGATTCACCTTTGGGTGGGGTGGAGAGAATTCTGTCTTTAAAACTCAGCCATGCCTAGAGAAACAGAATCAAGTGGCAGTTTTAGAGTGGTTCATTTCTGAACCAAGTGGGGAGGGCGTTGGGTTCCCCTGCATTAATTCTAGGCCATACCTGGAAACTGCTTTAATTCAAGAATTAATGTAAATATGACTCAAAGCTGCTCATAGCTGCTGTGCCTGTTGGTGAACGCAAGGAGTGTCCCTGAGGCATGGTCAAAAAAGTTAAGGCAAGGTGGCTGCATCCGTGTGGTTAAAGCTTCACCTATTTTTTGATGTGACACTGATAGAAAATGGAGAGGTTCGATTGCAATCACCATCTTTTGACCACACCTTGAGGTCACCCCTGCAAAAACTCGTAGTAGATGTGATGGAAGGTGCACCTGGAGGAGCAGTGGAGACTTTTGGCAACACGAAGCTTTCCCAGATCAAGAAACTATGCAGTCCAGAGGTGGATGGGGAGAGGAAAGAAGTTCAGTGAAGCCACATTCTAGAATGTTCAGGGTAGATGTAGTAAATTAGAAGGTTATAGCTTGTGTCTGGCAAGATTCTGTCCGTTGAGCAGAAGCAAGTAAAGGATTGAACTTGATTGGATTTTGAGTGTTGTCTCTGGGCTTGGGGCTGATAATAACCTAACTGAGGGCACGCTGGATTTGTGGCATATCCTAAAATTGTTTACGCTTCTGCTTTCACTGTGATTAAAATTGAAGTTGATTATAAGCGGGTTTTTAAGCATTGGCATATCAAGTTGTAGCTCTTATATGCAGTGGGAGATTTTGTTTCAGTATCTCAATAAAGCTGACTGGGGCAGGGATTAATCTCTCTTTCCGCATTTGTTCTTTAGATTTTGTCCCTCCTTCTAGTAGCTACTGGGGTCTGGTGTCAGTTCAACATTTAAATTTTGGGTGCAGAAAAGAAGAAATAAATAAATAAATTCTGTTCTTAATTGCTGGGCAGCCACAAAGAACACTTAATTGCTGGGCAGTTTATTCGTGATTATGCTTGGAAACAATTCAGGGAGTTTACAAGCTGTAAAGTGAGTTGGATTTAACTTCGAAACACCTCACTTGGGTGGTTTGAAGCATAAAAACAATACTCTGCAAAGCTGCACCTTCCTTAAATGACCTGCCTGTGTTGTGTGACTTTTATCATGAGTCTAGAGTCTTTTCAGCAAAATGTGTATCAAACAGGTGAACCTTAATCTCTTTCGTGGTGTGGAGTCCTAAGCCAGCCAGCATCCGTGAACATTGCTTTCCCTCTCTGGCTACACTGATCTCATTTCCTCCCACTCGCCTTTGAGTATGGCCATTGTTCAGGGCACCCACTCCTGAATCTCTGCCATCATCTCTGCATCATGTGTTGTGACCTTGCCAATGGGGACACTCTCCCGGCTGTATCCTCTAGCTAAAGATCTTGTGATTTCATAAGTATGAGGCACAATTCCAGCCCTCTTGCCAGGATGCCAGAATTCTGAACGTTTGTGAGCACCCAGGACAAAATAGAGGGTAAATTGGCTACTTTTAATCAGCTACTTTCCCCAAAAGGTGGAACCCTGAGCAAAATGGCCCCCAAACTTGCCAGATAGATAGAAGGTCAACCAGCTGAGATTGAGCACCACAATGGTAGAGGAAAACAGAAAAATTGTATTTTCACACTCAGCAACTCTGTTGCTAACTTCCTCAGATTTCTACACAACTCAGTGGTGGGTTTTAAATTTTTTTACTACCGGTTCTGTGGGTGTGGCTTGGTGGATGTGGTATGGTGTGGCAAGGGAAGGATACTGTAAAATCTCCATTCCCTCCCCACTCCAGGTGAAGGTTACTGCAAAATCCCCATTTCCTCCTGATCAGCTGGGACTTGGGAGGCAGAGAATAGATGGGGGCGGGGCCAGTCAGAATTTTTACTACTGATTCTCTGAACTACTCAAAATTTCCGCTACTGGTTCTCCAGAACTGGTCAAAAGCTGCTGAAACCCACCTCTGAATCAACTCCATACTCATGGCAAGGAGAGAATGGGCTATTGAACCATTGATCAAATCCATAATTGGGAATGAGATCATCTACTCAACTTAAAAGTCAACATTTCTAATTCCTAGATTAATTTGCACATAGGTAAGGCTGGTTTAAATGCCCTTCACTAGTTCAGATGCTACTCCTTTGGGGGTAGCATTAGACAGTGTGGGACTGTTGGAGAGTGGAGAAATGAAGAAGGTCCCAGGTTCAGTCTCTAACCATCTTCAGGTGCTAGAAAACTTGGGATGAAGTCCCAAGAACCACTGTTCAACACTACAGACAGAATGGAGCTAAAATGGACTACTAATGGTAGCTTCCTATCTTTCTTTTAATATGTTCAAACTTCTGCCTCTTCCTAGCTTCCAACTATTTACCCTTTTGGAGATTCGTTCAATAAGCACATTACTTTCCACATATTCCTCCAGTAACTTTGTAAGGCAGGCCAAGTTAAACTGAGATAGCAAGCTAGCTACCTAAAATCTTTTGATGAACTTTGTGTTTCTAAGCAGGGATTTGTACCTGGATCTCCCATAACAAATGGAAGTGATGGTGGTTACTGTATGATTATGATCTCATGATACACTGGGCAATGAGCTAGTCTACCAAATGTGGATTATGGGCCATCGATTCCATATTGATTGCTAGCAATCACAGATTTTCTCCATAACTATCAGTCCCTAAACTAGTCTTTCTGGTCTTCCAATGACCATTGTAAGGGACACCAACCACCTTACAGCTGCTCAACCACCTGTTTTTCCCTTCTACCTTTCCTAGTGTTTGGGGGCTTTTTCTGAGTATCATGTATCTGAATCAGGTTACATTAGGAAGGATTCAAAATAAGATCCCAATGTTAGCCATACTGTTGACCCAACTCTTGGGGCTAATGCAGATCAGATTAACTTTAGCAAATATGCTAAATGAATTTACTATGGGGACAGATGTTGAACATTAATTTGGGTGAAGTCCAAGGGTGGTGATAGAAAAAGGTGCAAATGGGACAATGAAAGACATTTTTAAGTCATCCATGAGGAAGAATTCATTTTGAAGGGGGGCCATGAACGAAACCATCCAGTGTGACAAAAATCGCTTTTATTTAGCCCTCCTCCGAGGCTATCCAACTTCAGGGACCAAGCAGTGACTGCCGTACCGATGCATCCTTAATTTCTATCAGGACAGAGACGGTCGGACGACGCTCCAACAAACTGCTTAGCCGGCGTCGACTTTTCTCTCGCGCGCGCGCTTTCTCCTTCTCAAAACAAATCTCCGCTTTTCATTCCTCGTTCCGGAGTTCTCTGGCTTGTCCTCTGATTGGCCGGAACGCGGCGCAGCCCCGACCAATGACGCCCGAGTTTCTCGTGAATGAAGTGTGTGTAATTTGTGAGTTGTGCCGTGAGTAAAAAATCAGATCAAAGCGCTACGAGCCGGAGTTCGTGGCTCCGGTAGGGGGAATTGGCCACTTTGGGAGGGGGACGAGAAAAAAAAAGAGAGAGAGAGGCGTCGGCGGATTCGCCAAGGATCCCATGAAGCAGGAAAGAAGCAAGTGATCGCCCACCACCACCACCACCACCCCGGTCAAAGCTGACTCGTCCGCCTTGGCTCTGGATCAGGTGCTTCTCCTTTTGCTCCGTCTTTCCCATCCCAAAGCGGAATGCTGTAGCCCGGGATCCCGCGCTCGCCGCCGGGGAGAAACGGGGAACGGGGCTCTCTCCTTGAGTTCACAACACCCGAACCATGAAGAAGCGCCAGATCCGAAGCTGCCTGCCCGCCCTAACGCTGCTCCTCTGGTGGAGCGTCCGCTCGGCAGGTTCTCAAGCAGGTAAGCCCCAGCTCGCCTCTTGCGTTCCGCGGCCTCGGCTGGTTGTGAGCGGGATCGCGCGGGAGGAACGGCCCTTTAACAACCAAGGCGATCGAGGATCTGTTTAGCCCCAAACAGGATCTGAAGCTGTGGGCGTGTTGAACGCGGACGCGATGCTGGCTTGCTTGCTCCCCTGGGGATCGGAATCCCCCCCTCCCCGAATCGGGAATGAAAGTTTTCCTCGTGTTTTGCTCACGGTCGGGGAAGGGGAAGCGTGCGAGAGTTTCGCCTCACCCACCGACGCCTTTGAACCTGCGCGCCGCCGCCGCCACGGCGAGGCAAAACCTGTTTGTCTCCCTCTCCGGACCCCCCCCCCCCCCACACACTTTTCCCGTCGGAGGGAGCGGCGAATGGTTTGCGTTTAGTTTAGATTGAGTTGTGCGTTTTTGTAACTTTGGGAGGCTTAGATCGCCGGCTGATGCGGCGGGTTTAAGGAGGAAACGCGGGGTGTCCCCAAATCCCGCGAAGGGAAAGGCGAAACTGAAAGGCAGAGGAATTTGGGAAATGTGGTTTCGCCGGCTTCGTCGCCTAAATCGTTCTCGGCGTAAAAGGCGGCGAAAGGCTGGGCTTCGCGGAGTTTTCTTTACCAAAGGTGGGTGGGTGGGTGGGTGAGGAGTGTTATTGGCCATTAGTCAGAAGCGGTGAAGAACTCCGGCTTGTTTCTAGCGCCTTCACTTTGAGCGTACGAACTAAAAATTCATTAGTCTCTCAGAGCATGCACAGAGAGCGTTTATTCTTCCTTATATATATAACTTAAGTAACCGAAACCTCTTCTACTATACAACTGAGATTTGAGGTCTAAAGGATGCTAAGAGCCATAAATACCGATTAAATTTTGTTCAGAACAATTACTGTTATCCTTAATAAGCTTGTTTTCCAGAATCCTTTTGTCAGCCGCAAACATTTAATTTTTATGGGGGGGGGAACCAAATATCTGTATACACACATGCACGCACAATATACAGTATGATATACTATTTTGTAGTATATTCAAACTATAAAAGGTATTTTCAGTTGCAGCTTCCATAGGATCTATGTGCCCCAGGCTAGCTGAAGAAAAAAAATATGCTTTTGCTAGGCATCTTTGCTGATATTAAGAGAGGCAACAAGAAATTGGTAGAGATGGGATGGGCACTTCCAGGAGGTCCTGTATTCATAAACTATTTAAAGAGTTTTTTAAAAATCAAAAAGCAGTGGCAAACTTTTCTCTCAAGAAAGCAAGAAATTTATTGGATTGGTACTCTGTCATTCTATTCTTAAAAAAAAGAAAAAAAAAGAGGAGGCTTTTGATTAAGCTGCATCTTGGAGGACTTCTTAGAAACTTTCAGCCTTCCCATCATCCACTGCTGAGTTGCACCACCAAAAGGAGAGGGAAAACTTATTTTGCAAACCCTGACTCAGCCTAAGCTGTCTGTCTGTTCGGGAGGAAGGTGCCGATGATAAGAATAATCAGACACCAGTAAGAGAGGAAAGGGTTTGATTTGCGAAGGACTAAGTCCACTGGGTCTTGTTTTATGGCTTTTTACACCAACTGTCAGTAATAAGGGGGAGGGGCAAATTGTTTAAACAGATACTGTTCAAAAGGTTAAACATGCCTTCTAGGCATTGTACAACTAGGCATTGTACAACTTCATAGGTGTCCTTCTTCCTTAGATTCTGGACGTAAAGACACAAACAGTAACTCCTTCTTTTGAATGTCTTGCTCCTTCCGGGTACCTAAGACATGATTCCCATCATTCCTAACCACCATGACCATTCTTATTATCTCAGTCTACCTTTCCAGTTTGTAGATGGTTTCTTCAAACTGATAAACTGACTTCACCAGTCAGTCTCCAGCTGGTGAGGATTTCTGAACTAAACCAAGAAAGTCAGATCCATTGGATTACCAGATTTTGGAATTGATTTAGAAAAATCAGTTTGATCCTGCCTGGGCTTTGGAAAAACATGTTTGTACATATGCCAGTTTCTCAAACAGCCCAGAATTTTTACAAATTGATGTCTGATCCAGTTTGATGGTTCAAACTGTTTGGACTATGTTTTTTGGGGGGAAAAATCAAATCATTGTTTTAATTAAATTATCTTCAGATCCAAATCTCTGAATAAAATAATTGCACAGCCATAATAAATTATGTTTGAATCACTAAAGTATTTCCCAATGAAGCAAAAATTTGTAATATATACCTTTAGGATGACCAAAAGCCCAGTTTTTCTTTTCAAAAAAGTACAGAAAATAAACCAAAGAGAAAACAATTTTCCTTACAATGAAGGAATTATGGCAGATAGAAAACCATTCCAACATCTCTCAAAGAGATAACTCTTCCCTTGGCAGAATGAGGTCATGGCTGAGAGGGCTGATCTTGGGTGTCTGGGTTAGAAACTCCCATGTGGGACAAGAATACATCATCAGAATGTTGAGGGTTTTTTAGGTACAGATCAGTGATGAAATCCACATTTTTTTACTACTGATTCTGTGGGTGTGGCTTGGTGAGTGTGGCGTGGCTTGGTGGGCATGGCAGGGGAAGGATACTGCAAAATCCCCATTCCCACCCCACCCCAGGGGATAGATACTGCAAAATCTTCATTCCCTCCCCACTCTGGGGCCAGAGGTGGTATTTGCCGCTTCTCTGAACTACTCAACATTTCCACTACCGGTTCTCCAGAATCTGTCAGAACCTGCTGGATTTTACACCTGGTACAGATGGTCCTCATTTAGCAACCACAATTGGAATGGCAACTCAGTCATTAAGTCAAGCAGTTGCGAAGTGAAACGGCAACTGTGCTTATGATCCTACATCAGCTTTCCTTTGCTTTACAGATCTGTAAAGGTTGTGGATGCAAGAATTGGTTGTGAAGTTATTTTTTCATCACTGTCGTAACTGAACAGTTGCTAAATGAGTTGGTCCCTAAACAAAGACTACCTGTATATACCTGCTGCTAGAAAAGGGAAGAGGGGTTCTCTTTCAGGTGCCAGAATACCTGAGTGACTTTGGGGACAAAGTACTTAAGAGGGGCAGCCATTCTTGGCTACTCTGCCTTGAACAGCAAAACTTTAATTCTCAAACCAAGACCAGTTTCTCAGAAGGAAGCTTTATTTCTCCTCCTCCTACCTAAAGGAAGAAACTTGAAAGTCCATTTTACTTTGACACATTCCTGGTGCTTGAAATAAAGAAAACAACAATTCTTAAAAAGGAGGGTCCAGAGAAGCCAGCTGCTAGTCTGGCCCAGCTTGGGAGGGTTGTGAGCTGAAATGGAATTGCAAGCATTCAAGTTTAATTAGGATGCAAATCTCGGAGGCACTCATCCGATTAGCCCCAGCCTGACTTCCATTGCAGACAAATTGGAACATTTCTCCACTTGCAAAAATGCCCCCAGGAAGGAAGGGGAGGGCTGGGGTGTGTGTGTCACTGGGCATTCCTCTTTTGTCCTGGGCCTGGTTCTCCAGAATTCAGCTCCCTTCAAAACTCATTTATTCCCATCTAACTACGGTATTCTCTTTGGGGGGATTGTTGCTGAGGAGTAAAGGGACATTATCCTCCCAGGAATGCCGCCGATATGTTTTTGCTTTCTTAATTTAGGGATTAATGGATTAGCAAACTGCCAAGTGCATGTTCAGCTGAAAAGCAATGCATTAAATCACAACTGACAAACAAGGTGTCACTTGGCGGTTGCCAGTAGCCAACTACCAAACAGGCAGCAGCGTCTGTAGGGCACGATTGAGTTAGAAGGGCTGCTGCCATCGAAGCTCTGGTTTTTTTGTGTGTGAAAATTTGCTTGCCCTGTTATGGCAGCCATCTTGACTTTTTTGACTGTGCTCTGTGGACACCTCAAGTAATGGGAAATGATGAGAAGTGAGAAATGAAATTGTTGGCTTGAGTTCATCAATTACATCAATTCACCAGCAATAACTTGAGCTGTCCTGGACTCTCATTTGCATCTGCTGATGGGCTTGTCTATTATGGTACTTTTTTGCTTCTTTAAGACTGTTTCTAAGAGATGCTTGATGGAGTGGTCCTACCTGTTTGTCCATGTATCAGGCACAGCCCGACCCAAAGTTGCTTTTACAAAAGGCAGTTGGTCTTTCTTGGGGGGTTTTCTAATGTTTCTTTAGAACTGAAGGTACTTCTTGGATGAGAAGTGAAACATTAGGGAAAAAAAACCCCCAAGAAAGTTCAGTTGTGTTTTGGAAAAGCACCTTTGGGACAACCATGAGGAGCTCTGGTGGCTCAGCAGATTAAAGCAGTGTCATTAACTGTTATTAAGATCAGCTGCCTGCAGTTACTGCAAGTTCAAATCCCACCAGGCTCAAGGTTGACTCAGCCTTCCATTCTTTCTAAAGTAGGTAAAATGAGGACCCAGATTGTGGGGACAATAAGCTGACTTTGTATAAAAATATACAAAAGTATGAAGGCTATTGCTTAACGCATTGTAAGCCGCCCTGAGTCTCCGGAAAAGGGCTGCATATAAATCAAATTCAAAAAACAAAAACAAAAACCCATGACTTGGATGATTGAGAATCTCCATAGCCAGACATAGCCTGCTTATTAGAACCTCTTCTGATAAACCATTGTATAAATCAGAAGTGAGGGGGTGAAATGATAAGAGGCTGATTTTGCTCAAATTGAACAGAAAAAAAAATGTATTCCCACAAAAGATTAACTTCCTCTAGTAAAATACCTAGTGGGTAAATAAGCTACACATTCCAAAGTAACAAAACAGCATAAAAATAAGATGCAAGGCAGACTAAAACTAGTGAATGGAAATTAAAAAATATAATGAGACAAAACCACAGGGATAACATTCTTTTGTTATCTCTGTAGTTTTGGGGTCTTTGTATTTGTATCCCGTATTAGTGGAAATTCGGAAACGGGGCCCAGTTGTCCCCATCAAACAATATCTACTCCAATTCAAGTGCTTCCCTTCAAGCTTTCTAAAGAATACACAGGCCTTTTAAAATGGGCCTGAAAACTTGTATATGTGTCATGTGTGTTTCTGTTAATGTCTGCACTTCTGAACGCGGTTGTCCTTCATAGTCATCTTTTTTACTAAGCATTTTGCTCATCATAATGTGATTCTTGCTTGTTATTTACACCATGAGTACACTTTCTGGTATTTGTTTTTCACCGGAATAATACACAGAATCCAGAAGATGGCTAATACCAAGGCATAAGTTTGTTTTAGTTCAAGCCCTGCAAACAGGTGTTCATTAAAAATAAAACCAGACGTGTTCCCTCCCCTTCCCTATAACTGCTTGATTTGGTATTTCATGTTGATGCAGAGCTTGATTTTCGGTGACATTTTTACCTAAATCTTGGCCTTGTGCTGTGATACACGTCTGCATCGGCGATTCACCCCTTAAACAGCTAAGTGATTAAGTCATCAGATGGAGAGGCAGCTGCATGTTTAAGGGAAGGCGCCTTTTCTGCGGGGAAAATTCGGCTGTGCCTGTTTCTGCAGCCAGCGTTAGAGAGTGGCAGTTCTGGTCTCCCCTTCAGAATTTCTTCTGCTTGCTTGTATGGGAATGATTCCAGAGGTAGACTGGCCAGGATAGGTATCTTTATAAAATCTTCCTAATTTGTTGAAAATCCCACCAATCCTCCTTGGCTAAATTTCCTTCCTTCCTTCCTTCCTTCCTTCCCTCCCTTCCTCTTTCTCCTCCTAATTCTCGTTCTCCTTCTCCCTAGGTTAATGAGCTGGTCTCTTCTTTGGTGGCAGCTGGAGGACAAGTGCAGTGAACTTTGTTTATGTTTTTGCAAACAGGGTTTATACTAATGAGCCCTCTTGCTCGCCTCTCCCTGGTTTATAATAGAGGCCAGGTTTCCCTGGTTGCTTGGAACCAGTTTTGTGTCAACATTCTTGACCTCTGCTAATTGCTTTCCCCTTGTATGCCACAGTGATTGTCAAATGGAGAGAAAAACAAACAGTGCCTGTCAGAACAACAGGGAGGAACCCTCCGCTTCTCCAGTAAGCCCAGTTCAGAGCATACACACACCTGCCTAAGACAAACTGGGACTAGGGAGAAACCAAAGCTGCTTTTAGAGCCCTTGAATCACAATTCTGCTCTCACACAATGGCCTAAAAACTTTCCTTTAACAATAACAAGAAGTTTCACCTGAAACAATATTTTGATAAATACACGTGGATGAGTTTCCTGGTATCTTTCATACATTTAAATGGTCAGAAAACAACTTTTCCCAGAGTCGGATTTATAAACTCTACCAGACATGATCATTCTAATGCCTTGATGTTTTCTTAGGCTTAACACAGAACGTGATGTCTTACCCACATTTACTTTGGGAAGATGATATCCAAAAATGATACACTGAACATGATCCAGTTGGGCCTAAGATAAAAGTGGAACACTTTTGAGTTGCATTAAGTGCCTGCATTTTTCATTTTTACATGTCCCACCCAGTTGCAAATAAGGGGTTTGGTTATACCTTGAATGCATTGCTTAAGATGCAAATCAAGATACTCATTAAATTATAAAGCTTGACCTTCAGCTGTTGTTTGGACTCATTCTAATTCTTCTGTGTCAGGGGCCTTCAGACTTGGCAACTTTAGTCTTGTGAACTTCAACTCCATGCTGGCTAGGGAATTCTGGGAGTTGAGGTCCTCATGTCTCAAAGTAGCCAAGTTTGGAGACCCCTTGTCCTAGGTTAAAATGTAGCTTCTCCAAGGACATCCTATCTTGATCCGAAGGCTATGAAATACATCTCAGCTCCTCTGGAGCCCTGTCCCAACATCTCCTTAGCACTCTCCTCCACTCAGCATTACTCTTTCCAGTTATCAGCCTCTCTGTGTTCACACTTCCAATGTGTGTTGTATTCTTTCCATTCCAGAAAGGGAGTACAACTCTTAAGATGTTTTTGCTTTTCTAGCCATTCCCTGCTCTGTTAATAGACCTAAGCACCTCTGCAAAGGTCCTCTTTTTCAAAGTTCTTGCCCAATGATTGTATCTTAGTTAGGGACACAACTGTACCTGGTTCCTCCCAATTGTGTTTGCTCCAAATTACTTCTCAGCAGGTCACCCTGCAATCAACCCCCCCCCTCCCCAGCAAGACCAAACAAAATGCACTGGCCCAAGCAAATTCTCAACTCCAATCCCCATCATTAGCAAGTGAGTCAAGCCTCATGTCACCAGGAAAGGGAAAGCAAACGCTAAAAAACCTCACACAGTCTATGTTGTCACTGACTTATATTATCCTTTTCCCTAGACTAGGCCTGTCAAACTGGTGACCCATGGGCCGGATATGGCCCACACAGGCCACACCCACCCCAGCTCAGCAAAAGCAAAAAACAGCACTATCCGGCCCGCAACGCAGTGGTAAGTTGCCCCTGGTTCGGTCTGGTTCTATAGAACTGGTAGTAAAACCGGCAGGAGGCTCTGCCCACCCGCCACGACGTCATCACTGGTGATCTGCGCATGTGCAGAAGCTTCTGCGCATGTGCGTGAGCGAAGCGAACCAGTACTACCGTTTGCAAACCGGTAGTAAAGGTAAGTAGAACCCACCCCTGCCACAACGCTATCGAATTTGACACCCCTGTCCGAGACTGCAGGGTAGCTTCAAGGGATGCTGCTTCTTTTTAGATTTACATCAATCTGGCAAAACAATTTAGGAGATATTGGAGTGCAAGATAAGCAATAGTGAAATCTAATAATGCATCTGCTTTCATTTACTATAGATTCATCCCCCCCCTCTCTCTTTCTCGGTGTGTGTGTTTGTGTGTGTGTCCTTTTAAGTTAGTTTTGGACTGCTGGCAACTACCAGGACTAGTCCCTGCAGTTTTATTGGCACCATTTTTCAGTTGCCCTTGGCTGCTTCCTAGGGCTGACAGAGAGGGACTGGCCCAAGGTTACCCTTTGGTCTTGTCTTTGGTCTGAAGCAAATCCAGGGTTCATGGCCTTAACTGCTGTACCAAGCTGGCTGTAGAGACTGGATTTCTCAGGCTGAATGGCAAAGGTATGTTGTTAAAGACAAACCGTTTGGTCCAATGCTAAACACAATGGGTAGAATTTGATACCATAATAAATCAAAGACAATCAAACCACATTCTTACTTGGGGTTCTTGATAAGGCACCTCTAAGTTTGGGTTTGTATGTTTGTCTCTTTGTGTGTTTGTGTTGTACGTATGCATTTGTCTGGAGGAGGAGATCTGTGGGCTGAGATGAAGATGTTCAAGAGATAGTGGCCCACAGAGCCAATTATTTCTCAGATACGTTTGTTTCTCATTGGAATGTCTCCAGTTTCTAGCTCAGACCGAGTTTCTCTCTCCAAGATTAAAGACCTCTTTGTTGCCAGAGAGTGCCTTTTCTTGTTTGCTAAGTTAAAGAGGACTAAAGATCTTAGCTCTCACGCTTGGTGTTTCATATGAAAAATGGGAAGAGTTCAGTGAATTCACAACGGTAGTGTTTACCTTCACTGGAACTTGATTGTGGATGCCAGGAAGCTATAACTGATCAAATTTAAAGGGATAATTAGCAGGTCTTGTGCCAGCAAAATGGTTTTCGCTGGCTGGGGTGATTCCCTAGAGCAGTGATGGCGAACCTTTTTAGCACCGAGTGCTGAAAAGGTCACGCGGAAACGTCGCACCTGAGTTGTGGCACTGATTGCCTGGCTTGCCTTTCTCTGTTACCCCTCCAAATTTTCAGTGGAGGCGCCCTCAGACCAATCTGCCTGGTACAATGGCAGGCTAGGCCAAGGGACCGTGCCCCAGTCCTTCCCTCTGCACAGGGCTTTAGGCTGTCAGAGAGATACATAGCCAGGCTGGGAAGGACGGTCCCTCCCATCTGTATCGCTCGTGAAGGGACCTTTCATAACAGGTAGGGCTGGCTGAGTAAACAGCTCCCAGCAATAACAAGGACTGCTGGCCATGAAGCAACCCAAACTGGCAGCAAGACAAGAGAGAAGATATTGGAGGGAGGGTCTGCTCTGGGGGAAAACACCTGTGATGGGTCCTCTTATAGATAAGTGGTGGAGGTCCTGAGATAGGAAGCAAAGTACTTGGAGAGAAAAAGAGGGAGCTCTCAAGGCCCTACAAGCGCTGAACAGCTCTGGGACATGATGAGAGTTTGAGCAGGGAGAAACTTTGTGGAAGCTCACCATGGAGGGACTTTATATCAGGGGTCGCCAACCTTGGCAACTTTAAGCCTGGCGGACTTCAACTCCCAGAATTCCCCAGCCAGCTTTGCTCTATATTACATCAACCAGATCTGGGCAGCAAAAATCCAGGCAGCCACTAGATGGGAGCAGGTAGTCTGCTTTTTCTGTATCTCTTGGCTGCCAATTGGCTAGGCACCCCAGTTTTTGGTGCCCAGACGTGATAACCCTATTTACTCATTGCTGTATTATTTAATACACACACCAAAAAATGACCCGTGTTTTGTTTAATCGTGACTTCTTAAATGTCACTATTGGCTGGCTTCCCTCTACATCTAAGCCAAATCAAACAAGCCACATTGAAGTTTAATATTGTACGTGAACCCGGTCACCGTCAGCTTTGTTCTCAGCCCGCTTCCCAGAACCCTCCGAGCTGAAGAAGGCTCTTCTAAGTATTTTGATTCCTTGCTCTCTTTCAACGATTTGAGTTTCCTTCCCTAAAGAAAGATACGTTAGATCAAAAGAGAGGAAAGCTGCGTTTGCCCATTTCCATGGGAGCAAATTCTGAGCGTATTGAAACAAGGCTTTTTTCCCCCTGAAAGAGACACCTCTTCTGCTCCTTCTCTCTTTTTTCTCTTTTACGTTGTGCTAAAATTAATCAGGATCTGGGGTAAACCAGGAGGATCTGAATGCTTGCCTTTCTTTCGGGGTTGAGATGAGAAAGGAGGAAGTGGTGGGGGAGCAACCACCTGTGCCCTCCAGGGCAGCTGCCTGTGCTAATTTTAGGCCTTTCAACATTGACCTTGGCCCTTGTAAAAATACCTTCCAGAGTTTGCCTTCTTGGACATTCTTGCACCTCCCTCTTGACCAAGGATTGCCCTTTGCAGCTTAGATATGGCAGGAAAAGTTCTCCCTACAAGCGAATTGCTATTTTGCTGCATTTTCTTTGCCGTAGGGCCATATTCTCTTTGTTCTACATTTATTCTCTTTGCCATAATGTGAAAATCCAGGGTGCCTGACACCAATAGACGCTCAACATTTTATGCTTCTGACATTGTGATGTCTCTAGATCAGTGGTGGGTTGCCCCCGGTTTGGACGGTAGTAAAACCAGCGGGAGGCTCTGCCCACTAACCTGGATGTCATCAGGAAGCTTCTGCGCATGTGCAGAAGCACGCGCGGCCCTGTTGCGAACCGCTAGTAAAGGTAAGTAGAAACCACCCCTGCTCTAGATAGCTCTGATGACTAACTCTCCTTTTTGTACAACAGACCTGAGACTTCAAGGGAACGCAGATGAACCAAGGTTTCCAGCATACACCTGGGGTCATGATGAAAGGGAATTTGAATCTCTTTCCCTCTCAATTTGACAACTGCTGAGAGTCCATCACAGATAATTTTGCTCAAAAAACATGGATAAATTCAGTCATTGTTGATTAAAACATTGTTTGACCTGCCTAGAACTTCTTACCTTCTCCAGGCTGGAGTCAAGGTGGTGTTATAACTGGGCTTCAGGCGGGTTGTTTTTTTTTTTCTTTTCTTTTTGAAGTCTTAAGGGTAGACTTAGTGAACTGCCTCCATATCAGCAATAGATACTGGACAGAAGCCGCCAAGATGTTTCCATTTGCTGGAGGACAAAACGTGGTGTTTCATTGGGACTCTTAGCTGAGGTGGAGGGTGTTGCATTCCTCACAGCAGGCAAATAAGTTTCCAGTACTGGCCTGGAAAGCATTTTTAGGGGAAACCCATGGATTGGAGGGGTCTTGCTTTGTCTAGGGCTTCAGCAAGTTGTTTGGATCCAACCACCTTGTAGCTGGTGGGTCGTTGTATAAAAAGACTCTGGGTGGGAGATTAGCGGGAGAACCTTCTGCTGCTTTACGTCTAATTGACGGTCACATTTAATTGTACAGGAAGGAACTCCTTGAGTCAACTAGCAAATGACTGTCACTCCTTTCTTGGACTTGAGGAGAAACTTTCTGGTCTGCATGTTAATTTGTTGACTTCTGAGTCACCATGGTGTCACTGGAAAGGGCAGGGTTAAAATTTCAGCCCCTTGTTTGGTGGGGCTGTGTGAATTCAAGAGGCAAATAAGTGCCCTAAATTCCATCAGCCCAATTTGGAGCAGGTTTAGGGAGTATTAAAAGGAAAAACATGGTGCTTTAATTCTCTTCCACCCCAGTATACAAGGATACAGAAATAGTTATTTTTTCCCCCAAGAGTCTGCCATCAAAAGCACAGTGACAAGGAGGCATGATACAATGCAGAAATGTACGGACATAGACAGTCCCTTCCAAGCTGTCTCTTTTGTTCCCAACAAGCTTACAATTGCATTTCCACCATGTCACTGACAGTGCTTTAAAAGACAGCTGCCTGCTTGATGCTCTAGAGATGTTGAGACATACGTGTCATCAACAGATCTAGAGGGTACCATCAATGGAAAGCGGGTCAAAGGCAAACTCTGTTTCTCAAGTACTTGTGAGCTGGAGGGACAAACTATTTCTTTACAATCATCACATCTGCACGAGTTCAAAAGTTGTAGGAGTCTTGCCAAACGGACAGTCTGGAACCAGTAGCTGTTTGTTGCCTCTGAGCTCTTATTTTTCAGGCTGCAAAAAAACATATTTTGAGAGAAAGCAAGATCTTGGGGGAGGGAATGGCTGGATATTTACTCAGCCTTTGGTTTTCTACCTGCCTTATAGGAAACTGTTGACATGTTCTGATCACAGTGGGCTCTGATAATGTGGGAAAAATAGAGTGACTGTTAATCAGCTCTCTGTTGCTTTCATTTCCCCTAAAAGGCAGCTTAGACAAAAAGCAAATTCTTTTGCAAAAGTTCTTAGCAACTGAGGCTCCAGCAATGGACCACATGACTTCGCAGAATAGAATACAATAGAATAGAATAGAATTCTTTATTGGCTAAGTGTGAGTGGACACACAAGGAATTTATCTTGGTGCATACGCTCTCAGTGTACGTAAAAAGAAAAGATACATTCATCAAGAATCATAAGGTGCAACACTTAATGATAGTCATAGGCAGTGGTGGGTTGCCCCTGGTTCGCACCGGTTCTATAGACCCAGTAGTAAAACCGGTGGGAGGCTCCACCCACTAACCCCGACGTCATCAAAATGCTTCTGGGCATGCGCAGAAGAGCACGCACACGGCCCTGTTGCGAACCGGTAGTAAAGGTAAGTAGAACCAACCCCTGGTCATAGGGAACAAATAAGCAATCAAATCGTATTAGGAAAGGGTCAATATAAATCGTAAGGATACCAGCAACAAGGTTACAGTCATACAGTCATAAGTGGGAGGAGATGGGTGATAGGAACGATGAGAAGATTAATAGTAGTGCAGACTTAGTGAATAGTTCGACTGTGTTGAGGGAATTATTTGTTTAGTAGAGTGATGGCGTTCGGAGAAAAACCTGTTCTTGTGTCTAGTTGTTCTGGTGTGCAGTGCTCTATAGTGTCATTTTGAGGGTAGGAGTTGAAACAGTTTATGTCCAGGATGTGAGGGGTCTGTAAATATTTTCACAGCCCTCTTTTTGACTTGTGTAGTATACAGGTCCTCAATGGAAGGCAGGTTGGTAGCCATTGCCTTTTCTGCAGTTCTAATTATCCTCTGAAGTCTGTGTCTGTCTTGTTGGGTTGCAGAACCAAACCAGACAGTTATAGAGGTGCAGATGACAAACAGATCCTCCTTGTTTCATAAAGGTAGTCTCTGGAGAGATCCTAGGGCCGTGATGGCGAACCTATGGCACGCGTGCCACAGGTGGCACGCGGAGCCATATTAGTGGGCACGCCAGCTCAGCTGATTTTCGGGCCTTCTAGGCCCACCAGAAGTAGGGAAACAGGCTGTTTCCTGCCTCTGGAGGGACGGGGTGGGTGGGGAAGGCCCGTTTTTCTTTCTTACCTGGCTCCAGATCCTGCCTATTTATCTGGGAAGGGCGAAAACAGCCTTTCCCACTCCCTTGGAGGCCCTACGGAGGCTGAAAGGGCCCATTTCCTGACTCCCGGTGGGACAGGAAGTGACATTTTTTGCTGTCCCTGGCCTCCAAAGACTCCTAGAGAGCCTCCTAGAGATTCCTAGAGAGGCTCCTAGAGACTCCTAGAGAGGTTCTGGAGGCTGGGGACCGCAAAAAACGTCACTTCCTGTCCTACCGGGAGTCAGGAAATCGGCCCTTTCAGCCTCCGTAGGGCCTCCAAGGGAGTGGGAAAGGCTTTTTTTGCTCTTCCCAGATAAATAGGCAGGATCTGGAGCCAGGTAAGAAAGAAAAACGGGCCTACCAGGCCCTCATGTGCCAGGAGTGGGGGGGAGGGGATTGCGCGTGCATGTGTGTGGGCACGTGTGCGCATGACCTGCCCCCGCCCCCCCCTCTCCTGGCACGCGATGGCAAAAAGGTTAGCCATCACTGTCCTAGGGGACATAGGAGAGAATTATGGGGGATTTTTTGGGGTGGGAAGTGCTCTTCTATTCAAATTATAGTTGGTCCTTGACTGACAACTGTTCATTGGGTGATCGTTCAAAGTTACAGCGCTGAAAAAAGTGACTTTTACAGGTCGCCCTCAACTTACAACAGTTCCTTTAGTAAGCATTCAAAGTTACAATGGCACTGAAAATGTGACCTATGACTGTTTTTCACACTTACGGCCATTGCAGCATCCCCATAGTCACATGATTAAAATTCAGTTGCTTGGCAACTGACTCATATTTATGATGGTTGCAACCTCCCGGAGTCATGTGATCACCTTTTGCGACCTTCTGACAAGCAAAGTCAATGGGGAATTCACTTAACAACCATGTTAATAACAACTGTGTTGATTCACTTAGCAACGATGGTAAGAAAGGTCATTAAATGGGACCAAAACTCACTTAACAACTATCTTGTTTAACAACAGAAAGTTTGGGCTCAGTTGTGGTCGTAAGTAAAGGACTACCTGTATATTAACCTGAAAGAGATGAATCAAAGCAGAGGTTAGCTAACGATGGGGCTGCTTCTTACCCCGGTTGACCAAAGAAACTTCTCCTCTTATCCATCTGCCTCTTCATCTGTTGTTACCGTGGATGAGAATTAGAGGAATTGGTTTCCACACCTCTAGAGGTTGCTCAGTTGGGGAAAGCTACAGTAAAGTAACCCAAAAGTTAAACCTATACTAAATCCACCAGGATTTTGGCACTGAAAATCCCGGCTGGGCTGAGAAGGTTGTTGTGGGAAAACCAGTGAATCTCAGAACCCTTGTTGAAGGCATGGAAGAAATTGCAGAAAATGCCTGCTGCTTTAAACCAGCTCTTGAGTCTTCCTTCTCATAAATCCCGTTCAGAATCAAAGCGTGTGATTCACAGAGAGAAGGATGGTGGTGGCTCTCGGATGGCCCCATTTGGCACCAGGAGGAAAAAGCATGGCTGGGATTGGCACAGTTTGGTAGTAGTTGGCCATGGCTGAGTGCCAGGTCTGAGGTCATTGGCAGCCAGTGAGTTATAGAAAATGGAGCCAAAGCTTTGGAGACGAGAAGTTAGTCAGGACCTACAGAAAGAATCAACAGCCTCCTGGGCTTGGCCTTGCAGGCAGACTTTGAACTCAGCCTACAGAAATAACAATCATATTGCATGCAAGACAAACAACTGCTATCATTATTTCTCAATAAACACCTGAAATTTACTGAGTGCCGTGCGAAGGTTAAACACAGACAGTTTCCTGCTCACAGCCTCGCAATTTAATGGGTGTAAGTTAACTTAAGAAGAAAAAGGAAGAGGAGGGAAGAGGAAACAGTCGTAGATTGTTGTGGGCTGCATTAAGGAAGGTGGTTGCTTTTTTAGATTGGAAATATGCAGGTCAGGTTTAATTTTGTTTCAGGCTCTGCAGCGTAGAGCTTGAAAGGCATCAAGAGGATTAGCCTGTTGACTGTTCTTTTTTTGTTTTTTTATATATGTTATAATTAGATATTGGGTTGATTTGACTATTAGATAGAGATCTCATCTGAAATATGTTGATATGATTCATTTTTTTCTGGTTAAATAAGGATGAGAAAGCTTATAATTATTTGTAGATTCATTATGTAAGGGAAAGAGAATTTATCAGGATATTTTTAAAAAAATTCTTTCCAGGATCCAGCTGGGGTGGATCTTTTTGTATATTCAACCTTAGACTTATTTGATGTACACAATTTTTTGTTGTTACTGTTGGATGTATGTTTTTCTGTTTTCTCTATTTTGCATTTTATTCCTGTTGATAAAACATAATAAATGCATATTAACGAAGAGGTGCTTTTATAAACTGAAGTATGTATAGAAGATGTGAGAAAGAGTCCTCACTGTAAAGGGACATATGTTACCATGGTAAACATCTACCACCATTGCTCTCTGCAAAAAACTATGCCTCATAGAGCTATCAAACCTTTTGGAATATCCAGGAATGCAAAGTTCTATGCCAGGGTTCTCCAAACATGGCAACTTTAAGACTTGTGGACTTCAACTCCCAGAATTCCTTAACTAGCCAATCAGAGCACCCATATTGATTTGGCATTGATCATGGCAGTTACCTTTAACAGAAGAAGCTCATACAAAACTCAAGAATGAAATGAATGAATCTTGGGCATTTCAGGCATCCCCTGTGAAATTGGTGGGAAGAACAGAAGAATGAATGATACAGAAATGGTATAGGTTCCTTGCCTGAGCAGGGGGTTGGACTAGAAGACCTCCAAGGGCCCTTCCAACTCTTGTTAGTCTATATTCTGTAGCACAGAAAGTAAGATTTCAAAGCCCAGCTCAACGATCCGCTCTCGGATATGTTCAAGCTCATCTTGTGAGACAAAACAATGCATCTTAAACAAATGCAAGGCTGGTTTTAAATATCCAGATCAACAGAAGTAGAAAGTTTCTATAGGATAATTAAATACATTTTGAAATGGGGAAGAGGGCACAGACATTGGTTGCACCTTCTCTAAATACCTATCCCTGATTGTGAAATTCTTTGTGAAAGAACAGAATCTTTTCCTGGGAAGTTCTTTCCTGTAAGCATTGAAGAAGAAGAAAAAAAAACCCTTTTGTGCTAATTTTCATGAATTCAGCCTCTCTTCTTTTTCCTCCTCCTTGTCCAAATGCTTTATCCCTCTTTGTTGAAGTTTTTAAACTTGGCTTAGCCAAGCTTGACCACCTCAGTCTGCAGTCTTTTTCAGTCTCAGTAAGAGGGCGAGGGGACTGAAAAGAGTCTGGAGACTGAGGCACAGTTTCCCCCCAAAAGGAGGAGATAAAATGTTGGGACAGCAAGCCCAAAATGGAAACGGTGGTGGCGGCACTGTAGCCAGAGGCAGGCTTTGTGGATATGTGTTGCTGGGCGTGTAGGAATGTGGCTGGTGCAGTCCTTAGTTTCACGTGGCAAATACCAGCTCCGCGCAGGAATGTGCAAAGATTGCACTGTATGAGGACTAGAGAACTGGTGGGTTTTATCTAAAAATTGCCCTGGGCCACCTAGAATGTAGGAGACATTTAGCAGGTGGGCTGGTGTCATTTTTGAAGGTCTGACTCAGACTTCTAAAACTTTTACAAATGTAAAGGATGGGTTTTATTAACCTGCCTCTGTGCTCTCTATGCCCTTGAAAGAATGGTGGGCCCTCAAGCTCCACATTCATACCAATTCCGAACTGTGAAAAGCTTTGCCGCGTTTATTCCCAATTTGCATATATTTGCATACCCTTTCTTCTTCTTAATTACAGAGAAAGCTTGCATAGTTTTGCATATCTTTTTTTCCCCTCTCCTCCAAATCTGGGGAAGAAAGCTCAAGAGTGCCTGTGAGGAAGGGCTCAGGTTTACTCCACTCTTCCTGGGCGCATCCACCTGCCGTCCTCTTAAAGTCCGTCTTTTTACAGCCTTGAGCATCCCTTGGTAAGGCAAGTTGACCCTTTTCTCCAGGGTGAATTCAGCCCAGTTCACAAAGCAAATTCAGCTTGCTTGGGCCGTGATGGCAGCAAAGACCCCCCAAAGTATTGCTGTTTGTTGCTGTCTCCAGCTATTTCCATCTCGCTGCCACCCTGGCAGCTTCTCCAGTCGGGAGGGAGCTGTCTTCCCTGCTGAGAACATGGATTTTTCTCCCCTCCCTCCCCTTTCCCCCCTTTTTTAAATCTGGGGACATGGGGCTTTCTGTCTCTGTAGCTCTTTTGTTCCAGGCTTCTGGCTGCTCTGACAAGCCAGCATTATGGAAAAGCCCCTAATGGGCTGCCGCAGCAGCAGCAAAATGAAAGGCAGCCCTACGCCTTTTCCATGCAAGGGCATAAAGGCTCCTCATTGTGTAGCCATGGCAGCCTTTTAATTGGAGGGAGCTCTGGGTCAGGACCCCAGGGCGGCCTGCAGCTCCGAAAAGGCCTGCTTCTTCCCTACACACCCTGGCTAGACAGGGAAAGAAGCAGAGGCCAGCACTGTGGGAAGGAAGCAGAGCCCCCCCCCCTGCCTTTGGGTCGGTTGCCCCCTCCTTGGAGAGAAGCGGGGAGTCCCTTCTTTCTATGGGAGGAGAAAAGGCGCTCAGGAGGTCATTTATTTCAGGCCTGCCCGTCTGGGGGTAAAAGCAAGACAAGAACATGGTCACCCTGGCAACTTTCCCTCCGTTTTTTATTTCTTTATATTTGTATCCTGCCTTTCTTATTTTTTACAATTAACTCAAATTACAAAAAATTGTAATTTTTTACAGTTAACTTTACAATTAACTCAACATATATCCAACACACCTTCCTCCGCTATTTTTCCCGCCATAACAACCCTGTGAGGTGGGTTGGGCTGAGTGAATTTTGTCCATCTTTTAAGACTTCTCCGTCCTGTGTCATTTGTTTCTCCAAGAGAGGATTTATTTCTCAGAGCTCACCGGCAAAATGTGTTCCTAAATATGCTTAGTTTTAGGTAAAACTCTGATTTCTGAATGGTGTTTGGGAAGCTCTGTGAAGACTAGAAGCTTGTTTTTGAAAACAAAAATAAAACATGGGATTGTTCCCTCTCACGGCAACTGAGACCCCTGGGAAGTGTGGGCCAAATACATCCTAAGTGTTGAACAGGAGAACTGATTCAAGGGGCAAAATCCACAGCGTGTGGTACTAAGGATGGGCCCTATCCTGGCTGAGGACACCCAACAGTAGAGACAAGTGACCTGCTATTGTGTCTCCTATAGGAAAGAGTTGAATTTACCGTAAATCAACCAGTCATCTATTAGATCAGGACTAGGCAACTACAGTCAATTTGCAACCCATAGACTTCAACTCCCAGAATTCCTGAGCCAGCATGAGTTGGCTCAGGAATTCTGGGAGTTGAAGTCCACAGGTCATAAAGGGCCCATAGTTTCCCACTCCCTGTACGAGATGATATATTCTGCCAATTAGCAGCAATGTGAGAAGCTATTAGATTCATTATTTGGCCAATTTAGGTGTTAGATTGTCATATTCTTCTTGGCTATGTGGACCAAGAATTCTAGAAGTTGTAGTTTCACACACATGGAAGGTGGGTTGCTCCTGGTTCTGTCTCATTCTTGCGAACCAGTAGTAAAAGTGGCGGGAGGCTCCACCCACCCGCCCAGATGTCATAATGGATGATCTGCGCATCCGCACTTTCCTTGTGAACCGGTAGTAAAGGTAAGTAGAACCTACCCCTGGTGAAGACTAAAATAGATTGCCCAGCTGTGGCTTCAGATTTCCCACCTACAAACTTGGAAGCAGTCCTAGGCCCATCAAGCCTTAACCCATACTTTCCAATTAAAAGTCAGCAGTCCTAGGAGAAGAACTTGTCACAGGCACTGACTGTTTATACCCATCAACCAGGGGCTGTAGCTGTGAGATGCTTTCCAGTGTCTGCCCAAAGTTTTACTCTTGTGCAGCTAACATGGCTGTTCTGACAACCATTTCAAGCCTGGCTCATCTTCTGAGAGATTTAGAAGCAAGGTGGCCGTTGAAACATCTGCATATTTCTGGTTCCTTCAGAAGCCCCCAGGAAGGCACCTCTTCCCTGAAGAGACTATCTTCTGGCTGTTGTAAATAATTTCCTCTGTCAACCTCAGAGAGTCGGCCAGCTTCCTAGCCTCACCATCTAAAGCCAATGGGATTTCCTCTGTCTCTACTTCACCGGCCTATTTTCGGTGAGAAGGAAAAATGGTGGGCAAACAGACAAAAGGCGCTTGCAATCAACTCTCTCCTCCCTCGGTACATAAACTTTCATCTGGTTTTGGGAGAGCACTTAAGTCAAACCCTTGGGCTCCCAACATTTGTGTTTTTGCACGTGGGTTGGTGGGGGTGGGAGCGTATTTAAGAACTCATTGTCTGTTGCCCTTAAACCCTCGTTTACACTTCAGTGAGCAGGTGGGAGGATATAAATATAAAATGAACAACAAAAAAAAGATAAAACCCAGTGAAACCTGCAGTCCTCGACAGATCAGTGACAGAGTTGGAAGGGACCTTGGAGGTCATCTAGTCCAACCCCCTGCTAACGCAGGAGACCTGTACTAGGGATTCGAACCGCCGAACTGCCAACCTTTCTGATCGACAAGCTCAGTGTCTTAGCTACTGAGCCACCTAGTCATAACCTGAGCTATGGGAAAAGCCGGCAAGGCAATGCCTTCCCAGGACCAAACAAGGCCATCAGTCAGCCCATTAGCAGATCCCCGCCCCCCTCCGGGCATCACATTTTCCAGAGGAAAACTGGGGAGGGTCTGTGCAATTCTATGTCATTGATCTAAATGGAATTACAGAAGAATCTTTCAAGCACAGAGGTCTTGTGTGAAGTTTCCTGTGGCTGTGGCCTGTCCATCTCTTTCCCACCCCCCAAAATGTATAGCCTTGTCCATCTCTTGGTAGTTGGGGGGGGAGGGAAGAGGAGAAGGCCTTGCTTAGCAGCTGTGTTCTCTCCCTCCCTTCTCTTCCCTGGTGAAATGCCTCCCCCTCCTTCCCCCATCCCTGCAAGCCCTATCAGTGCAGCATGCCATAGATATCATCCATATTCCATACATGCCTTCGCAACCCATAGCAGCCCGGCCTTCTGATAATAGATGACAGCTTGAGCTACTGTTCATTGCTGGACAGCAAAACCTTTCAGCAAATGTCTCTCGGCTCCTTAAAACTTTGGATGGGGGTGAGGGTGGCGGGGACAAGCAGCCTTGCTCTAGGCAGCTGTTGAGGAATAGTAATGGGCCAAAGGGTTGTGATTTTGAGGAGGCTTGCTTCCCCTCCCCAGGATTGTCCATTAATGATTGCTATTGTGATTTGCCTTTAGAACATCAAAGTTGTTAAGGGTGTGTGAAGAACTTTGCTTCTCATGCAGGGCTTGTGAGTCAAGTTCTTTCTTTCTTTGAATTGTTATGCCCTCCATTCAAGGAAATATCTACTCTGGGCAAGTCCTATGTAAAGTTGTAACCTCAAAGAGTGGAAGATTTTTAAAAAGTACCGTATTTGCCTGGTGCCAAGCAGATATTAGTAGTGAAGATAACGCAAACCTTGCAGAGAACAAATCCAACGAGAAGACTATCACAATCTTCTTGACCCGGCACCCTCAGGTGCTCATCTCAGATGCTAGAGGCATCTGGAGCAGAGCTTCATTGGATAGTTTCAGTCTACCGACCAAGCAGTTCTACTTGTCTTCCAAAAAAGTAAAGTTGCTTCTGCAATTTAATCACATTACACAAATGTCCACTCTTTGTTATTCCTGCCCTGTTTATTTCGCATAAGGATAGCCGTGAGGAATAATAAATAACAATTCTTTTTTTTCTCTCTCTCTCTCTCTCTGGGTCCTGGTCCAGCTTTTGTTGTTTCTGACGTTGTTTTCTAAAAATGCCTTCTGCATTTTTAGGGAAATCAATGCTTGCATTTTGTTTTTTGTTTTTAAACCAATGCAGAGATCCTCTGGATGTTAAATTCCAAACTTGATGCCAAGCTGCCTGCTTGGAGAAGAACACAATAAGCCCCTCTTACTACTGCTTGTTTTGCAAATCAGGGGTTGAATTGCAGGCCAGTGACTGGTCCTGAGTGCTCTATAGTTCTTTTTCAACCACATCGACCTCATTCTCTTGCTGATTTATTCCTGAGCAACCTATTTATGTGTTCAGAGTACAGTAATGCTCGCCCTCTCACATCTTCCACTCAGTTTGGACTATTTATATTTCATTTTGACTGAAATTGCTTTCAAAGGCGCCTAATCACAGGCTCACCATTTCAATTGGCAAGGTGCAGTTTCGGACACAGTGAGTGAAAGTGCATATAGCCCTGTTTTCACCTGTCCAGTCCTAGAAAGGCAAATGCCTAAAAGGCCCATTTCAGCCCACCTGAATTTCAGTTCTCGTTTTCACTTCAAACCCTGTCCTGTGGATACATGAGCCCTTTGAGCACAACAAGGAGACTCCTGAATTCTTCTCAAAGCCAAAACAGCTGCAGCCTCCAAAGAGTAGGAACTCCCAGGCTCTTTCAAAAGGGTTAACATCTTGATCTCTTTGAGGCAGGGGAAAAAGAAGAAAGGAAGGAAGGCATAGGGCTGAATTTAGCTCTCCCCCCCCCAAACAGCTGACCAGTAGATTTCTAAGGTAAAGGTAAAGGTTTCCCTTGCATATATGTGCTAGTTGTTCCTGACTCTAGGGGGTGGTGCTCATCTCCGTTTCAAAGCCAAAGAGCCAGCACTGTCCGAAGACGTCTCCATGGTCTTGTGGCTGGCATGACTAAACACCAAAGGCACACGGAACGCTGTTACCTTCCCACCAAAGGTGGTCCCTATTTTTCTACTTGCATTTTTTACGTGCTTTCAAACTGCTAGGTTGGCAGAAGCTGGGACAAGTAGCGGGAGCTCACCCCGTTACGCGTCACTAGGGATTCGAACCGCTGAACTGCTGACCTTTCAATCGATAAGCTCGGCGTCTTAGCCACTGAGCCATCACATCCTTGATTATAGACATGGAACTTGATTATAGACATGGAATTTGAAAAAAAGTTCCATGTCTATAATCTTGACTGTTTGAAGGACCAGATTGCAGCTGACAGGTAGAAGGAGGGAAGAAAGTTAATATCATTTGGGGAGAACGTATGCCCATTTTGTGCCCTTGAAATGCGATGAGAAGAAAGTATAGAATTAACCCTGAATAGCATTTGGACAGATTTACCAGCTGGTAGTTTTAAGAACATGGTAAATAAGAAATGGTGTCCTGAGTTGGCTTTTTTCATCCTCCCTCTTAATTCTTGAGGTCATTGTGGTTTGGAAACAATCTGCAGCTTCACTTATGAGAATTAGCCAATAGTGGTAGTAAACATGGCATAGCAGTATGGGCACATCAGGATTCAAACCAGAGTTTCTTCATCCTTAGATTAAAGCTTTAATAATCACTAAATCATATTAGTTCTCTGATTTGTTTTTCAACTACCCACTCGAGATGGCTAAACTGGGTTAATAGTTGTTACCACACCTGAGTTAATTTTCATATTAATAGAGAGCTTTTAAAGGACAACAGTGTGGCTGCCTCTACACTTCTGACTCCAGGAAATCATTAGGGAAAAAAATGGGTGAGTTATTCAAATGTTAATAACTTTGGGCTGTTGACATTAATGTCCTCAATTGGATGTTCTTCTGACATTGAATGATGTGGATCTGCATTCTTGGTTCAAATGGCATTGATACATTCCCTTTTTCAATATTTGTAGCCTTCATTAAAAGTGTGGGATCCATGGTGCTCTCTGAGCTTGGTTGTCGGCAGTTCAGCAGTTTGAATCCCTAGTGCTGCTCAGGGTGAGCTCCTGTTACTTGTCCCAGCTTCTGCCAACCTAGCAGTTCGAAAGCACGTAAAAAATGCAAGTAGAAAAATAGGGCCCACCTTTGGTGGGAAGGTAACAGCGTTCCATGCGCCTTTGGCATTTAGTCATGCTGGCCGCATGACCACAGAGATGTCTTCAGACAGAGTTGGCACTTCGGCTTTGAAATGGAGATGGGCACCGCCTCCTAGAGTTGAGAACGACTAGCACATATGTGCGAGAGAAAACTTTACCTTTTACTGATGATGTTAGTGTAGTTTGGTAATGACTGGTAATGTCTACAAGAAAACAACCAAGCTCATAGAGCACCAAGGACCTCTCAGTTCAACCCTGAGCTACAAATATGCTAATGTTAAAAGTAGATAAAGTAGAATTAAGGACACTAAAATGATGCAAGGGCTGGATTGCAACAGCACTAAACATTTTTGAAGGGTTAAACTACAAAATTGTAAAGCAGAATGAAAAAAAGCAATAGTTTATTTTGGAACACTAATTATGACTGTACAGGATATAATTTCCCCCTCAAATTTCAAAATTAAATCAAGCAAATTTCTATGGATGTGCTGAAACTCCCTCCAGGTGCTTTTGATATTATCAAAGCCTTTGTGAGTCACCTGATTCTCTGTGAATCTGGATGCAGTAAGGTTTAGATTACTTGGTCGTTGAGAAATTAAGGACCTGGTTAGAGTGAAATGAGCAAAAAGTACTTCAGAAGTGAACCCAGGATAAAGTCCATACTGATAAAATAGTCTGTTTGATAGGGCAAAGGACAAAGTAAAAAGTAAAGGCAACTTTTCATTTCAGTATCTTGCATGTTTCTGGAAAAAATATTCTCTCTTCAGGCTAACAATGAGATACTGTATAAAATATACCTGAAATGAAAATGCTTTGGGTGATTGAGAGATAAAAAAATCTTACTATATAGAGGCTTATTTCATGGGGCCAAATTTATATATATATTTAATTGTTTTTAATGTTTGTATTTCATGTTTTTAACTCTGGCTGTACACCGCCCTGAGTCCTCAGGGAGAAGGGCGGTATATAAGTTTGAAATTAAATTAAATTAAATTAATTTTTATCTAATTTTTATGAACATCTTAGTTGGCGAAGGCCTACCTGTATTTCTATGGTTGGGCTCCCCCCCTCCCCTCCATTAAGAATATTGTTAGATGAAAAATCAACCAATTGGATGATCCACTTCATAAATTCCAGCTTTGATTTGCAAGTGTGTTTTCAGAGTCTCTCCCCGGCTCCCCCAATTCAGGTGTGGTTTCTAAAATGAATCTGTGATTCTCCTTTTTATTATTTCCTATACTCTCCTTTTCCTGATCTATTTTACATAACTTCTTAAATCCACATCTAATATATATAGTCTATCCTATGTATATTTGAGAATATATCCCCTGAATCACAGGATTAAGCAAATCCAAATGGGATTGTGCTATTAGTTCATATAAACGAAACACATGTGAGTCATGTTTATTCCTGCTATTATAGTCCTTTGCTTTTCCTTGTATCTCCCTATGCTGAATGTTGTTTGACAATGAAATGGACAGCATTAATAAAGTAAAATTATTCTCACATTCTCTGCCCATACTTTGAAGAGTGATGAGGTACTGATGCCACCTTGTATGTAGCAATGATCCTGCTAACAGGTGGCTTTTCAGAAGAGAACAGATTTTGAATTCCAGAGTAACAATTTAACGTAATTTTCCCATCTTGAGTAACAGCATACAGTAATCAATTTGTGGATCCTAAGCAGCATTGTAGCTAAAGACATTTCATCCTGTATAGGCTTCCTTGGAAGGAAAATCTCCTTACTCAATGAAACCAATCTTCAAAAAAGGCATGTGCAGAATTTAAGGTTTTATGGGTAAAATTGCAGGCTTACTTTTAATCAAGTTAAAGTTTAATTTTAAAGTTACAGTATTGATCTCCGGCTTCTGAAGTAAACTTAAATGAACACAAGGAAGTTTACAAAAAGGCCTAGAATTTTAAGGGGAAGGCTAGAAGATGAGCAAGGGATGCGGTCTAATTGAGGCTCCTATCACAGCAGGTCTCTATAGCTTGGTCATCTTGAAGCTGCGGAGATTATAAGTAGAAAATTGATTTCACAGTACAGGGTGCGCTGTGAAAGTGACATGTAGCTTTCTGGACTTCACAACAAGCCCTTTTGTGGAATGACGGGTTCTCGAACTCTTGGCACACAGCCCAGAAGTTTCCTAATTTGGCTTTGATGAATTTGCTGAAAGGCTATTTTCAGTCCCCACAGGATCAGTCAGAAAACAGAAGCTGCCATTCATGTTCAGGTGGCAGGTTACGAATAACCATTTCGGCCCTCCCTTGTGTTTGTAAGGGGGCCTTAAGGTGATTAAAATGGAGAAGAGTCAAATACTTTGTTTATGCCTTATCTTTCTTATGCTCCCAGTTTGACCTTTCTAAAATAATTATTCACAATGAAAACTCGTGTGCAGAGTTGTGATCGTTATCTCGAAACAAGGCTGCTATGTTTGAGAATTCTGGATCTCCCATCATATGGATGTATTTTTGGAATTTAGTAGGGTGGTTTGGAGGTTATATATCCCAACATGCACACTTTTAACTGGTTGGGCTCTCCAGGAGATACTAGTTAGTGACCATTTATTTATTTATTCATGGTGAAATTTGTGAAGGGCATTTTGTAGGATATCTTCTAAATTAGGGCTACCATCTGCAGCTGGCCACAGGGATGCCAAAATGATAAAAAGTGCATTGTGTCATGACAAATTCCATGGGTTCAGACTTGTTTTGTGACATTACAATGTTATGTTTCACATTTCAATGTACTTCACTTTCCTGGGGAACTTCTAGTTATCACATAGCCTCAAAATGGCTTTCAATGCTTTACAAGCAGTATAATAAGCAGAAATTCCACAAGAAATGTGTTTCCGATATTATTTTCCTTACGGGGTTTTGAGAAGGACAATCTCCACAGTCCATGGTCTCAAATTTATCTGTAAAACTACCTCTGGCTTTCTATCTGAAAGCACAAGTTTGAAGCACAAGTTTCCAACTTTGTCAATCGATGTACTTGAAGCTGTTAACAACTTTGGCGGGTTTCTGATTTAGATCCAAGGTAGCTCAAAATAACTGAAATGTTCTAAAATGCATTAGAATTATTCATGGAAAAGTTGCATCGGTAATGTAAATGATGCATAAAAGAATTCTTGCTGCTCAGATTTCCATTTCTATATATCATAGAGTCCAGGCATTTTCTATCTACTGCATAGCAAAGACAGGGCGGAATTCAAGCCAATCAAGTTCTGTTTGCACTTTTCTTTTTAACTGCATCATGGAGTCATATGTACATTCATCCATCCCTCATACATTTCCCCTTTGGCATAAACAAGGATACGCAAAGTACTAAGAAGAGCTAAACACACATGAGCTAGAAAGACGAAAAGCAAATGCAGCTAATTCTACTTTGCAATGCCATTCACTTATTTATTTATAAGTGTTATAAATAGTTATATAGGCCACCTGAAGCAATGGGCAAAGAAAGCAAAGAGAAAAAAAGAGAGATGTGCCCCCTTTCCCATCCCAAGGATGCTGCTAATTATTGTATTTTATTTATTAGGTTTTTATCATGCCTTTATTACTTTATAAGTAACTCAAGGCAGAGAACATACATAATAATCCTTCCTCATCCTATTTTCCTCACAACATCAATGAGTGTTTTCAGTGGCCTTGTGAGAGTGGAAGCTCCTGGGGCAAATAGAGAGCTCCAAAGTGTGCAGTTCTCCACAGATCATCCCTATTGTCCTGTCCAAGTCCCACTGATTTAAGATTTAGGTGAGACTCTTAACAGAACTTCTGAAGACGTTCTCATCAGATCCATAGATTCAATACAGGTAGTTCTGGACTTACATCAGTTCACTTAGTAACCATTCAAAGTTACAACAGCACTGTATAAAGTGACTTATGACCATTATTCACACAATTGTGGCAAGAAAAGTCATAAAATGTGGCTAAATTCACTTAACAACTGTCTCACTTAGCAACAGAAATTTTAAGCTCAATTGTGGTCGTACAGTATATTGTATTGTATTGGCAAGGCAATGACTGATACTTTCAATGCTTGAGAATTGTTCCTGCCTCCAGACTGTTGGTTTTAATACCTGGTACACTGATATTTGTTCTTTAAACTTCTCTCTTCTCTCTGTTTGAAAATCTTACTAACTCCATACACTTATGTCTTTCTCCGTTTTTCCCTTCACCTTGACCCCTTCGCTCTGCTTTTATCATTTTATTTCGTCATCTGATTCTCAGCTCATTCTCTCTTTATGACAAAATCACCACACTGTACTTCTTTCATAATGTTCACTAACTTTTGTATTCAGGTCTCATTCATTTATTACCTGTTCATTTTTAATCCTCTTCTTGTTTCACCATATCCACTTGTGGTCAAGCTGTTTTTCAATGTTTCTGCCATTATAGCCAACTCTCGCTTCTATATAACCACTTGGCAGAAGCACACTCTTAAGCAGTTATTCTAGTTTTTTTCAGCAAACAATAATCCCTGCAAAAGGCCACACTATCTGCCTTTCCACTAGCACTTACACATCTTAAAAAGCTTTAACTTTCTCCTTTCTAGCAAACATGGAACCAAAGCATAGAAATCTACCGTTTACGTGAGCTTTGCAATCATTCACTCTGGTTTCCCTGTCATGTAAAAATACCTTGATCTTTGATGCATTAATTTTCAGATCTACGTGTCTCACTGTATCACATAGTCTGTCTCATGTTCACAGCAAATAATCAGGTTTCTCAGCCCACCACACAACATTGTTTGCATACAAAAGTACTGAAATATTCACTTCGCCAACACACACATCTCTAATGTCACCACAAGCATTCCTTATATATTTATATGTTTCTACATTAGATATCGGGGTACATCATACATCCAGGTCTTACTTCCTGCTTAACGCTAAAAAGGTGTAAACATTGCATTGCAACAGTTACATATTTTACTTCCATCATCTTATCACTCTTGCTGCATTCAACAGTCAGCTTCCAATGTCATGTTTTTTACAGAAGACTATACAATTCAAGCTTATTCACCACCTTACACTTTCTCTACATCAACAAATTTGAGGTAGAGAATTTTCTCACATTATATGTTGAAGAGCTAAAATCTGTTCTGTACATTCATTGTCCAGCAGGAATTCCCACCATATTTTCCAATTTGTTCACATTGTCACTTCTTGTACAGTTTTGATCAAAATACTCCAGTATCGTTGCCAGTTAATACCACTATAGGCTTTGCATCTGCTACCTTTCTTTTTGGAAGAAAGTCATTATTATTCCCCATACATGTGGACTCAATATGCATACATGTTAAATAAGTTTCTAGTCCCTCCATAAACAATCCACATACATATTTCAAGATTTGTTCATTCCCACTAGTTAAATTTGCACCCTTTCTTTTCAATATTATCGCATTTATTGCTTTTTATTATTTTTTCCCCTCAGACTCTTAACATTGATAATATTTGTTTCAGATCCATTGATTTCTAATTCCATTCACTCAGTTAGAAATTATTTAGCTCTTTCTTCTCACCAATTTTTTTTGGTGTTGTTTCTGCTGCTTTTCAGCTGAACCAGTCTTTACTCTTTAATTACATTCTTTGCAATTCTCTGAATTAGGGTGTTATACAATATTTTTCATTCTCATTTTTGCAGCAATCATCCCTTTATATGTGTTTTTTCTCATCCACAGTCTCTTTCACTTCATCATTACATATGACCTTTTTCATACTTTCCATTATTATTACTACTCACATTTTGTGGCATTCTATAGCATAATTCTTTCCCTCTTCACATCCTTATTCCTTAGATCCACTTTTCATTCATTCTCTTGGAAGACTAATGCATATTTTAGTCATTCTGTGAATGTCATTCTACTTTCACTCATTTTTTTTATATCTTCCTTTACACTTTAAAACTACCAAATAATGGTTACCCTCACATGCATACCCTCTCATCACTTTTGTATTTATCAGTATTTCTCTTAGTTTTATAAACAAATCAATCGTGCTTTTTAGTTCTCTCCTTTTCCATGCATATAAGTGAACCAATCCTATAAATAAATCACAAAATTGAAATGAAAGATGCTGAACAATTGCTTAGTAAACCGTCTCCATAAATGGCCCAATTAGTTTTTTGATATTCTCTCATCTCCAATCATTAATTCAAGCTGCCTAACAGAATAACTTCCCCAATTTTCTTGACCATCATAGAAAAATAATTGCTAGGATATTAAATTTAATAGTTGGAACAGTAAAGTGTACAATGGGCCAGAACACACAGTTGTGGTTGATTGGTTGGAGAGAGAGCTGGCTCCTGGATGAGGCAATCTGTGCTATGATTGGTTGCTATGGGTGTAATGGGGGAGTTTCCCTTTTTTCTCACCTTTTTCTTCTGTGTGCTTAGAATAGAATAGAATAGAATAGAATAGAATAGAATAGAATAGAATAGAATAGAACAGAACAGAAGAGAAGAGAAGAGAAGAGAAGAGAAGAGAAGAGAAGAGAAGAGAATTTTATTGGCCAAGTGTGATTGGACACACAAGGAATTTGTCGTTGTGCATATGCTCTCAGTGTACAAAAAAGAAAAGATACGTTCATCAAGAATCATGAGGTACAACATTTAATGATAGTCATGGGGTACAAATAACCAATCAAATCATATTATGAAACAGTCAGTATAAAGTATGTTGTCTGAATTTACCTTATGATGTTCCTGTGTTCCTGATTACCTTGTGTTGCATCTTTCCGGGCGATAATAAAATACAAGTTCGTGTCAGCGTTTCTGACTTCATGTGGACAGCTGTTACCCAATTCCATGACAGTAATTTACCACTGCCTTCTTCCAGGATGCTTTTTCAACTCCCAGGTCAACCTGCCAGCCCTGGGATTTATTTCTCAATGGTCTCTGTCCAAATGGTAACCAGGTCTTTCTCATTTTTTTCAAGATTTGCCATGACTAGCTGGGTATTGGATTCATCCTGTGTTTAGAGAAATTATATGCCAGCATAGAATGGCAGATGAGAAAATCTATTGTGGAAAAATATAGGGCACAACACTTGGAGCTAGATACATTGAGAAAGAAGCACTTGAGAGGAACACAGAGCAAACACACCACACATGATCCTTGATGAATATTCTGATGTGCAGCCAAAGAAACATGCAACTCACTCCTTCTCTACTTCAAAACTTTTTGAACTCAAAGACACAACCTTCCTACGCCACAAGGCAAACATTTTTTGATACTGTGAAACAGTTTCAAATCAGTAGTGGGTTGCTCCCGGTTCGGTCTGGTTCTATAGAACCGGTAGTAAAACCGTCGGGAGGCTCTGCCCACCCGCCACACCATTGAGTGATCTGCGCATGCGCAGAAGTGCTCCTGCATGCTCCCGCTGCAAACCAGTAGTAAAGGTAAGTGGAACCCACCCCTGCTTCAAATTTAGTCTGCTATAAACCTGAAGAATGGGGCAGTCAGCTATTAAAAGTGGGAAAAACTTAATTTCTCCTAGACTGTCCCAAACATAGGAGTTTTTTTGGAACTCAGCTTCTGTTTAGTAGAGCTGTGACAGAGAAGAAGCAAATAAAACAACCATATATACAAACAAGAGGATATACAGGTAATCCTCGATTTATAACCATTTGCAGTTACAAAAAAACCTGACTTACAAAACTGGTCCTTGGACTTACAACTATTACAGCATCCCTATGGTCAAGTGAACAAAATTCAGGCACTGGGTAATCGGTATATATTTACAATGATTTCACCCCTGATCTTGGGTCCATGTGATCGCCATTTGCAATCTTTCCAACTGGTTTATGGCAAGCAATGTCAATGGGAGAAGCTGAATTTGGTTAATGACAACGTGATTCACTTAACAAATGTAGCAAGAAAGGTCATAAAGTCAGGCACGACTCACTTTATAACTGCCTTACTCAGCAGAAGTATAACTGCCTTACTCAGTACCAGAAATTCTGGTATTGATTGTGGTCTTCAGTGGAGGACCACTTGCATGACTTTTCATGTCCTTGTCCTAAATTAATTTATTTTAATTTCCAGGAAAGCAAGAATTGGCAAAAGATTGTCCATATACCAAGACTATGGTATTTGACATTTATACACACATGATATTGTAAAACTCAGGGTTCTCAAGTTACATGTTTTGAGACTGAGATTTTATTTTTAACTTTCCAAGGGCAACAGCTGTCCAAGTTCTACCTATAGCTATAGGAAACTCAGTCTTCACTATGTAAGACATCTATTTGAAAGGCCGCATGGACAGAATTTTTGGTATCCCTAACCTAATATTTCTTAACACACCCTTTTGAGACAGTAGTTGCAATCGAGCACTTTCTCTCATGTCGGTTTAATTTTTAAGAGTTATATTGTTAAAGAGACTGGATGGCCGCCTGCCTTAGAACACAAGTATCAGTAGCTCACAGCAACAATAACAATAACAACAACAACATCAAACCATATAACAAAACCTAAAAACTGGTGCCTAAAGGATCCCCTTGGGATGCCCCAACAATGAACCACAGACCCATCACTATTCCCCAGTCCATGAGTAAAAAGCCAAGTCTTGATGGACTCCGGGAAAATTAAATGGGTGGAGACTGCCGGATCACCCAAGGGACGTTGTTTCTCAAGGTAGGGGCAGCTGCAGGAAAGATACACTTTTGGGGACCTGCAAGATGGCAACATTTCAGGGACAGGACCCGAAGTGTACCTACCCCATATAATCTGGTAGGACAAGCAGATATTCTCAGGGAGAGGCAGTCCAGTTGTATGTGTACTGAAATAACATCCAAACTCTTTAAGCTGTTTGTGGCAGGGACCTGAAAAGTACCATGCATAGATATGATCCCATCTGTGGTGCAACTGGTTTTTTGTTTTTAGGGGTGGATTTCAGGGAGCCATAATAGTAAGATTGTTGTTGTTGTTGCTTGAAACAAAGGACAAGATAGTGTCTGTCCCCATCTTGAACAGCTACCAAACAGTTTAGCAGCCAAGTCTTATTTCATGGCTGATAATGGAAACAATGGTGCAACCAGAATATATTACTCACTTATAGTACTGTATTAATGTTTATCCAAAATTTTATATGCTTTTCCATCTTGAGACTCTAGCTGGTTTCCAGTAACACAATCAAATAAAATCAACCTCCGTACAGGTTGAAAAATAATGTATGTAATGGAGCATAGCAGAGGGCATGCTTTTCTTTCCGGCTTACGAAGATCTATCACCTACTTGGGTATAAGTACAGTAGCATTGTACTGTGGGAAGGAAAATGCATTGTTAATATAGAAATAATACCATGAGCATCGGTAACAGTGGTGGGTTTCAAAAATGTTTACTACCGGTTCTGTGGGTGTGGCTTGGTGGGCGTGGCATTGCTTGGTGGGTGTGGCTTGGTGGGCATGGCAGGGGAAGGATACTATAAAATCTCCATTCCCACCCCACTCCAGGGGAAGGTTACTGCAAAATCCCCATTTCCTCCCGATCAGCTGGGACTCGGGAGGCAGAGAATAGATAGGGGCGAGGCCAGTCAGAGGTGGTATTTACCGGTTCTCTGAACTACTCAAAATTTCCGCTACCAGTTCTCAAGAACTGGTCAGAACCTGCTGAAACCCACCCCTGATCAGTAAGTATACCTGCACTCTGCCATCTGCTCCATGATTATAAAATATTGGGTATACACTTCTCCTATAAGGAAGGAAGAATTTTGGGTTAGAGTTTTGGTCCCAGTGCTCTTGTGGGTGCGTGTACATGTGTGCACATGTCTTCAAGTCAGTTTCTGACCCCTGATGACTGACTGGACTAGTCCCTGCAGCTTCTTGGCAAAATTTTTCAGAAGTGGTTTGTTTTCACCTTCTTCCCAGGATTCAGAGTGACTGTCCCAAAGTCAACCAGCTGGCTTTGTCCGTAAGGCAGAACTAGAACTCGCTGTCTCCTATTTTCTAGCCTGGTGCCTTAACCATTACACCAGACTGGGCCTTGGAGTACACTTATCAACTCAGGGATTGCCATCAAGCCTCTTTGGAGCTGCCCCCATCGCCTGCTACTCTTTGGGTGGGACATTTAGGCCATCCTTAGCTGGACCCTAGCAAACGCATGGCATGGTTGCATCCCTGACTGCATCTTATGAGCTCAAGATGCTTCCTTCACAGGTTTTCTGGCACTTCCAATCTGTCATTCTTTGCTTCAATTTCTGGCCTCAGATCTGCTTGATGATGGGGCTACCCTGTTAATTGTTAATAACAGTAACTGAATGTTTTTATAGTGCTTCTGTCAGGTGCTCCAAGCATTCCTTCACAGCAATGTTACACCTGTAACTGGGTTTTTTTTCCCTGCCTTGTAAAGGTGGGGTGGGAAGCAGAAGCCGAGCTGAAGAGACCCACATTGTTCCTGAGGAATTCTTGTTAGAGGAGTAATTTCTGTGGGGATTTCCGGGTTCTTGAGCCATTTTCTGTGTCTTAACCATTATTCTACTTTCGTCATTAGAAGGCAGAGTTAAAAACAAAAACAGAATTGGGAAAACAAAGTAGAAGCAGTTGGAATGGAGAAGTATGCACATAAAAGAATTACGGAGGTGTGTAAACATCAGGGTTGCGTTTCAGGTTGGTTGGGTCAAGGCTACTCTGTTTGTGCTTTTAATCTGTAAAGAAGCATAGTAGATGGATAATTATTTACACGGCCATGCCTGTATCCCAGAGCACCACAACATCCAAACACTTCATCACCAAACTGAAATCATTGATTGCCTTGGCAGAACCAAAATAAAAAGTCCTAAACGTGACCCCAGTATTTGGCTGGGAGGGAGGCTGAGAATTGTTCTTATGGTTAGAAATGGAAGAAATGCAGGACAGTTTCATTCAGTCCTCAGATCTTCCATTGGAAGCATAACTTGGAAAGAAAGAAAGGTCAGCCAGAAATCTGCCTGAAATACCCAAGCCAGACTTTGCATACAACTTAAATTTACTCTGATTTGTTGATTTCAGTAGCCCCACTTAGCTGGGTAGCCCTGTTGCTTTTTGATTGATAGGAACAGGGTTGAAATGACACAATTTTAATGCTTTTTGGGTAATTGTGATCTCAGAGATCTCCTGGAATAAAGATGGGAGACAGGTATAAATCACAGGAATGGTGTTTTTTTTCCAGATATAGAGAGGAGAATCCAGGATCAGTAATCCATGGTCTCTGCTATGTTTTGTACTTGGCCACAAGTGTCAAAGAGCTGCAACCACATTTCTCTCACTCCCAGTAGAATTTTGTTTTAAAATATTGATTTTCCATTTCCTATTTTTTTTTTTAAAAAATGATTTATATGCTGCCCTTCTCCGGAGACTCAGGGCAGCTTACAATGCATTAAGCAATAGCCTTCATACTTTTGTATATTTATACAAAGTCAGCTTATTGCCCCCACAAACTGGGTCCCCATTTAACCTACCCTAGAAAGGATGGAAGGCTGAGTCAACCTTGAGCCTGGTGAGATTTGAACTTACAGTAATTGCAGACAGCTGGTATTGATCACTATGCTTTTAGTCTGCTGACCTAACCAGGCTCCCTATTAGTGAAGAGAATTCTTCATTCACCCCCAACGGTTCACTGTATTTGTCCCTGTTCATATGAACAGTGAACAGCTGAATACATAATGAAGTGTGTGTTTGTAATATGCAACATCCAAAGTAAAGCACACGTGTTTCAGAAAATAAACATGCAAAGAGGAAGAGTTAATTAAAACAATAGAAACTAAACAGGTGATATTTTTAGAACCTGCTAGAACATCTTTGGGGGAATCTACCTGTTTTATTGCTGGTTTGCAGAAGATGAAGGAATGAAAGAATGTTGATTTAGTTGGGAAAAAAGTGAAATAGAGGAGTACAAAGAATGATTGATCCCACAGCAAGATGAAGTTACTAACTTCGTTTTATTGCAGGTAATGAGGAAATGTGTTGATTATTGGACCTGAACAATGTATGTAGTCCTCCACTTGAGAGACTTTGAGTCATCTACTGGGGAAACAGGGAGTGAACTGTTGGGTGAATTTGGCTTGATACTATAGCAATTTGTTGATTGAGATTTCTTGTCCAGATTTGCACTTCTATACTTCAAGTTTCAACTCTTACCCACATTCTGTGATTTCATCTAAAGTGGTGAAAAGGTTGATTACTTTACAATAATAGATGACTTCATTCTGAATAGCCTTGCCTGAAATGTAAGTTCACTTCTCAAAGAATCATAGAGTTGGAAAAAAGTTATTGAGGCCAATCTTTGCCTTGTTCAAGCCTATGGTTGAAGCTGTTAGGATAATGGAGAGTCTATCACTTCTCTGGATGAGTGCTCTTACTGCTAGGAATGTAGTGTTGGAATCTATTTTTCTATCTAATGATTCAATATTCGGTGTCCTGCACTCTGAACAAGACCAAACAAGCCTTGATCCTCTAGATGACACCCTTTTAGGAATATAGAAAGTGCCATCTCCTCTTCATAAGGATAAGCATTCCCAGTTCTATTCTCTTTCCTTAGTTTCTTGCTCTTTGATCATCCTTTCTGAACGCACTGTTTTAGTTCCCTGGTCCTCCTTAAAATCTTCATAGCAATTTGTTAAAAATTATAATCACAATGGTTAAAAAAGTTAACACAAATTTAAAAAACGAAAAGAAAAAAATTAAATGGGCAGAAAATACAATGGAAAAAACCCAGAATGAAAAAATAAAAATAAAATAAAAATATATAAAGAAATTACTTTCCCTTCATCACAAGTATATATTTTAGTAACTTATCATCTTCTCTTAAAATATAAGAAATGATCTCTTCTTCCCTTATCTCATCTCTTATCTGTAAATAAACCCTTAAAACCTCACTGTCTTGTGGTTTCCTCACAAGGAGTAACTGCCTGGAACATTTGTGGGTGATCTCAAGTCCTCTCCTAGTTTGGAGAGAAATTACAAAGAGCTGGTCTACTTACCTCATTCTACTTTGTTCGTCAGTCTACCATTTGTTCTCTGAAAATCTGAGTCCTCTTTAAAATGTGATGTCCAGAGCTGGACATAGAAGTTGAGATGATGTCCAATCAATGCAAAATAATCTATACTTCTACTGATGCGATTGTATTTGTATCTAACATTGTATTTCCCTTTCTTGTAACCGTATCACATTTTTGGCTCTTATAGGTAATTCTCAATTTATGATTGGTCACTTAGCAACCATGCAAAGTTATGAAAGATATCCGCAGGGGTATTTACAACCTGGTTCCCATGCCCACTCCCCTGAAGTCACATGACCGCTTTTCAGGTGCTCAGCAGCCAAACCGCATTTACAGCTATATGCGGCTCCTGTGGCACCTGAAAATGTGTTTTATGATATTTTGCCAAAAACAAACATTTACTTCTGGTTTTCAGCAACACCAGCCCATAGCAAACAATTGGTTCACTTAATGACATGTCATTCACTTAACAAATATGGATTCGCTTAACAACCACATCCATTATGCTCCTGAATGGAGGACTACTTGTACTCAATTTTACATCTGTCATTTGATTTCCATTTATAAGTTAATTTTGTCCCTGTTAATTTTTTGAAAAAGTTTATTTATCTTACCTATTCAGGTGGTTTAAAATTTTTTAAAGTATCCTATTCAGTTTTGTATCATGTGCAAAGTTAATAAAGATTCTTTCCATGTCCTCATCCAAATCATAAGGATAAATATTGAATAATTCAGAATCCAAGATTGGACCTTGTGATACCATCACTAATATCCTATTCTAGTTTGATTAAATGCCACTGACAAGACTTTTTGAAGGGTGATTTTTGAGCCAGCTATGGATCCATCAACCAATCATTCCATCTAGCCCATACTTAATTAACTTTTAAATAAAATATTAGGAGGTACTTCCTGAATGCTTTGCTGAAGCAAGATATATTAATATTAAGCATTTCGACCATGTAATACAGAAATTAAGACCTCAATCAAGCTGAACTCATGTCTTCATGGATGTGTTCATGTAGTTTTCAGGGCAACATTATAGAATTTCCTTTTTTTCAGGCTAGCTTTATAGCCCAGTTACCCTTTGTGGCCTCCCATCCAAACAATAGTTTGATTCAGTGTTGCTCAGTTTTCTGAGATCATTCAAGGTGATGGTGCTATCACCTTAATCAGAATATGAGGCAAGGTTAGTTTGGCAAATCTTGCCCTTGACATATCCTTACTGACCTGTGGCAATCAGTGTACGTACAGACTTACATATTTACAGAATTATCTGCTCTAGAATCTTTCCAGTACTTATGTTATGTAGATCCCTGGATTATTCTTTTCTCCTATTTGAAGGTAGGAATATTTGCCTTCCTCCATTTATTTGTCGCTTCACTCATTCTCCAGGATTTTTCTCCAGAAATGTTCAGCCAAAGTACAAACAGCAAGCTTCCTCAGTACCCTAGACTGCAATTCCTCTGGTCCTGGAGATTTAAGGTCATTCAAAGGAAGTAGATGTTGCCTGATAATGCTTTTGTCAATCTCAAATTTCAGTACTTGTCCTTCTTTTCACAATTGTCTAGTAAAACATACACTTTCTCCTTAAAGAAGAGATGGACAAATAGAATACAGAATAATGGAGAGGACCTTGAACGCCTTCTAGTCCAGGGGTCTCCAACCTTGGCAACTTTAAAACTTGTGGACTTCAACTCCCAGAATTCCTCAGCTAGCAAAGCTGGCTGAGGAATTCTGGGAGTTGAAGTCCACAAGTCTTAAAGTTGCCAAGGTTGGAGACCCCTGCACTAGTCCAAGTGGTTGTCCAATCTCTTTTCAAAAACCTTCAGTGATGAAGCACTGACAACTTCTGAAGGCAACCCGTTCCACGGGTTAATTGTTCTCACTGACAGAAAACGTTTCCTTAATTCTAGGAGGGAATTAAATAGGATGTTTTCTTTGTGATTTATTGGATTTTGCTATTTTATGCAGTAGCTGACGTACTTATTTTCTTTAAAGATCATTTTCACTAATTCAAGGTGAACTTTCCTCACAGAGTTCTGATCTACTCAGCTTTCATCTCTAATCCTAGACAATGCACGTGAGAGCCTTTCTGATCAAGCTATTCATCCTTCAGCCAAACACTTTTCTACCACTTATTATGAAGCAAAAGTCCATCCTATACCAGCAGTCCACTATAACTCTCCCGTATAACCAATCGTTAGTTTGCAATGGATGACGATACCACCCAATTTCCCAGGTTCTTGAGCTTCCACCCTAGATCTTCAGAGAACAGGGCAACATGTTTGCAGCTATTTCTTGAAGTATCATTTGTCCTCACATGGATTAGTAGGAAGGGATAATTGGAGATTATTCTGTCATTTTCCTGAGCCCTGCTCCAGGCAGACAGCACATTTCACAATCTGAAGGGTCCACTTGGAAAACATTTGTTTCAACTTACTATAATAAAAAAATGATCAACAGTTAGTTAGGACTGTTCGTTCTCTTACTGCAAGGAACAATAGCATCCCCTCTACTCTTGAACAAGTTCCCATCCTGCCTCCTGTTTCGCAGTGTTTCTTTTTCCTCCTCTGAAAACTCAGAACCATTTCCCGCCTCCCCCCAGCAACTAAATGTCAGGGTCGATGGAAAATCTCACAAAGGATTTATGGATCTAGTGGGTTACAATTAATTTCTTCTCCTTGCCTTTTCTTGTTAAAGGTGTGTAGAATTCATGTTCTTCTTTGTGATAGCTGAAGTAAACCAGGGGTGGCATTCACTTACCTTTGCTACCTGTTTGCAAATGTGAGTGTGCGCGCCTCTTCCACGCATGCTCAGAGCCTTCTGTGCATGCGCAGGGGGTCAAAAATGGGATGTGATGATATCCGGGCAGGTGGGCGGAGCCTCCCGCCGCCGGCACTACTAGATCACATGATCCGGATAGAACTGGCTGAATTTCACCACTGAAGTAAACCCATTTTCCTTAGATCTGAAAAGTGGAACTACAGACTGGAGCAATGAGAAAGTAAAGTTTAAACACTGGTGGTTAAACAATTTTGTTTTTATGCAACTTCTCTCAATGTACAGTACATGATTTGACACACCCACTCAAGCAGTCAGGGTTATAATTATATTGTCAAAATATAAGTTGATCGTGACCTGCCAAAGGAATCAAAGTTGATTTAGTTATGTAAAATTGCTTTAGTTGGGTCCAGATGACTCTCCAGTGTTCAGAGAATAGATGAGGATGTGTGGATCTTAGTCAACTTCCCTCTTACTTGAAGGATCTTAGTACACATATTCAAGAGTATATGCATGCAATATGCAAAAAAAATGCATGCAGAATACATATAGGTGAGACTGGCTATGTTCTTTCAGAGCTCCCCTCAACTTTTTATATGCCAAAAGGAACACATCAGTCTTGCTTTTTGTGTGTGTGATTCCTTTGTGGAGCCATGTAGCTGATGGTGACTCACAAGGTTTCAATAAACAGCTTTTCTGGCATTATTTTTTTAAAACATTGAAGTGGTTGGGTCCTCTGACGTCTACAGGTGAACCTTGTAGAATTAGAATTAGAGTCAATTTGACTTAGTGGTTATGGTGCTGGCTTAGAAACCAGGAGTCTGTGAGTTCTAGTCCCACTTTAGGCATGAAAATTGGCCCAGTCATTCTCTCTCAGCCAACTCACCTCACAGGGTTGTTGTTATGGGGAAAACAGAAGGAGGAAGGAGTATTAGGTATGTTCTCTGCCTTGAGTTATTTTTAAAAATAATAAAGGTGGGATATAAATAAAATATTAATAAGGGGGGCGCGCGCGCAATGGCTCATTGGTTAAAGGTGCTGAGCTTGTGCTTATCAGCTGCAAAGATGATAGCCTGAGTTTAAGACCCAAGCACTGTGTGATGGGGTGAGCTCCTGTCCATGCCCCAGCTCCTGCCCACCTAGCAATTTGAAAGCATGCAAATGCGAGTAGATAAATAGGTATCACTACGGTAGAAGGTAACAGCATTCCATGCGTCACTGAAGAGGTGGTATTCAGCAGATTCTGACCAGTTCTGGAGAACTGGTAGCGGAAATTTTGAGTAGTTCGGAGAACCAGTAAGTATCACCTCTGACTGGCCCCGCCCCCATCTATTCTCTGCCTCCCGAGTCCCAGCTGATCGGGAGGAAATGGGGATTTTGCAGTAACTTTCCCCTGGAGTGGGGAGGGAATGGAGATTTTACAGTAACTTTCCCCTGGAGTGGGGAGGGAATGGAGATTTTACAGTATCCTTCCCCTGCCATGCCCACCAAACCATGCCCACAGAACCGATAGTAAAAAAATTTGAATCCTACCACTTGACTCAGTATAGTCCATGACCATGAAAATGTTTTCAGGCAACACTGGCTCCCTTGATTAAGAAATGGAGATGAGCACTGCCCCCTAGAGATGGGCATGACTGGACAGGGGAACCTTTTACCTTTATGAATAAAATAAATACAAAATAAAATCCTGCATTTCCATGTAAACTTGGCAGTGGCTCTCTGGAGCTCAACCCTGGAACCCTCCAATAGCCAGGGAAAATCAGGGCCTACAAGAAGCAAAGCATAGACCCATTTCACAGTGTGGATGGCCTACCCAGTATTTCCAGTGCAGAATTGGAAAGAACACTTAATATATCTGATGACAGGCTCTGATAGGGCATTTTTAGTGAGAGTCTCTGGTTTCTATGCCTTCGTTTACAGGAAGTTACTGTTTCCAGCAATGGATTGTATACATACGTATTAGGAGAGCAATAATTTCCACCTACCAGAGCCAACTCAGGTGTCCTTGCTTTGATAGGACAGAGACCCTGAAATTATGGCAAAGTCTTTGGGGGCTGGCGGGGGAGAAGTCAGTTCTTATCTCAGCCTGGGCAGAGACAAAACTGCTCTTTTTTCCCCCCCTCAGCTCTGAGTCACGTCTGGGACTTGAATAGCGGCCATGCAAAGGACTTGTCACTATGACAGGGGGACAAAACCCAGTAGGTCTGGCTCCTAGCCCTCGCCGGCTTCCAAACCACTACTTGTCACTTCCTCCCCGCCCCCTCCAGCTCACGCTCAGCATAGACTAAAAAAAAAAAACCCCAAAAAACACCACCAGCCTGAGCCATCCTTGATTCTTTCTTTGTAATCCGTGTCTACACCATTGAGGGAAAAATATTAGGCGTTTTGGCCTTAAACCCTTAGAGTTGTTCAGAATGGAGAGTCCAAACGGGGATCCTAGTCTCCAAGGCTGAAGGAGGAAAGGGTGTGTGTGTGTGAGGGCAGATGATTGAGAGGTAGTAAACATTTCTTCCCTCTTTTCCTTCCACCCCTCTTTTTTGTACCCCCCTCCTTTGTACTGTTATCTCTTCAGGAAGTGCCTCCATATGTCTGGCTGTGGCCTCTCTCCCAGGCTGGAGCCACTGTCTGGATTAGAGAGAAGGAGTTGTGTGTGCAAAGTTGCCAGTGCTCTCTGATTCTCTGCCTATTTTGCCCACTGAGAGAGGAGGCTGCCAGCAGAATGGACTAGGACGGATGTGTCACTCATGTCTGGGAGTAAGAAATGGACTCTCAAAGGCGAGCTTCCCATATACAACACCTCATCTTCCTCCCCAGTGCCAAGAGCATTCAACCTCGACTTACAAAGAAAGTGTTTGTGTGTGTGTGTGTTAACAAAGCACAGGCAATCCTTGACTTACGACCACAGTTGAGCCCAAAATTTCTGTTGCGAAGCAAGACAGCTGTTAAGTGAGTTTTGCTACAGTTGTTAAGTGAATCACTGCAACTTGTTAAGTTAGCAATACGGTTGTTAAGTGAATCTGGCTTCCTCATTGACTTTGCTTGTCAGAAGGTCGCAAAAGGGGATCACATGACCCTGGGACACAGCAACCATCATAAATATTAGTCAGCTGCTAATTGCCACATGACCATGGGGATGCTGCAACAGTTGTAAGTGTGAAAAATGGTCATACGTCACTTGTTTCAGTGCCATAACTTTGAAAAGTCACTAAACAAATCGTTGGGGCATCACTTTGAGAGATGCAGTTGCATGCTCTTGAAAACTATTTGGGTGTTACAGCTACTCTTCTTGCTTGGCTTGACCAACTCCTGGCTGCTTAAAAAAATCTACAGCAGGGGTTCCCAACCTGTGGGCTGCAGCCCACTAGTGTGGGCTGTGAGGGGTTTACAATCGGGCTGCCTAAACGGCCAATGAGCACACGCACATCCTCATTTGTGCAAGCAGCAGGCAAGCACGCGCACACATTTTTCATTTAAGTGAGTGGCAGGTGCGTGTGCACGCCGCTTGCACAAATGGAACTGCACATGCACTCTTGCTAGCCTCTCGCCCAGAACCATCCCTTCTCCTCCCCCGTTGGTCCGCAAAGCCGGAAATGTTGGGGAACTCTGGTCTACCGTATATGAGGGAGGAAAAGAACATGGCTGGCCAACTGCAAGAGCAAGGCATTAGTTACAACCTGGTGCACTTCACAGGATCCCTGTGAACATGCACCTACTTGTGAGGACCCACCTGATGAAGCTGTCTTGAGAAAGCAAGCTCTAGTAGATCTTGGCCGCTTCTTAGAGGTGAAGCTAACCGGAATACCTGTGTGTGCTGCTTTTCATGGATTCTGTGAAAGAAAAAAGGGGGCTCTTAATATGCAAAATAAACTCCAGGCTTTCCAAGGAGATGCTAGTTGCTCTAGTGGCACCTCAGGGACTCATAACGTGAGAAAGGATAATAACAACTTTCATTTTCTAATAATCAAATGCATTATATATTTCTGCTGCAGAATGCCTGGACATGGTCTTCCCTGACACTTTATGGTTGCCTTGACCATAAGGATGCTAGTCAGGAACTGAAGTTAAACTCAGTTGGAGAGTACCACATTGTGGAAATTAGCAATGTAAAGCTAACCGAAGGCAAAAGGATATTTTAGCAGGTTCACTTTTTCTTCTCTTGTAGCATCCTTAGATGCACCTACCAGTCTTTCTTCTGCATAATGGACAGATGCCCCTTTTCATTTCTGAAACGCTAGGATGAGGATAAGGAACCTTTAGCCCATCAGACAATGACTCTCAGTGTCCCTCACCCTTGGCCATGATAGTTGGAGCTGGGGGTGGGTGGGGGGGTTGTAGTTCAGGGACATTAGGTGGTTACCGCTACCCATTCCTGCCCTAGAGCAGAGGTGTCCATTCCTTGTTATCCCTGCACTGTAACTTAAATGGATTCCTTCATGAGATTATCAGTCATGTTAACCTTCTGCAACGGAGAGACTCTTGAACCAATTGTATATGATTTCTTGGATTAGTCAGATGTCATTAAAATCCAAGTGATGTCTGTTTGTGCGGGTCCTCAAAAAGTTACACACACACACACCAGTATGCTAATTGGGTGGCTGTTGTGCAGCTGCCTGATAGCCCTGTGGGCTGATTGGAAGAATACACCCAACAAAACAGAAAGGAGGGATGGGAAGCAAAACCCAAGCCAGTCCCTCTGCAGGGGTGGGGGGTCGAGGGGGGGAGTCCTTTCAGAGCAGATCCACTTCTATATCTTCTTGTAGCCTTGGGATAAGATCTTTTATGTCCTTGCTAGGGTGGAGTTCTTAGCCAGGCCTTCAGTTCCGTCCACCTTCCCGTGGATAATCAACCCGTTGTTGTCCAGCCAGGACATTGCCTAAAGCAGCCTCTTCAGAACACAGCAGCTCCATCCAAGGACAATGCAACCCCTGTGACTGGACTTCCCGCCCTTTTCAGATCTGGCAGGGGTTTCTGTCTCCACACCCAAGAGGCCTAATTCTTCTGTGAGCACTTGGACCCTCTGGATGATTCATGGGGTGAAAAAGATTTGATTTACGAGAGCGGACAGAACTGATTTTAAATGATTGAATGGACTTCTAATATGTCTCTCAAGTCAAATTCATCAAGCGGGATCAGTCTTCTAACTTAACTGGAGATGCATTATAGAAGCAGTTAATCATTAAACAAGGAGTTGCGATCTCCTAGATGTTGCTGAACTACAAAGTCAGGATAGTGCAAGGGTTAAAGTGCCAGGCTGGCACCAGGAACACGTGGCCATTCAAGCTCACCACTTTGGGTCTGTCTCTCTCTCTTAGCCAAGTTGTCGCTGCAGAGAAAAATTGGAAATGGGTTGAGCTCCTTATCACAACAATAACAATAAGATACGCCAGCATCCTTTCTGACTCTCCTGTCTGGGGCTGCCAAGAGTTGCGGTGTAGCAACATCTGGAGGCCCATTGCTTCCCTCCCCCTTGCTCAAGAATTCTGTGTTGTCATTTCTAGCCACAACTGTATCTCTTGGTCCTCGTCCCCATGGTTGAGAAAGTTGTGATACATGTTTGGAAAGCCAAATCCTGTTGTGTTCTGGGTACCAACCTACCCTCTGAGTATCACGCACTCTAAACTCCTGATTGGCTGAGACTGTTGGTTCAGCCGGTTGGTTAGTGGGTTGTGCCACACTTGGCAAAAGAAGCTGCCCAGCCAGTTTGGCGGTGTGTCAGTTTGGAGGCAATAGGAGGAGAAAGCTTGTGGGCTTAGGAAGGTTTGTATTTAACTCCCGTAAACTTCATAGATATTAAACAACTGTACACACCCAAGCTAGGGCCTTCAATAGGGCAAACAATTCAATAGTGACAAGCCTAGCATTCTCCCCTAAAAGCTTTATTAATTTCTAGACGTTCCTTTTTATGAATTGAATTGCTATCTTGATTATGTGGAAATAAACCCACTGAACTTAATAGGGCTTTGTTCTGAGTAGAAACAAAATTCTCCATTTCTTAGTTGAAGAACAAGAAATAAGCAAGATAGGTATGTGTATACATTTATCTCCTAGAATTTATTTTCTAAGTGTTGAACAATACAGCTTTTATTATTTAGTGACAAGGGTAAAATATTTTTACTCAGTCTGTCACTGAAATTGCTTCTTTATGCACCTACAAATTACTACTTATTTCCTGTATTTGAGGCGGGGTTTTTGGACCAGCAGCTTATTTATTAGTTATATTTGTTTTCTGGCCATATTGCTCCCAGGCCTAGGATCAGAGGTCAAGAATTATACAAAACAAAAGAACACTTTTTTACACAGTGTATAATGAACATGTGAAGTTTGTTTTCATAAGAAATAAGAACATGGATGGCTTTAAAAGGAGATCCTTTTAAATCCACAGAGGACCGTTGTTTAAAGAGCCATGAGTTTTGAAATGTCAGTCTTCAAGAGAGCTCCGTGAGTATTATAGGGCCTAGAGACATCAACAATATTCTGCAAAAGCTAATGCATCCCTGCAAACATTCCATATAATGAAAAAATTATCATGGGGGGGGGGGAGGAAGGTCACTTTTGATGGCTATCTTTAATTTTTAAGCAGAGTGAAAAATTTGGGGGGGAAAACCCCATAGTTTCAGCCGCATGTTCTAGTTATAATTCTTTGGGGGAAAGAATGCAGGGCCCTGTTGTAGAATCAGTGCTCTTTGCTAGTTCTCTTTCCTGAGAGCGGAAACGAATAATTTTGGTGGAGTCTGAAGACATGAGAGGCTGCAAATTGGATGTTTGTTTGGAAAGGCTGGATGTTCAAGTTCTTCTTGTGTCTTCATATCCATCATATGCACTGACTATAGTTTCAATTATGTGATGACTGTTTTTCATGCATCTTAATGCCCCAACCCAATACTTACCCTTCTGAAATTTTGCAAGGTCCCTTCCCTTAAATGCCTTTCTGATGTAATTATTTTTCAAATTGATTGCTAAGGTACAGGAAGTCTGTGGGTCCGTCTTGGGATAGGGCTGCCAGAAGTGCTTTTCAAAAGCTGGTAGGGAAAGTTGCATCTAAACCAGTTGCCGAGTGCCCTGATCACGATCACATGACTCTGGGGATGTTGTGAGAGTTGCAGCTATAAGAACTGGTCACACATCTGCTTGTTCAGCACCATCATAACTTCAAATGTTTGCTGAATGATGGTCATTAAACGAGGATGACCTGTATGCTTTTTCACCATTTGTGAACTGGGCCAGTACTTCTGTAACAGAGAAATTATGACAGCCTTAGCAGGACATAATTTTTTTATGGAAACATAATTCTGGAGAAGATAGAAGTAGACCATTTTCTTTCTTCTTAGCAGGAAATCCAACTGATTATGTGCCATCAAATTGTTTTTGACTCTTAGCTATCACATAAATAGATTTTCTCCGTGATGATCTGCCCCTAACCTGGTTCTTCAGCTCTCCTAATGGTGTGCTCATCACCACTATAACTGAGTCCATCCATTTTGTTGTTGCTTGTTTTCTTCTTCTTTTTCCTTCCAAATTTCCCAGCATTAACGCTTTTTCCAGAGAGCTGAAATACGGTAGGACAATTTAAGCCTGGTGGTTCATGCCTCAAAATGAGAACTCCGGGTTGATTTGTTCAATGATCCATGATTTGTTGTGTTGGCTGTCTCAGTCAGTGATGGCTAACCTTTTTGCCATCACGTGCCAAAAATGGGGGGAGTGCCCACATCCATAATTCTATGTGCCCTGCCCCCGTGTGTGACCCCACCGTGCTCCCTCCACTTTTGGCACATGATGGTACGGTGGGCCCGGTAGGCCCATTCTTTGCCCTCCCCAGACTCCAGAGGCTTTCTAGGAGCCTGGGAAGGGTGAAAACCGCCTTCCCTATCCCCCGGGGGCCCTCCAGAGGCCAGAAACAGCCTGATTCCCAACTTCTGGTGGGTCCAGAAGACCTGAAAATCAGCTGGCCAGCGCATGCATGCCTGCTGGAGCTGAGCTTGCGTGCCCACTGATATGGCTCCACGTGCCACCTGTGGCACGCGTGCCATAGGTTCGCCATCACGGGTCTAGGTTATTCTCAGGAGTTTTTTCTAATATCATAGTTCAAAGGTGTCAATACTCTTCCTATCCTGCTTCTTTAAAGTTCATCTTTTGCTTTTATAAAGTGTCACATCACCGCATTTGAATATCTTTTCCAAGGCCTTGATGGCTGCTTTAGCAAGTGCTGGTCTGCAGCATATTTCTTGACTAAATTGTATTCATTGAAATCTTACTTCGCATATTTGATTTATTTATTTGTAAAATTTATTAGCCACCCATCTGAGATTTGGTCCCAAAAAGCAGTTTTGGAACTAAGCAGGAGGCTTTTCAAATATATTTGCCATTCTGTTTGTTGACTATGTATATCAGTTGATACTCTTGCCTTAATGGCTATGAAAAGTTTACAAAAATCGACATCCAGGGAGGCAGGTAATATATTACTACAGAAATATTCCAAATGCACTATCTAGCTTGTTTGTCACTCAAATCACCCAATCTACAGATTAGAGACAAATGCAAAATAATGGCCAGTAAGATGGGGGCGTGTGCTCAGCCTGGGAATGTGTTTCAATCCAAGAACAATTCTGTCCACAGAGAAATCTATCCCCTTTCCTTCTGCCAAGTTTTCTAGATTTTAATTTGGGTGAGAGAAAAGGCTTTTGTTTCTGCTGCTACTGTGAAATCTTTGCTGACCTGCCGTGAAGCTGTATGCAGCAGGCCAAATTCTGTTGCCATTCCCATTCATTTGTGTAAGGATATGTTAGAAATGACAGAGGGTTGATGCAAATTCCATAATTGGGGACAATTTGCATCCTGTCATCATGATACAAATGGCACAAATACATACAAATGATGGAATTTGCATCGTTTATTTCATCATGTAGATTTACTCTTCATCTCCCCCCCAAATTGGGAGAAAATGGGTTCTCTACCTCCCCACTAGTTCAATAAAGTGAGGTGTCACTACTGAGGATCTCTGAAGGTGTTAAAATAAACAGCTGTACATGTTGTGCTTTAATCCATTCTAGCCAATTAACAAAGATGGGGTCCTCACCCTCTAGCTATTCCTCCTATAGTGTATTTATATGCAAGAACCTGACTTAAGAATCTATAGTGCTTGTGCATAAGAAATAGGAGGTGAGGTATGCATTTAAAAGCTGAACAGGACGTTCTCCTTGGTTATTTATTAACTCTGAATCAATGCACTCATGGAAAACAACCAGTGGGTCAAAGCTACCTTAACCTATGTTTTGTGACCAGAGTGTGGACCTGCAAATACCAAATATTTGCAGCTCTACCTGTACGGCTGTACCTCTGTTTTTAGAGCAAAATAATCCAGTCCAGAACCTTCACTGATGACTTCTCTGCTTTCTTTTAATATGCCTGTATCCAAGTTGGCCTCTCTTTCACCTTTGCCGATAAACATGATTCAGCACAGTAATACTCCACCCGTGTACAAATTAATCAATATTGAAACAGCTTTGTCAGTGTTTAGTCATAGTACTCCACCTGTCTTCATAGACTCCTTTAATTAAAAAGGCACATGAGTTTAAAGAATCAGGCTTTAAAAATTTCAATTACTGTACAAGGGTGCCTTTTGGGCCTCACAGACCTTCTGTCAGAAACATTTGGGGGGGGGGGTAGGGTTGCCAAAAAAAGGCAAGATGGCAGTCGCAGCAGTGCAATTTAAGCCTGTCCCTTTATATCTGCCTGCAACATCAAAACACGTACAACATAGGGAGAATTGTGATCACGCTTCTGGGTCTGCCATCTTGGTTTTTCTAACCTTCCCAGTAGATAGCAATAGCAATAGCACTTATATACCACTTCACAGTGTTTTACAGCCCTCTCTAAGCGGTTTACAGAGTCAGCCTATTGCCCCCAACAATTTGGGTCCTTATTTTACCCACCTCAGAAGGATGGAAGGCTGAGTCAACCTTAAACCTGGTGAGATTTGAATTGCCAAATTGCAGGCAGCCGGCAGACAGCAGAAGTAGCCTGCAGTACTGTACTCTAACCACTGCGCCACTGTTGCTCAATAATAGATGCTGCTATTTTATGAGTGAATGATCCACAGTGGCACCTATTTGGTGTGAGTGTTTCTAACAGGCTCCCGAACTTTAAAATGTGCTCACTGACTCAAACAAACTGGAGAAACGGTGTGTGCTTATTTGTGGTTTAGTGTCCTGTGTATGCCTCACCAAGTTTGGTTTATTCAGCCAATTGTGGTTGTATTGTTGTGCGGTAATGTGTTCTGCAACACAGGCTATTATATTAAGGGCAGCAGAGTTAACCCTGTTACCCTTTGGAAACATTTTCATCTGATAAGCTTACAGTCTTAGGTACTTGAGTGTTGGACCATTCACCCAATGAGAAAGGAGCATCTTATCTGTGCTCTCAGGGTAAGTGGCTGAATTCATACATCAAGTGCTTTGTTTGGTTTTGAATTGCTGCAGTGCACAATTTTGGCCATTGTGATTTGAAAGAGAGCCACTTTGGTCTAGTGGTTAAGGCATCAGGCTACAGCCGTGATGGCAAACCTATGGCACTCATGCCAGAGATGGCACACATGCCAGAGGCGGCACGCAGAGCCCTCTCTGTGGGCATGTGTGCAGCGGCCAGCTGCTCTTCCGGGTTCCGTCGCATGCCATGCGTGCCAGACAGCTGGTCTGGTGCACATGCAAGCCAGACCAGCTGGCTGGCACGTATGTGTGTGACGGAACCCGGAAGAGCAGCTGGCCGCTGCACACATGCATGCGCACGGGCCAGCTACTCTCTTCTGGGTTCTGGCGCTCTCGCCTGCCCATGCGCTCCAGTTTCAGCACTCGGTGCTGAAAAGGTTAACCATCACTGGGCTACAGAGTGGGAAACCATGAGTTCAAGTCCTGCCTTAGCCATGAAGGCTGGCTGGGTGACTTTGGGCCAGTCACTCTCTCTCCACTTGTTCTGGGGAAAATACTGTAGGAGGAGGAAGGTGTGTTGGATATGTTTGCCATCTTGAAATTTGTAGAAAAGTCGGGATATAAATAAATAAAAACCGTAGCATATTACTTAGTGATCCTAGCCAAGTGTGGCTTCTTCAGGAATACAGGATTAATAGAAACCCTAGGTTGTGGCCTATATGAATCCAGTAGGTAGTCCTTTTTAACTTTTTGGAATCTTACTTTTCTGGTCAACTGTTCTGATCTCTTTGGTAGATAAAGGAAGAAAAGCCATTTAGGTCTTCCTTGTTTATTCAAAAAATATTTACATTCCTCTTCCTGTCACTGTAAATCTCAGAGTGGATTTTGTGCTTTCAAGTAATAGATCCAAAAAAGGGTTGATCGTGATCTCATCAAGCATCTTAATTCCTTATGGTTTCAACCTTATCACACCCTTCCTCTTGCAGTGTAGTGAATCTACTTAAGCTGTGGGGAGAATTTGACTGTTTTTATTTACCTTCAGGGAGAGAACACTGAATGTGCGAATGCTGACAATTTCCATTCATGCATGTCACTTAAGACTGGTTGACTTTAGTCAAAGCTAGGAAGTAGGACACCAGGGTGACAGATTTCTACCCCTTTTTACGCTTTTGGTAGGACCTGTTTGTCATCCAGTAGAGCAGCATTTTCCAACCTCACACCCTCTAGGTAGGTAGAGACTGTGCATTTTAAACATTTCTAGTTAGCATTCATATCTTGAAACTCGGAGGCTTCATCATAAAAGTGAATTATAGACCTATGCTCCATATTCAAGGGATGACCATTCTTTCTTGATGTGATGGATCTTCACATTGTGTGAAACTAAAATGTTTTGGCTTTCCTAAGAAACATTGAGCTTTTTCTGATTGGCTGGGACTCCTACTCCTCAGGGTAAATGTTTAGAAGTTAGGGAGAGAGAAGAGTTAATAATAACTTATAAGTGGGAAAAGGAGGAAGAGGAGTGGAAGAGGAGGAAGAACAACAACAGGTACAGGATAGGCAGTACCTGACTGGACAGTAATGCCTGTGACAGGAATGTAGCTGTGCTAGTAGACCACCACTTAAGAATGGATCAGCAGGTTGGTGCAGCTGCCAAAAAAGCCAACACAGTCCTAGGTTGCAACATCAGATAGTATCGCTCTGTACTGTACTAGTGAGACCACATTTGGAATACTCTGTTCAGTTCTGCGTCCAGTTTCCACAATATAAAAAAGATGCTGAGGCCCTGGAAAGAGTGCAGAGAAGTACAACAAGGATGGGCACGGAAAGGGGTCAAGGGCTAAACTGTGTGATAAACAGCGAAGGGAACTACCGTAGGTATGTTTAGCCTATGAAAGGAAGGCTTAAGGGAGACATGATGGGCTGTCGTAGGGAAGAGGAGTTGATTTATTCTCCATAGGATCTAGAGTAGGACAAGAAGCAATGGGTGGAAGATCATCAAAGGGAGATCCAACCTGGAAGTAAGGAGGGATTTTCTGACAGTGTGAACAATTAATGAGTGGAACAGCTTGCCTCTTGGGGTTGTGGATGCTCCATCACTAGAGGTTTTGAAGAAATGACTGGACAATCATTTGTCCGAGATGGTATAAGAACTCCTGCCTTGGGTAAGGGGTTGGAGTAGAAGACCTCCAAGGTCCCTTCCAGCCCTATAATTCTATGAACAATGGAGAATATAAAATGTTCTAGTTTGTACGTCACACACTTGAAATTTCTCTTTGGATATTAGCCAACATTACTATCTTTCTGAGGAATTCACAGGTAGATGACTATCTCTAATGTTAATAGTTCCGAGAAGGAAGCAAAAAAACCAACAACAACAACAAAAAAAGAATTTGGAAGAGCTCTTATTGGATTTTGTCATATCATCTGATTTTTCTTATCAGTTTAGATTAGTGGCAACCTGTTTTAGGAAAAGCCCTTTATGGATTATATCTCTGTTTCTTACATATTTTTGTTTTGTGTATCTTTGTTCTTTTGCCTTGGAAGCATTAGAGTCCTTGGGAAATATTTAAGGGCAATACGTTTCTCTGCTTCTCAGCTTTTCAAATGTATCTGAAGTAGGTTTATTCCCATTCTTCCATTCCTTACAGTTCCTCCTACCAGTTAAAATAACCCAAGCAAAGTGAACAGGGACAAAATTGACCAGAGTTTGAACTGTCAATTGCCTTGAAATGGAAGCTTCCCATCAATAGAAACTATAGAGAGATAATGAGATTTTGCGCAATTACAAGGCCTTGGTCATGATGCCATTGGATCACCTAAGAACTTATTCCATCACAAAACAGGGGCAGCACCTTTGTTTAATAACCCCCTTTATAAGATTGACTGTAATGTCTAATCATCCTCCCTTGTCCCTGAAGAATTTTTCAAATAATAATGCAGGAAGGGATAACAACAATATCTTAGCACCTTCATAAAAATCTAATTCATGTGTTTTTAGATGGAACCCATGACAGTGAAGCTAACCTCAGACTGATAACAGGGTAAATATATACCCATCAAGACTGATATTTTGATTAATTTGAAAGAATAGAGTCCTGTAAGAACTTTGATTGCATTGTAGCATCTTATCTACTCCATTCCTGATATTTACTAGTGCCATGCTCTGGTGGAAATGGTTGATCAAAGCAGAAAGTGATGATATATGGATGATTTTGCTTTTTATGATGCAAACTATTATAGAATAAGTACTGAACTATGTCTGGTGGGCTTCATGAATGATTTATGCATTCCTTTTCTTTCTTTTTTTTTTGTTGCAGTTTGTGCAGGCACCCAAAATGAGCTCAGTGTGACAGGAGATGCCCAGCAACGGTATCAGACGCTATATAAAATGTACAACAACTGTGAGATCGTCATGGGCAACCTTGAGATAGTACTCATTGGACAAAACCAGGATCTTTCTTTCTTGCAGGTAACTAGATGTGGTGGACACATTTTCCTTTTTTCAGCAGGTGTGAAACTAGCGTAGAAAATTCTCTGTGGGAAATCTTGGCTTCTTCCATCTACGATCATCAGACTGAAGTTATCTATTCCAACTTTCTGTTTCTATTACTGATTGTACATAGACATGACAAATGATGGTCATGCTCTTACTTGCTCCTGGCAGATTTTTTAAAAAAATCAGTGATAGACTACATCTCACTTTGTTATATTTTCCAATAATCTTCTAATTAATTGGATAGATTGCAGGGAAAAACCAGAAAATGCTTACATGCCCATTCCATTGTGTCTCATCATTCTTTTCCCTTCCCTAATACCTGAATCATGAGAGACTAATGATTGTGAATAATTTAAATAATTTATCCAAGGGACATGCCAAATTTATTTACCCTAAAGAGCTTTACTCAGAATTAAACACATTTAGGATTAATGCTTCATTATATAATGTTTTGAAGTCAGTGTAAACAATTTCAGTAGATCTTAGATTATGATTCATTCAGCAAAGTAATATTTTTTTATAGATAACCCCAGATATAGGAAGGAAATCTAGTTTGGTTAAAAAGAAAAAAGAGGAATTTGTTTGGTTAAGAAAATCATAGAATATGTGGAGAGTGGTTGGCTAAAAATGTCTCTGTTGGGATAATTTGTTTTCATTTCGTGATTGAGGCAGTGAAGGTTTGGATTATGCTCAGAGAAGTGGCTACAAGGGATGACATATCCATCTCTAAATGGCTAGATGGTAACATTAATCTAGACTGAGCTTGCCTATGGAATGCGGGCTCCATGGCATCACCAGTAAAAAAAAACAAAAAACAATTGGAGCAAAGTGATCAAAGTTAACTCTCTGTTCTTCCAATGGCACAATAATCTGTCAATTATTAACCCAGTGGGTGTTTTCGAAATCTCAGCGGTCCTTTCCATGCCCATTTGCTGTTTTACAATAATCTGAGGTTTCTGAAAAACATTTTCTGAAGGTAGCCAACTCCTGACTCCAATACTGGCACATAGTTAATTAAAGAGCTCATCATGTGATGATGATCGCCACACAATATGGCAGCTGGCTGAAAGAGAATTGGTTACGTATATGGCTGTTAGGCCTGTTATTGCATCAGTTATAACAACCTGATTATTCACACGTTATGTATATCTTGGTTATGTTTAGAATTTTCTGGATTTATTTATTTTACTTCAGATATTGTATTTTTCAAGAAGATAAAGACTTTTAAATTTTACTTATTTCTTTTTTTTTTATTAAAAAGTTTTACACAACAAAGATTCCCCCCCAATATACCCCCCCTTTTTCCCTCCCCCCCTCCCCCCAACACCCCTTCCCACCCTCCCCCACAGACTTCCCAGAGCAAATACAGGTATTTCAATTAATTATCATAAGCTAAATTAACCTAACTATCCTTAAACTAACAAATCCCCACCTAGAACCTTAACTCCACTATAAATAACATAATACATCTAAAGTTAACATTCATTCATAAGCTATTTGGTATTTTCTTGTCTGATACTTATTTTGAATATAATCAATCCATCTTCTCCATTCTGATATATCTCTCTCTTGCGTATAGTCCTTCAAATACGCTGAAATTTTTGCCATTTCCGCTAAGTTCGTTACTTTCAGTATCCAATCTTCAATAGTAGGCAAAGAGTCCTTCTTCCAATGTTGCGCAACCAATGTTTAGAATTTTCTGGATTTATTTATTTTACTTCAGATATTGTATTTTTCAAGAAGATAAAGACTTTTAAGTTTTACTTATTTCTTGGTGACTTCATGAACCCATCCGTATATGCAGATATATGGGATACGCATGAGTACAATGCATCTCTTCAAATCTACATTTCTGGGGGAAGACTGAAATTTAATCATGATTTCTCAATCCCAAACAAAAGCAAATACTAATAAAATGAGAGAGAGGATAATGGTGGAGGAGATGTGGCAGGATTGATATAAAAAGTCTGAAAATTATTTCCCTAAATAAAGAACTAGGAATATAAACATAAGCAATTGTAGCAAGACTTAACTAGCAATGAGAAATTCAGCACTAATTTTTATGAAAATAGAATGTAGAATATAGAGTATGATATTCTTTATTCGCCAAGTGTGATTGGACATACCAGGTATTTGTCTCCATGCAGAAGCTCTCAGTGTACATACAAACAACAAAATAATATAATTATAAGATACCAATAGGAGAAGGTAATAGAAAAGACGAGAGAATATTGCAAAGAACTGGGTGTGTGCAGCAAAGGGACTATGAAAGTATGAAATGTTTAATGTACATTTACATCAGGGGTGGGTTCTACTTACTTTTACTACTGGGTCGCAACGGGGCCATGCTCGCGCGCTTGCTTTGCTCGTGCGCGCACTTGCTTTGCTCACGCGCTTGCTTTGCTTGCGCACGTGCTTGCGTGCTTGCTTGCCTGATGACATCAGGGTCAGTGGGCAGAGCCTCCCACCGGTTTTACTACCGGTTCTATGGAACCGGTCCGAACTGGGAGCAATTCACCACTGATTTACATGTTATAGGGAATATTTAAGTTTTTAGATATGGATTATATCCAAATAACAGTGTAATATAAGGATATGGAGTCTACCTGAAAGCACAGGGTGGGAATTTTTTTTGCCCATATCCCACATAATTTCTGCCAACTATACTGCTTCTCAGACACAGCTGGCTGGGTAAAATTAAAAAATGAATGGTGGTAGCTCTCCAAGATCTAGCCCTCTTTCCTGTTTGGCACATTTCAATCAGTAATCACTCCCCACCCCCTTCTGATTTATTGCTCCTTGGCAGTGACCTCTATTTGAAGATGTGAGTCTGTTTAGCTTCACTCTATTCATTGATCCTTTCCACCAACTGTTCCTTGTTGTAGTTCATCAGAACTGCGTCCAAATGTTTGTGGAGCCCGTGATGCCAATGGAACAACTATCGTATCAAATCCAGCTTTTTTAGGCTGCCATCCATTGAGGAAGAACAGAGGAAAAACAATTACAATCACATGCATTTTTCTCTTCCATTAAGTCACAACATCCTAAAATGGCATCAATTTTACTTGGGAGCCTGATTGACTAGCCACATATTTGATAGTGAATATATGCAATAAATGTTATGATGGTTCCCCCTGGCTTGTTTGCATTTCTGACAATTCCCTGCCAGTATGGCAAATAATATTGGATGGGTATATTAAGTCTGGCTGAGTTATGGTGAGTTTTATGTTTTCATTTCATCCTTCCTAGACTATCCGTGAAGTAACAGGCTATGTTTTGATCGCCATGAATGTCTTCACTTACCTGCCACTGCAGAACCTCCGTATGATACGTGGGACCCAATACTACGAAGACAAGTATGCCCTCTATGTGGTCCTCAACTATGAAAAAAATGTTACACAAGCTCTACACCAGATGGGTTTCAATCAGCTCACAGGTAAGATGATGATAGAGTTTGAGCTCCAGGCAAACCAGACTATGTTCTTTTACATGTGAAGCAAACCTCCAGGTAGTTTGAACAGCTTATAGCATTATGCAGGGTTGTTGAAAATCAGTGGTGTATATACAGTCAACATTAGGGGAGGTAGTTGCTTCATGGTCCTCAAGCACACAAGGCCAAGCATTTGTCTAGAGTGGCATGATCAGTGAGAGCTAAGTGGCAGCAGGCAACAAGTAAGAGGGGTGACCTCTAGATGGCAGCAAAGAGTTACAGAAAACTCTAGCTCTTTGCTACTATCTAGTGGTCCTTTGGATTTCTGCAGCCCCAATCAGGCAGTTCCTGGTACTGATGCAAATTGATAGCACTGTTCCACCCCTAGAGTGTCCTGAAGTAACACTGCTGGTGTTCCTGCCTAAGGGCAGCTTCTGGGCACAGGATCAGAGTCCTAGAACAAGTGTAGCCACCGACTCCTTTAAGTAATGACTGATGTTGGAATGACATCTGAGAGGCTTGTCTTGAGAGATGCTTGAGAAAGGAGCCCAGATTGAGCTACTTCCTTTCCTGATGAAAAGGATTCTCACACCAGAAAGAAGGAATGTGTGAAGGGCACAGTCCTCTCCAATATTCTGAACATATGATACCCTGTTTCCCTGAAAACAAGACCCTATCTTATATCTTTTTGAACCCTGAAATAAGCACTTGGCCTTATTTTCAGGGAGGTCTTATTATTTTTTAATTTTTTTATCTTTATTCTTATTTATATGCCGCCTTTCTCCGGAGACTCAGGACGGCTTACAATGCGTTAAGCAATAGCCTTCATACTTTTGTATATTTTATACAAAGTCAGCTTATTGCCCCCACAAACCGGGTCCTCATTTTACCCACCTTAGAAAGGATGGAAGGCTGAGTCAATTTTGGGGCATGTGGAGCAAGATGGGGCTCCTCTTGCAGTCTTACCTGATTTCCAGCTCTGTCTCCCTAACCCTAACCAGAGGAAATGGCGGGGACTGGCTGTGCATGCATTTAAAAAAATTTTTAAATGCATGCACAGGGGTTATTTTAGCGCATGTGCTCAAAAGCCCAATTAGGCTTATTATCAGGGGATGTCTTATTTTCGGGGAAACAGGGTACATCTTAATACAGTCAGTGTTATGAGGAATACCTTTTACTTAGTAGCAGGGTTAGTAAAAAGGAAGAAAAAAAAGACAAAGAAGAAAAGAGCCCACTGCATCGATCTGGCTTCCTACTTCCCATGATGGCAGCCAAGAGCTCCTGTAAATAGCCTTCTAGCAACTTAAATTCAGCAGCCCACTTCTGGACTTAGAGATCTCACCTAGCTGCTATCAATGAATTTGTCTGATTACCTTTTAACTAGAAAGCCACCGTATGCTCTGATAATAATAGCATGTTCAATCAATTAATTCTGGATTGTTTGAGGAGATTGGTCTAATTGTATAACTTTTGAATGCTAACATTATGAAAGGAAGAGAAAAAGAGGGTTTACTCTACACCAGGGCTGTCAAACTTGCGGCCCGTGGGCCGGATGCATCACACGCTGGCCACACCCATGCCCAGTTTAGCAAAGGGAGGGAAAGGTCCCGATACATCACGTGACGCTGCCATGACTATGTGAGTTTGACACCTTTGCTCTACACCATCATATTTTAGAATGAAAAGTATCATTTGGACAATATCCCTGGTCTTGCCAAAGGCATAGCCAGGAGCCATTTAGATAAAGGGAGTTGTTGGGTGCCAAAGAGAAGCCTACAATTTGTCAGGATTAAAATTCCTTTTCCCTCTGATACCTTGATGAAACCATCAACAGGTGAATAGTTGTTAGGCTCGTGACTGTAAAAGATGTGTACAACGAGACACGTGCGATCTTAAAAGTACATGGTGAGAAGATCTATAGGTGACATGTTATTAAGCAGATAACAGAAGCCTTGTATTGCAGTAACTAGACATATACTGAGAAGATGATAAAGCAGTCTAGTGGATAATATCTATGAAGATTCTCACTCATCCAGGTCATGGTTGTCCCAAAGGTGCTTTTCCAAAAGGCAAACTGGACTTTGTTTTTCTTTGAAAAGGTTTTGTTCTGAACTGAAGAAGCTTCTTGGATGAGAAGTGAAACATCTTCAAGGAGTCAAAGTCCAGTTGTCTTTTGAAAAAGCACCTTTGATAATGTTAATCACTACTTTTCTATTCAGTAAACGAAGTTCAGTGATGGTTGGGAGTTTGTTTTATTTTGAACTGAATTATTAGGAGGCTCACCTGAAATTATCCCATGGACTTCTTCAGGAGGGTTGAAACTTGGAAAAGAAAGCTGAAAACAAGAGCTTGAAGACCAGGTTGTTACACCAAATGCAAATTTAAGGGACCAGCTTCAAAATAGCTTCCTCCTTATTGTAATTTGTGAAGTTTTATTTCAAAAGAATTCAAAAGGCTCTTAAGACAGAGCTAGGGAATAATACCTCCCTTCTCCTCACCTTCCACTAACTTGGGCTACGTCTCAGGAGGGGCATTATAAAAGCATTATATATTTATGCTGTGAAAATATATTGGGATTGTTCCCCTCCCCAGAGAACTCTAGTAGAAGTTTTCTACTTTTATAACGAAAGCTTAGATCTCAGAGCATCTCACTGGAGGTCATAGGATTGTTGACAGAAACCGAAACAATTACCCAATATGAATGTGTGTACAGGCAAGCTCTTACTTGTGATTTTTGGGTTGTCGTCTTCATTTTTTCTTGCTATCTTCATTATGATTGCACTTATCTGAAAATAAGAACTGAAAGCTGAAAGGAAGTGTAATTGGATTCAAATATTGCATCAATATGACAGACAAGAGGGGAGGAGAGAGTTCAGATCTATGGGATCTGTTTAGCTTTCTTTTTAATTAAAATCCTTCAGCATAAAATCTTTCCTTCAGAAAAGGAAGCTACATTGACTTCTCCTACCATAAGAAAAAAACACTGTGGACTTACCTGTTCCCCCTGCTGCAACTTTTGTAATTTCAGCAATATAGTTTTGGGATGAGCTCATTCTGCTGTTACTATGGTAAATAGTTGGGTGTCAGAAATTACTGACTTCTTTTAACTCAGCCAGTTACCTACCAGTAAATATCCCTTCGGCTTATTCCAGGTATTCAGGAAGGATTTTGAACTGTGTGGGTTTAATAGTACATGCACTTGGACTTTAATGAAACGTGCTAAAGTAGAAATAGTGTACATAAACCAATTCTCAAACCAAAGCAGTGGGAGTGCTTTGTGGCATTCTTGATGGGTAGACAACCATCAAACCAGAGTAGACAATGATATTGGAAGGGCAGAATTGTCATTCAGCAACATCTGAAAGGCAACACATTCCACACTTTTTTTTATTCTTAATATTTATTATTCTCTGTTTTTTCAGTAGCAAATTTAAGTCACTGCTTAATTAACTACAGGTAGTTCTCAACTTACAGCAGTTTATTTAGTGACCATTCAAAGTTACAAAGGCACTGAAAAAAGTGACTTATGACTGTTTTTCAACATCCGTTGCAGCATCCCCATGGTCACGTGATCAAAAAATCAGATGCTTGGCGACTGGTTCATATTTATGACGGTTGCAGTGTCCCAGGATTTTGTGATCAACTTTTTGCAACTTTCTGACAAGCAGAGTCAATGGGGAAGCCAGATTCATTTAACAACCATGTTACTAACTTAACAACTTCAGTGATTCATTTAAAAACTGTTTCAAGAAAGGTCATAAAATGGGACAAAATTCACTTGATAACTGTCTCTCTTAGCAAGAGAATTTTGGGGCTCAGTTGTGGTTGTAAGTCGAGGACTACCTGTAAAGCAAAACTTCAAGTATCTGAGTTGTACATTGAACAACAATTTGATCATCTTGAAACTCTTGGACAGACACCTTTGAGAGTCAACTTCACTAGTTCGTTTTTGAATATAGGTAGTCCTCAAGTTATGACAAGTTGTTGCTTGTATCCTTACAATTTATATTGACTGTTTCCTAATACGATTTGATTGCTTATTTGTACCTTATGACTATCATTAAGTGTTGACCCTTACGATTCTTGGCGAATGTATCTTTTCTTTTATGTACACCGAGAGCATATGCACCAAGACAAATTCCTTGTCTGTCCAATCACATTTGGCCAATAAACATTCTATTCCATTCCATGACCACAATTGAGCCCAAAATTTCTGTTATTAAGCGAGGCATTTGTTAAGTGAGTTTTGCCCCATTTTACGACTTTCCTTGCTACAGTTGTTAAATAAATCTCTGCAGTTGTTAAGTTAGCAACATGATTGTTAAGTGAAACTGGCTTCCCCATTGACTTCGCTTGTCAGAAGATCATAAAAGGGGATCACAGGAAGTGACATAGCAAGTCATAAATAGGAACCAGTTGCCAAGCATCTGAATTTTGATCACATGATCATGGGATGCTTCAAAGGTCGTAACTGTGAAAAACCATCATAAGTCACTTTTTTCAGTGCCCTTGAAACTTTGAATGGTCACTAAATTAACTGTTCTAAGTCATTCTCCAAACCAATTTTTTAGTTCTCAGAAAATTTGTGCATCTTGAAATGTACGGTATTTGATAAGTTTGTTGGTAACTGCTTCCATGTTAAAAACTAGATTAGGGCTCTGGTGGGGAGTTCCTTAATTCAATCATAGTTCAAATTATTTTCCTGTGATCCACATATTAACAAAAACACCAACAAACAGATATTTAAGTGCATAAGTAATGAGCATAATGTAGCCTTTTTTGGTGATAGAACTTAGGAAACCTATTTGTCACCCTGCCAGTTCTAACAGCTTTTTCAGTCCCAACTCCAAGATTCAGAAATCAAACTGTAAGAGAAAATTCGGGAGAATAGAAAGCGAAAGAGAAATTCTTCAGCAAGATATATAAGATAAGGTGAAAGGGATTTGTTCTGTTGTTGTTTTTCTGGGCCAGCTTCCATTGGTGTGGCTTTGTTGCAACACAGAGTATTTGTTTGTGACAGTGGTGGGAGTATTAAGCATGGCATGGCATGGATTCCTCTGTAATTAACTTGCGGGTTTTTTATAAAGCATCCTCATTACTGTCAGAATTAGGAATTAAAGTTGAATGTTCTACCTACAGATCATAATTCTAAAATAGCTTTAAGGATGTTTATTGGGATGTTTTCCCATGTTTAACTGGTAGCACCCTGTCCTCTGGGCAGGATAAGTTACCTGCACCAAAGGAATTCAAACTTTGATTTCTGCAATCTATAAATATCACTGGGGGAAAAAATAAAAATATATGCACAGGTATATATATACACAATTCATTCTACTTCTGATCTCCCTACTTCTGATCTCTTTTCAAATTTAAGAATTCTATACAGGTAGTCCTCGATTTACAACCATCCATTTAGTGACTGTTCGATGTTACAGCGATGCTGAAAAAAAAGTAACGTGACCGTTCTTCACACTGACTCATATTTATGACAGTTGCGGTGTCCTGGAGTCATGTGATCACCTTTTGTGACCTTCTGACAAGCAAAGACAATGGGGAAGCCAGCTTCACTTAACAGCTGCCTTACTAATTTAACAACTGCAGTGATTCACTTAACAACAGTGGCAAGCAAGCTCATAAAATCAGGCAAAATTCACTTAAGACCTGTCTTGCTTAGCAACAGAAATTTTGGCCTCAATCGTGGTTGTAAGTCGAGGACTACCTGTATTTGTTACATTTTTCACAGCTGCCCTAATAAAGGGATGGTTTCATACTAAAGAAAGAAAACAAGCCTGTGTATCTCTTATCAGCCAGCGAGTCAGGTATTTTAAGTGGTAGGCTACACCCCTGTTCCTCCTATGGCTATCTCTCTGAACTTCTGATTATATCTGAAATCAGGTCTCCCATTTGGAGATTTATGAGTGAAAGTCCAATCCTCCAAAAGAATTTATGGATCTACTTCTTAGACAATAAGTTTTCAGGGTTTAACTTAATTGCATTTTTATCAATTTCAAGAAACAGGTTTATCAGCTAGTCATATTATGCTGTCTTCTAGCTGGCCAATCCTGAAGTTGTACAGCAGGTAAAAGTCTAATAAAGAAGAAGCATATACAATAGTGGCCAAAATTGTGGAAACCTTTTGGGAAAAGTGTATTTTCTAAAATACACTTATAGCTAATAACACTACCTTTTTGGGGAGTAATACCATAAAATTATATATCAATGGAAAGATAATTTAATCAAGAATGTAATGCAATAACTTTTATGAAGGATTTGCTATTAGAATAGCAGTTATAAAGAAGAAAAGTGAAACGAGATATACAAAAATTATCACCATGTCAGTTAATATTTAGTTGGGTCACCTTTAGCATGAATTACGGCCTTACAACGTCTTCCCATGGAGTGAACCAAGTCTTTTAGTTCTGCAGCTGTTATAATGTGAAACCAAGATTGAATGATTGATTCTATTAACTGGGTTTTATGGCTGGGTCGCTTCTGACTAACAAGTTTCTTTAGTTGGCTCCATAGATTTTCAATTGGGTTAAGGTCTGGGCTATTCCCAGGCCATTCCAGCAGGAATATGATTATCTTGAAACTCCAAAGAAAGGTGGTGTTATTAGCCATCAAACCTCAAAAATACACTTTTCCCAAAAGGTTTTCACAATTTTGGCCACTACTGTAAATGCCTGATTCAAGGTCAAATCCATACACAACAGAGTACCTGGAATTCACTGATGAAATAGCTTGATTTGGCTCTATAATTTGTAGACAAAACTTTTAGGAAGACATATACCAGCTAATTAGCTGAGAGATGCACTGCCCCTGCTTGTCTTAACTATGACGAACTGGATATTGTGAAAGATCTTGGGATTAATTTGCAACATAAGGAATCATCAACTATTTTACACAATAAATGCATAACGCCTTCTGATTAAGCAAGTTCTAGGGTCCTAAAAGGAACTTTTTCTGATTCCTGCTCGGGATTATAATATACAGGTAGTCCTCGATTTATGACTTATGACAAAATTTCTGTTATGAGACCGTTGTTAAGTGGGTTTTGCCCCATTTTACCACCTTTGTTGCCAGAGTTGTTAAATGAATCCCTGCGGTTGTTAAGATAGTAATATGGTTGTTAAGTGAATCCAGCTACCCCATTGACTTTGCTTGTCAGAAAGTCACAAAAGGTGATCGCATGATCCCAGGACACTGCCACCGTCATAAATATGAGCCAGTTGCCAAGGGTCTGAATTTTGATCACGTGATCGCGAGGATGCAGCAAGAGTCATGTGAAAAACGTCATAAGTCTTTTTTCAGTGCCCTTGTAACTTTGAACAGTCACTAAATGAACTGTTGTAAGTCGAGGATTACCTGTATAGCTACATTGGAAGAAGAAATGTTAGCAGTTGATAGTTTTTGTTTTTGTTTTTTGTGGGAGGGGATTTTGCATTTTTTGGGATTTGGTAAACTCCTGAGTCTGCGCCGGTATGGAGGTTAAATTTTAGAAAAATAGAACATTATTTCAAGAAGGCAGCACATATGTTTGCAAATCAGTTCTCTGGCCTTTTGCGAGCTATGGTAGAAGAGTTGGTGAACTGAGTATTTTCAATGCCTGGAACCAAATATGCCTGATAACAGGAAGGTACTTTTGGTTTCCTTGTGGACAAATCAAATGAAAGAAGAACACTAAGTCCAATTTCATGGATTGCAAAGTATGTACAGGTAGTCCCTGTCTTACAATCTCAACTGGGACTGGAATTTCAGTCACTAGACGATGCAGCCATTAACTGAATCATACATGACCAGATTCAATGTTGGGACCATTTTTACCACATCCATTAAGCCAGTGTTTCTCAACCTTGGCCGCTGGACGATGTGTGGACTTCAACTCCCAGTGCTGGCTAGGGAATTCTGGGAGTTGAAGTCCACACATCGTCCAGCAGCCAAGGTTGAGAAACACTGCATTAAGCGATCCGTGTGGTCTTTTAAGTGAAACACTTAAGCTAATCCTGCTTTCCCAATGACTTTGTTTGTCAGAACAACGGGAAGTTTGCAGTTCGCAATCACGTGACCACATATGCCGCAACCATCATAAGTGTGAGCCGATTGCCACACATCTGGATTGCTATCATGTGATTCGGGGTGGGTTCTACTTACCTTTACTACCAGTTTGCAGCGGGGCCATGCGCGCGTGCTCTTCTGCACAAGTGCAAAAGCATTTTGATGACATCAGGGTCAGTGGGCGGAGCTTCCCGCCAGTTTTACTACCGGTTCTATAGAACCGGTGCGAACCAGAGGCAACCCACCACTGATGTGATTGCAGGATTGGTATGACAGTCACAACTTTTGAGGACGGGTCATAAATTGCTTTTTCAAAGGCAGTTGTAATTTCAAAATATTGTTAAACCAACAGTCGTAAATTGAGGACTCCCTGTATTTGAAAAACATTTCAGGAGGATTCTTTCATTACAATTTTTTTTTCTCTAGAAATCATTGCTGCAATATGATATTTGTTCTATGATTCACTTTCTTAGTGACTAGACAGGATTACACTATCCAGATTCTGGAACAAATGCTAAATAGTTTGGCTGGCCGAGGTTCCAGATCAATCCTTATATTAAAAATGCTTTGTACACATAGAATCCCAAAGATTAATTTATATTTTGCACAACTGTCAAAGATATAGCTTACCTTCTGAAAGTTTTCTGGTCAGTATTGTTTTTGATCCCCATGCTAGATTAAAACTAACCACAGGGCTATCTCCATGTTGATCAACCTTCTACTTCTGGTGCCATTTTAAGCCTGCATAGAGATCACGAAAACCATCCTGAGAGTAGGTTTAATTGTCCTAGCAGATACTCAGGTAGTAAATCCTGCTGCAGATAAACTCATTCAGAAATTAGGAAAATGAATCCAACTTCTCATCCTTTTTCCCGAAGCAGGCAAATTTGGCTCAGGTGATTTAAGATGTGCTTAAAAGTCCCACAAGGGTTCTTGGGTGCTAATAAATTTGTCCCTGTAGCTGAGTTTTAATCTAATTCAATTTTTGCCTTCTGTGTATCACAGCAGCTGCTGCTTCTCTGTTTGTGTGAAATCTCGGTTTTGATTGGTTACCTACAGTATATGCATTAGCAAAGAGTTTCCCAAGTCTGGTTTAACATTTTTAAAAAAATTAAACTCAGATGACTAGAGACTGGCTGTCCGTGTTATTGATTAGCAAAGAGTTTTCCCAAGTCTGATTTAACATCTCTATTAGTTAAAAACTAGCTGCACGAGAGCTCTTGGGATCGTGTCAGCAGAGTTAGAGTAAGGCAGAAAATCTGCAACAGGTCTGTGCATGTTGTAGATTCCTGCCCAACCAACCTGTTTGGTTGATATTGATGTTGTTATTGTTGAGCTACCATGGCACCAGGAGACAACACCTGTCTGTCTGTATTCCCATCACTTGATCTTTCTCTTGGATGACAGAACAGCCTTAGCCGGAGAGATACTACATTATGTGTTTTTAAAATGTAACATTGCTTGTTACATGGAAATACCTCTGAGAATTCACATCAGTGGCTAGTACTCAGAATGTATTTCATGCTACCAACAGTATGCTTGATAGAATAGTAGAATGCAGGATGTACTGTATACTTTCTAATTAAAAATTACTTTAGTAATTGTGGGTCAAATTCTAGTTTACATGAATGAAGAATATGCTAACATTTGCTACTTAATCTTGCTGCCAGCAGGAGTGTCTACATTAGCAGAGGGAATTTCATGACTCTCCCGCTGGGGCTAAACTACAACTCCCAGTTGCTCCAGCCAACATAGTCAATGTTAGAGATGACAGGAATTCTCCATCCCCACCAAAGCAAATTCCTGCCAGGATTTGTCTAGTCTAGTGGATGTTTTTGCTGACATCTCTAGTTTCTCTCAAGCCGAGACCTAAAAGCTTGTTGAGAACAGCTAGAATTCTTAGTCTGCAAATTTCAGTAAATAAACAACTGGTGGAAGTGGTCTATATGTTTTACTTATGCCTCCCAGTGGGGGGTGTGATTGAGTATTATATAGAAAGTTGTTACTGGTTCTTTTGCAAGCTATCTTTTAGAAGAAAAATTCATATTGGCAGTGTCAATTAAGTGTAAATATTGCTGGCCTTTGATGATACTTGCTTATCTTTCCCCATTGCATATGCATTTTTAAATTATCAAAATATAACCAACTTTAGCAAATAATTTGGGCAATTCGATAGCTATCTGTCTGAAAACTTAAGCATTCAAAAAGATCCAGAATAGCTTCACACAACTTTACACAATAATGAAGTTATTTCCTTGGTAATCCAAAGCAATCATTCAGGGAAGCAGTCCAAAGATAGGAAATGTAACTGTGGATCCCATTTGGTATGATGTCTTGGCAATCTAGATTTTTGTATTTTAAATAGTTAGTCAGAAATGCCTGAGGAACTGTGCCAGGCAGGAACTAAAGTACATCAGTAAATATGAAATATTTATACTAGGCATGTCTACTTCAGAAACTTCCTCCTGCAGCCATTTTTAGACAACAAATACCCATAATCCTTTCTCCACTTGAAGAAATTCCTGTGGCCACAAAGATATAGAGATAGTACCCACTCCAAACTGCTGGTGAGGGCAGTGATATATTTGACCTGAATTCAATTAATTATTTCAGTAAGGCTCCAAGAACCAAAGATGCTAATTTAGTGTATATATATATACAGTATCTATATGTATGTAAGTGTCAGGGGTGGGTTCTAAAATTTTTTACTACCGGTTCTGTGAGCGTGGCTTATTTTGTGGGTGTGGCTTGGTGGGGGATAATGTGACTGGGTGGGCGTGGGCAACTTTTTTTTTTACTTTTAAAAGCATTTTTTTCTACAATCTTAAGAGGTTGCATTTGAAAAGCCTCTAATGATCCCAGCTGAGCCGCGCGATCATCAGAGGCTTTTTAAAAAAAACTTTTAAAAGCATTTTTTTCAGCCGAAGAGGTTGTAGAAAAAATCCTTTTAAAAGTAAAAAAAAAAAAAGCCTCTGATGAAGTGGGCGGGGTAAGAGAGTGCAGACCGGTTTGGGGGTGTGGCCAGCCAATGTTATTACCAATTCTCCGAACTACTACAAATTTTTACTACCAGTTCTTGTGAACTGGTATGAACCGGGAGTAACCCACCACTGGTAAGTGTGCATGCACTGATGTATACTGTCAGCTTGAAAAAGTACCAAAAGAGGAATGGGAAATGAAGCCAAATATCTGTAATAGCATTTTAGAGTGGAGATGGAATAAGTAAGTATGTATGCTTTTTAAGAAGAATTCAGACTGCCTTTTTGGGAGTTCATTCTACTCCCTTTTTGATACTGTATTACTGCACATGGAGGAAATCTATGTGGCCACCAAGAGCTGACACCAATTTGATGGCACATAATAACTAAACAGAGAGGAAGATCTATACACATTCATAATAATGTCTGAAAAGAGCCCTTGGATACAGATGTTAGATGCCCAGAGCTTCTGTGTGGCCCAGAAAAAAGCAGGAGACCTTTTTTGCTTACGTAGAAGTTATTTCTAACTTATCAAATTATGGGAATTAGATGTTCAAGATCCCATTTCCCTTTCTTGTTCTGCTTTCTGAAACAGGCTTGGCGGAGATACCCAACACAGTTTTTGCCTGTCAATAATTTTCATCTGGAAGCCAGGAGAATAGCAGATATGAAACGGTATCTTATACAAGCTTAGCGCAGCTCTAAATGTATAAGAGGAAATGATTAGAAATAGAAATAGAATAACAGAGTTGGAAGGGACCTTGGAGGTCTTCTAGTCCAACCCCCTGCCTAGGCAGAAAACCCTACACCACTTCAGACAAATGGTTATCCAACATCTTCTTAAAAACTTCCAGTGTTGGAGCATTCACAACTTCTGGAGGCAGGTTTTCCACTGATTAACTGTTCTAACTGTCAGGAAATTTCTCCTTAGTTCTAAGTTGCTTCTCTCCCTGATAAATGTCAATTACAATTTTTGTTTTTCAGAAATCCTCTCTGGGGGCGTCTATATTGGAAAGAACAAACAGCTATGTCACATGAACACAATTGATTGGGAAGACATCATCCGAGATCCAGAATTCCATGCAGTGGTCCATGACAATGGGGAGAAATGTGAGTATTGGCCACCTGTTCACATCACCTCTCACTGGTCTTTCATTTATACAGGAGACTTTAAAGATTGTGTGCTTCTTCTAGAGCCGTGATGGCGAACCTATGGCACGGGTGCCACAGGTGGCATGTGGAGCCATATCGGTGGGCATGCGAGCTCAGCTCCAGTATGCATGCGTGCACTGGCCAGCTGAGTTCTGGGCTCACTAGAAGTCAGGAAACACACTGTTTCCGGCTTCCGGAGGGCCTCTGGGGGGGGGAGGCTGTTTTCGCCCTCCCCAGGCTCCTAGAAAGGCTCTGGAGCCTGGGGAGAGCGAAAAACAGGCCTACCGGGCCATCATATGCCAAAAAGGGGGGGAGCATGGGGGGTTGGGGCACATAGAATTATGGATGTGGGCACGCGTGCGTGTGACCCCACCGTGCTCCCCCCACTTTTGGCACGCAATGGCAAAAAGGTTAGCCATCACTGTTCTAGAGCAATGGCTTAGTTTTACCCAACCTGTTGTTTACCAGATATTTTAGAATGGCAACTCCGAAATGTAGATTAGTGGCCACATTGCTGGTTGGAAATTTTGAGAGTTGCAATACCAATATCGGTAAATCCTGAAACTATGAACATTTGGTCAGCAAAGTCTGGTTCATTAGCTAAAAGAAAGCATAGTAGAAGAAGAGAAACAAAGGTTGGAGAATCAGAAATTAAAGAAGAAAGAGTTGTTTAATTTAAGAATATAAGTTTTATTTAAGTGACTTCAGGCCAGTCACTCGCTCTCAGCCCAACCCACCTCAAAGGGTTGTTGTTGTGAGGAAATTAAGATGAGAAAGGAGTATAAGATATGTTTGCCATCTTGAGTTGTTTAAAAAAATAATAAAGGCGGGATATAAACTAAATAATCAGTAAATAACTTAGGATGGCAGCGAAAGAAAGGTAGTTATGACTGGTCCTCGGAGTTCCAACCATCACAGCACCTGTGTAGTCACATGACCACACGCTGAATGTCTGGCAACCAATTTGCACTCACAACTGGTTGTATGGCCCCATGATCATATTTTAAAATTTTTAAATGGACCTTTCGTAGATTTTAAAGAGTTCAGCCTAAAGTTCCAGAAGTGTAGGAACAGCCTGTTGGTAGAAGGCTAGCATTCATCTGGCATGGTAACCCTGCTTTTAATCCATCAAGTTTATTATCTCTCTTGTGATGCTGCATATCTTCCCCTTCCCCCACTCTCATGCAGGTACTCCATGCCATGAAAACTGCAATGGCCGCTGTTGGGGGCCTGGTCCTGAAGACTGTCAAAAATGTAAGCATTACAAATATCTGGCATAATTCAGCTATTATCTTTAATTAAAAGTTGGGTGTCAACATTTTTTAGCCTTTTCAGGGCATTTTCTAGTAGCAGTGTAGTTCTATCATGAATTCTCCAATGAACAAATGGCATTGAAACCCGAAGCTTGAAATCATGATCCATTGCTGCCTAGCCCCATTGTTGTCATAAACAGGAAAATTTCCTTTCAAGGCAATTGCTTATAGGCTATGCAAAGAATTTGAAAGCTGTGTTTCATGAAGTATCTTAGCATAAGCGTTGGTCACTGCCCAGAGTCACTTTTTGTGAGATGAGCAGCTATACACATTTGATTAATAAATAAATAAGTGGCATGTCTCCTCTTGAGGCAAGCATTTTAAAGCAACTGGAGATGGCAATCAAAGCAGCCACATCATCTTTGCAAAGGATGGGACTGCTTTAAAACTTCAAAAACTAACTCACTTTCAAATGCTTTGCTCAGCTCTGGTCCCTTGTGGGGAAAAAAACTACAAGCTTTGCCTCAGCTGAATCACGAATAAAGAAAAGGGGAAAAAGACTAAATATCTGACAACTTCAACTCTTTTTTTATGGCTGAGCTACTATGATGCAGTAAGGTGTCAAGAGTCTGCAAATAAACTAGGCCAGATCAATTTAAAGTGAAATCGGAATATTTGGGCAACAAAACAGATGATTGTCTGAACATGCTATTAAAAATAGTTTTTAGGTCTGAGACTTCCCAACCAACAGGGGCAGTTGTAATGCTACTTGGGGATTCTGGGAGTTGTAGTCAAGTGTTCATTGCATTAGAAAGTTGATTTTTCATCAGCAAAATTGCCCACGTATAGATAGAAACAAAACCCATTTTGCTGCTTCAGAATGGTTTACTGTGTATAAAACTGTTATTTATTTCCTTTAAATTACCATACATATGTTTTACACTTATGGAAAACCAATACAAAGTCATCCTTTAAAAAAAACACGAGCTGAAAATATAGCAAAGCTACCTTCCCATTCCCATTCATGGCAATTCAATGTCGTTTAAACTTTGGGATTAGAGTTTGCTAAAGTTTGGTTTGAGCATCATATCAATGATGGCAATAGCAATAGCACTTAGACTTATGTCCCGCTTCACAGTGCTTTACAGCCCACTCTAAGCAGTTTACAGAGCCAGCCTGTTGCCCCCAACAGTCTGAGTCCTCATTTTACCGACCTCGGAAGGATGGAAGGCTGAGTCAACCTTGAGCCGGTCAGAATCGAACTGCTGGCAGCCGGCAGTCAGCAGAAGTAGTCTGCAGTATTGCATTCTAACCACTGTACCACCACGGCTCTTAATATATGATATATGATAACATCCCAAAGACTTGCATTTTTCATTATTATTTAGAAAGCTTCTGTGTTAAAGGATCAATATTAAATGTGTTCATGTAGATACCCAATCTACTCATGTAGATTGGAGAGAATGAGTGACCTTTAGAGGGCTACCAGGACACTGACCAGCATTTTTTTTCTATCCCAACCTTAGTGACGAAGACCATCTGTGCTCCTCAGTGCAATGGACGCTGCTTTGGCCCCAACCCCAATGAATGCTGTCATGATGAGTGTGCAGGAGGTTGCACTGGGCCGCTCAAGACAAAATGCTTTGTACGTAACCAGGACCGGTTTCCAGGCTGACCTTCACAATTGCCATTACCCTGTTCCCCCCAAAATAAGACGTCCCCTGATAATAAGCCCAATCGGGCTTTCGAGTGCATGGCAATAAGGCCAAGCGCTTATTTCAGGGTTCAAAAAAATATAAGACAGGATCTTATTTTCAGGGAAACACGGTATCTCATCTATCAATTCTGCCTCTTTTTCTCCATTAGGCCTAGTTTCCTCATTTCTACCCTTTTGCTAATACTTCCAAAACGTCATACCATCTCAATCCTACCACTTTCTTTTAATTTCTGGAGCTTTGTTGCCAGGGTCTGCCAGCCAACACCATCCTCCTCCTTGCTAAATCTTCGCATTTGTATCTTTGTACAGTCTGGCCATTGCTAGTTCTTGAACTTCAAGGCCTTTTGTTTTCATCCCAGAACCAGCGTATCCTGCCTTTCTGCCTTTCCTGCGTTCCTTCCCACATTTTCTGTCTCTGGTTTCCCTTGATCTACCATCTTTTGTGAGGTGAATTTGCAGCCCTTGTTGTGCAATATCCATCCTAAATCTTGTCTCCTTTTCATTTGTTCAGGTTCTGTTGTATGCTATCAGGAAGGGTGGGGGAGACTCCGTCTTTCATTAGGAGAAAACTCGCTCAGCCTGGGATGATGGGGACAAAGTCTATTTCAATATCTGATGACTTTCTTTCCTCCACTGCAGGCCTGCCGTCACTTCAATGACAGTGGAGCCTGTGAAACCCTCTGTCCTCAGCCAATGATCTACAACAGACTCACTTTTCAACTCGAGCCCAATCCTGATGCTAAATACCAATATGGTGGTGTGTGTGTCAAAAATTGTCCACGTAAGTCCTAGGTCATGAAGACAGTGATGTACTCAGATGAAACAGAGATAGATGAATTCCTGAGGGCTTTTCCTTCTGCTCCATGACTTTTTACGTCCCCTTTCCAGAGATGTTCTATCTCTCAGCCTTTCTTTGATTTGTAATATCTTACTCTCCAGCTACCAATTTCTTACAACTTTATTTTTCCCACCCTTTGTTTTACCTCCTCACAGATAATTTTGTGGTGGATCGGACCTCCTGTGTCAGAACCTGTCCCAATGACAAAATGGAAGTTGAAAAAAATGGCCAGAAGATCTGTCAGCTTTGCGAGGGACTCTGCCCAAAAGGTATGAATGGGAACAAGCACTTCTGACTCACAGACTTTATATGGGAATAGTGGATACAGACTTGAAAGTCTCATGCAAGTAGTTTTTTAATCTTAATGATGTTAATGCAGAAAATTATTCTAATTTAAGCATTAATAATTCAATTCCCTTTGAAAGATCTTCCAAAATCAACCCCAGATCATCTGCAAAAGGTCTTAACTTTTAAATCCTTTTAAAAATCTTTATGCCCTCAATCCTCAAATGAAACTTAAATTTGTCAGTAACTAAAACATCAAAGGTGCTTATTTTTTTTTAAAATCATCCTTTGAAATTGAGCAGGATTCATCCAACTTCTTATTGGTCCAGGTGAAACCAGTTTCTAAATTACTAATTGGCCACAGATGTAATCTTCTTTTAATTTTTGATTCTCCCAACTCAAATTATTTCGTGGGTGAAGAATTAAAAAGAAAAGCCACAATCTCAACAAACCTCTGAGTGACGTTTGAAAAACTGAATCTGTATATATGTTCTGTATGGTGTGGAGCTATTAAAAATTATTTCAATGTACTATCAACTTTTGCATGTCATCTTGAACATCCAGCAATGAATGAAACACTACTTTTTATTCTATTGTACTAAATTAAGGGGAAATGGGGGGGGGGGGGAGGAATGAAAGCCATCTACAATGGCCACCCTAACCACTGATTTTACCAGGATCACTGTCTATCATATATCAGCTATCCCATTCAGTTACTCCAGATGCCCTTGGCCATACATGGCTTGTGCATGACAAATTAGCTGCATATTGCTTTAGAAAAGTTAAGTGGATTTACTGAGAATGCAAAACAGACACTCTGGGACTTTATACTGTACCATTATCCTTGGAAATATGCATGCTGATGATTACAGAGGGTAAAATTGTATGACCCTAACTTGGAGTCACTCCAAAACCTGGGAGAGAACCCAATCCTCCTAAACTTCTCCTTTTCCATTAACTTCATGGGGATAGATGAAGTGGAAGGCTAAATTGGAGTCATTTACCAACTGATTGTTGAGCTCATACTTTATGTTCTCTACAGCTTGTGAAGGGACTGGTATTGGAAGTAAATATCAGACAGTGGATTCCAGCAACATTCACCGATTTATAAACTGCACCAAAATCTTGGGCAATTTGGATTTTCTTATCACTGGCCTAGAAGGGTAAGTACGTGTCTCTCAGTGTTATTTCAAATTATATCCTGTCTTTCTGGCACTTAAATACGCAAAGATGGTGTCTCATTCTAAACATAGCTATAGTTGTTGAATGGGTCAGTCTGAGCTTGAGTTGCATTCTCATATCTCTGGATCCCAGCAAATTGGAATGGAAATAGATATAGCACCTTTTTTATCTTTCCTTCCTTGCCCTCCAGTTGCTTACCATTTTTATTGGAATTTGATAATTTCCTGGTAACAAGCATGAGGCTATCCTTGAACTTACAGAATATGGAATAACAGAATTGGAAAGGACCTTGGAGGTCTTCTTATCCAACCCCCAGCTCAAGCAGAAAACCCTATACCAGTGATAGCAAACCTTTTTGGCACTGAATGCTGAAAAGGTTGTGTGGAAACATCGCACTCCAGAAAAACCAAACTTCCGGGTTCTAGTGTGCATGCGCGTTCGATGATCAGTTGGCCAGCACACATGCGCAGACCAGTTTTTGGCACTGCCACGCACGCAAAGGGAACACACTCTGGAAAAACTGAACTTCTGAGTTCTGGCACACATGCACACCTGACAATCAGCTGGTCGGCACGCATGTGCAAGCCGGTTTTTAGCACTTCTTTATCAGCGAAATATAAATTTGGTATAAAATGGTTTGTCGTGAATGTGACTGCTTGAGGGCTCCTGGATTGGAGCTGAAAGGCAAAAGGGATGCAGTATGCTCCCTCCCACATGCTGGGGTAGACCAGGTGTCTCAATAGAAACACACACACACACACACACACACACACACACACATATATATATATATATATTTTTCCTATAATGAAATTCTTGAAGAAAGCAGCTATCAGATTCCTTCTCAAGGTGTTCCACTAGTTCTGACCAGCTCCATTCTTTTTACAGAGACCCTTGGCATAACATAAGTGCCCTGGATCCAGAAAAACTCAATGTCTTCAGGACAGTGCGAGAGATCACTGGTGAGTTGGCGTGCAGAAATCTTCAGAGAAATGTGGAATATGCACAGTAGCATGTTGTGTATAATGCAGGTGGTAAGGACAGTGCTTTTTGATATTTTATCTGTTTTCTGGTGTCTTCTTCCTGGTGTGAAACAAGCTTGAAGAAAAGCTGGAAAGTTAGAGAAAGTTATTTGGAAAAGAGAGTTTGTAACTCTGAGGAAGATTATACTTTGGGGTTTGGGAGAAGAAAAGCCCAAATTTCTTAGCTGCTGAGTTCCACATTTCTCTTGTGAGCTTTGGGCACTATGTTGGCAAAAAGATGGAATACAAATAAAGTAAAATTCAAATAAAATAAAATGAGATGTATGCATGATGTAATAAAACAAACTCAGACCCATGCAGGTCACAATATACCACATGAAAAGTACAGGTTGGCTATTTGAAAGGAAAACTTGCATAATAAAGACTATTTGGGGAGGTGGTGACCTATTAGTCATGCAGCCTAGTCCGTATGGGAACTTTCTGGAGAGTACCAGAAAGTCAAGCAAGGCCATTCTGGAAGTTAGAATAATACCGGTAGTACAGTTTACATGCAGAGGTTTGAATTTTGGAGGTGGCTTAATAGTAGCTCCCAAAGTTTGATTCCTAATATTACTAACCAACATATGCGATGTTAGTTTAATCGTTTCATCTTACTTTTGGGGATTTTCTGGACTAAGAAACGGGATGAAAGAAGCATTGATAGGTCTGTGAATAGCAAAGAACAACGTTGCCCCCTTGTAAAATTCTTTGAGTGAGGCAGGTCAGTTGCATGGTAAAAAGTCTTTATTTGGAGGCACCTAGAGAGAGGGAATGTGTGGCAATGATGGAACAAGTTATAAGGATTCAGAAATTACCAACTTTGTTGTTGTAGGTTACTTGAACATCCAGTCATGGCCCAAGCACATGCAGAATTTCAGCATCTTCTCCAACCTGGTCACCATTGGTGGGCGCAGTCTATATAAGTAAGCACTTCCCCCCACCCCTCGATCCACATGTTTTACCTTTGCGTTTGAACTGTAGGAAACTTTAAGGATTCCTCCAATTTGCCTCTTCTGCTGAAGAGAAGTTCGCAAGTTTGAAAAGCTCCTACTGTAAAGGCTTTGCCATAGTAGGTTCCAGTAGAGCAGGGATGGGGAATCATGGCCCTTTTATGACTTGTGGACTTCAACCCCCAGAATTGGAGAATTCCTGAGCATGGCTGACTCAGGAATTCTGGGAGTTGAAGTCCACAAGTCATAAAAGGGCCACGGTTCCCCACCCCTGCTGTAAAGGTTTGCACCTTCATGCATATGGAGACTCCTCTGTAGGTGATCCAAGGATGGATTTGAAGACATGTGTTTGGATTCTGCTCTGCCAGTTTCCCACACTCGTTTTGCCTCTGGTACTTGTGAGTTTGAATGAGTTGCTTCCATTCCTCTTCTGAGCACAGTTAACTGCTCTGTGCTTTTTCTAGCCGTGGATTTTCCTTGCTGATCATGAAGAACATGAATGTCACCTCCTTAGACTTCCGTTCCCTTCAGGAGATCAGTGCTGGCCAGGTCTACATCACTGAGAATCGACAACTTTGCTATTATCACACCATCAACTGGGCACGTCTCTCTCGCCGGCGTCCAGATCTTAACATCAGGAGTAACAAATCTCCCAGGAAATGCAGTAAGTGAGGATAATAGAAAAGGGAGAGCAGTTGTGGAGGGATGCCGTCAATGAACAGAATTAAACAGCAGCAGTTGTTTCTGTAGCAGTAATACAGGATGTGGCTAATTGCTGGACTAGAAATTATTTTTCAGATGTGAGCAAACATACAGATACGCATTACATAAAGCTACTCCCAACCTGCTGCCTTCCAGATACATTGGTTTACGATTCCCAGAATTTGGGGACAGCATGAAACACATCTATCCCATAGGTCACTTTTCCTCTCCAGGACTAACCTTACAAGGACATCCCGGAGTGCTCTCCTTTTCAACTTCCTAGAAAGGGAGCACTCTCATTGGAAGGGATGTTACACTTGGATCTTGTTAAGCCCCCTTTGCTTCCTACCTGGGTTTTCCAGATGGGTGTGGCTAGAAAAGACAAGAAACAGAACAGTGGTGGCATTCAAATTTTTTTACTTCCCGTTCTGTGGGCGTGGCTTGGTGGGCGTGGCATGGCATGGCATGGCTTGGTGGGCATGGCAGGGAAAGGATACTGTAAAATCTCCATTCTCACCGCACTCCAGGGGAAGGTTACTGCAAAATCCCCATTTCCTCCTGATCAGCTGGGACTTGGGAGGCAGAGAATAGATGTGGGCGGGGCCAGTCAGAGGTGGTATTTACCGATTCTCTGAACTACTCAAGATTTCCATTACTAGTTCTCCTGAACTGGTTAGAACCTGCTGAAATCCATCTCTGAGCTGAATCCATCAACAGTGATGAAATAATTAGGGGTACACACATGCAAATCAGTTTCAACCACTAAGGCATTCAGGTTCTTCCGAATATACAGAGACCCAATGGATTTAAAATAGCAAAACTTTCCTGGTTACAAAGTAAATTCCCTGTCTCTCTCTGTCTCTCTCCCTCTTCCCTCCCCCACTCTCTTTCACACACACACACACTCACTCACTCACTCATCCACCCACACTTACTCAGTCCTTCTCAATTAGGCTGCCAGTCACTAGCTAGACTAGAGGGATGGAAGCTGCTAAGTCTGGATGCAGAAATGACTCCAGGAGTAGGCAGCTTCAGAACCCCTTTTTAATCTTGCTTTGTTGATTAGCTAGGATTGGGTTTTCCTCAGGCCCAGCTTCCTTATCTGCTTCAGGTAACATTTTTTTTCTTTGTTTCCTTAATAAATTTGCTTCTTATCCACCTCCCAAATGGATCTTTTAGTCAAGATTCCTAGCTTTTTGCCCTCTCCTGCTTACTTGCCTGGTTCATCTTTAAATTATGGCAGCTTTATGCTTATGTGCCTGGTTCATTATGGAAACTTCAGCCTAACCTCATAAGGGAAAGTGATTTGATGAGACCCACTCAAGACAACATACATTTTCCACACTTGCATTGTGCTTCTGCTCCTCAGTGTCCTTATAAAATGAACGATGTGAGTCTGCTTTCGACGTGCAATTGTTTGCTGGTGGTGAGACCAGTCAGAAGTCTTTCATACACATCGTTCCCATCCAATTGCAGGGAACAAAACTGCAACCCCATAATATCCATACTCTAAAAATGCTCATTCTCTTTTGCCCTCAGCTGTCTTGGCCAGTGCAACTCATAGATCTTCCACTGACATCTCACTACGATGGCCAATGAGAGAATGCTGGTTGCTTGCAGTAATAGCGGTGTTGTCCGGGGACAGCAAATGCTATTTATCAAATAGAGCCATCGGTGTTTTCGAAGAGTTTTGATTAAAATGTATAATCTTAAAATGGTTAGATTTGATCTGGTTTCCTTCAGACAGCTCAAAATGAACCAAAGGGGCCTTGACAGGTGGCTCCCATTTGTGATCCATTCTCTCTTCCTATCAGCTCAAGAGGGGAAGGTCTGTGACTCTCTTTGCTCCAGCGATGGCTGTTGGGGGCCTGGCCCAGACCAGTGTGTCTCTTGCCAAAACTACAGCCGTGAAGGTGTCTGCACTGTCTCCTGCAACTTCTATGAGGGGTAAGAATAACAGCCAAGGGCGCTTGCTTCCGTCCTCCCTGGTTCCACCTCAGACCCGTGTTTCTAACACGTCCTTTTTTTCCCTTGGCTACACGAAGGGAGAGTCGAGAATTTGCTCAAGGGGACGTTTGCTTGCCATGCCATCCACAATGCCAGAAGATCGAGGGAGGCCTCACCTGTAATGGACAGGTATGATAGAACACATTTTTTTAAAGGAAGCAGTGTGTGTGTGGGGGGGGGAGGGATTAATTTTAAATTACTTCTTCATTTAACCACACTGCATTTTCAGAGGTAAGAGGCAGTTTAAAACATCTAAAATAATTTCCAGGAAATGTCCTGGGGCAAAGCAGCTGCTCCTATTTCCTATCCTATAACTGCTTTTTCATAAACAAATGTAGCCTTTCCTGAAGGCTAGACAGGAAGAGCTGAGATGTTGCTCTCTTGGGAGGTAGCTTTTGAAGGGCAGTAAAGACCCTGTTCTTTATAGGTGACAACATGGTGAAGAGGGGAAGACTGATAACCTTATCTTCTGAACTCTCTCTCTCTCTCTCTCTATATATATATATATATATTCCAGTTTAACATCCATCTATCTACTGTGTTTCCCTGAAAATAAGACCTTGTCTTATATTTTTTTGAACCCCGAAATAAGCGCTTGGCCTTATTTTGGGGAACATCTTTTGGGGCGCGTGGCGCAAGACGGGGCTCCTCTTGCCGTCTTACCTGATTTCCAGCTCTGTCTCCCTAATTATAGCCAGAGGAAATGGCAGGGACCGGCTGTGCACGCGGTTTAATATTTATGGGGAGGACTTATTTGGGGGGGGTGGGGCTTATTTTACCACATGCACTCAAAAGCCCGATTGGGTTTATTATCCGGGGAGGTCTTATTTTCAGGGAAACAGGGTATCTATCTATCTATCTATCTATCTATCTATCTATCTATCTACCTACCTACCTACGTATCCATCCTTCAAATAAAACTGTCATTCAGTAGAAATTTAATTGATAACCTTAACTTCAGAATTATCTCTATACTGGGTATTGCCTACCTACTCTGACTCAAGGCTGTACGTTCATCGCCCTCTTCCCGTATACAAATGGTGTCCTGTTTTCCTCTTCAGGGTGCTGATGAGTGTGTGACCTGTGCAAACTATAAGGATGGGCCCCACTGTGTTGAAAGCTGTCCATCAGGAGTCCTTGAGGTGAAGGGACTAATCTTCAAGTACCCTGATGCCAACAAGGAGTGCCGGCTGTGCCATGAGAATTGCACAGAGGGGTAAGGGCTAAAAACAGCATCCCGATTGTTGCCATCATGTTTTCTCAAGCAATATCCCTCATTGAATTTAGTCTCCCTTGCTGGTTGGGGAATTCTGGGAGTTGAAGTCCATACATCTTCAAGTTGCCAAGGTTGAGAAACACTGTATTATATCATACTTCTGGTTGATAATATTGGTTACTACAGCTTTTTATTGATTTTAATTGCTGGTACTATAAAGTTCCCCCTCCCCAGAGGATTACAAGTGTTGTCTGGGCAGGATATCACATTTGTACAAAAAATACAGGAGAAGCCACAGACATATCTATCAAAGTGCCTGGAAAAAACCAACTTTTTCAGGTGTCTTTCAGGAAGAGGGCACATTCCGAGATGCTAAGTTTTCTGCTTCCCAGCTCTGAGCCCAGGGCTTAGTGATTTCAATTCAAAGTGTGAAATTAAGATCTTTTAAGTAGCACTAAGAGCATGATTTCAGATAGTTACTTGGCTAAGATTCTTGCTGGCACTGTTATGACTGCAGCCATAACAGTGTTGTATTGTTCAAATGTCAGGAACACAGCCAGGTGAGGGAGGCAATGGAAAACTGCATTGGAGTTAATATAGGCAGTACAGTTTCTTCCTGGAGAAGCTGCAGGTGGCGGACTGTATATGTGGGGTCAAGGGACCGCAGTCCTTATAATGAAAATAAGGCTGTCCAAATCATTTCACAAGGAACAAAACAAACAATCATAGCCTTGCGGGCTTGCGAAGAAGGGGGGGAAAAGTCCCTAAATCATATTCGATTGATAAAAGGATACAAGGGTGCAAGAGTTTGAATTCTTCAGACTTTTTCATTGGGCAAGGTGGTTCTGAAAGCAAGAAATGAGGGAAAGTCCAAAAATTATACCTGATGGTTACCCATATCTGCGGGCATGCGAGCCGTTGCCCTACGTCAGCTCCAGCGCACATGCGTGCGCCGGCCAACTGTTTTTTTGCTGGCTCTGCCCATACCATCCCTCCCCTCCCAGGAGTTTCCACATGGCCCATTTTGGATGCCAGGTAAGTACAGGGCTTATGCGGAGGCTCTGGGAGGGTGAAAAATGGGCCTCCTGGAAGTCCGGAAGGGCCAGGGGAGGCCATTTTTGCCCTTCTCAGACTCCAGGAAAGTCTCCACAGCCTGAGGAGGGCAAAAAACGGGCCTACCAGGGCTATCAGAATTTTGGAAATGGGCCATTTCCGGCCTCCGGAAGGCCTCCAGGGGTGGTCGTTTTCGCTCTCCCCAGGCTCCAGGAAAGCTTCCGGAGCCTGGAGAGGCAAAAAACGACCTACTGGAAGTCCAGAAACAGCACCTGAGGAAAAAAAGGTTCACCATCACTGATATAGAATGGGGGCAAAATTAATAGGCTCCTGATGTTGGAAATCTACAGGAGAGTCATATTGGTAATACTCTGTGTTTGTCAAAAAAGAAGAGCATTCCTTTGACCTACCTTCTGTAAGAAACATTGGCTGGGTTCTCATCTTAGGCTGCTTTGTGGTTCAGGGCATTCTGCCATTCGCTGTGGTTAGTTTACAGTTTGGGATGTTGTATGAATGCAGGCAGTTGAATTATTTGAGTGAATCTGGGTTCAGGTAAGCAAGCTAACCCTGTGCTTCCATTTCTTACAGGTGTTTTGGTCCAGAGATTGGAAATTGCTTCATTGTGGAACTGCCAGGCCCCAGGTACCTGTCAGGAGCTGTTGGGGAGTCTGGGGAAAAAGGGGAGAGGATATAAAAAGAGAAAAGAGTCTTTGTGATTCTTCCTGTGCTCCCAGATTACTACTAATATTTGAAAGAAATTTTACCCTTACAAAGCATTGCTCGGAGAACCTAGAACCACCCAGATGTTACATCACTATATCCTTGTACCCAGAAAGTCCTAAATTCAGGGGTGGGATTCTACCGGTTTGGACTGGTTCGGGCAAACCGGTAGCTCTGATGATCAGCTGGAAGCGAACTGGTTCGCCCCGACGATCAGGTGGGCCCACCCATCCGCCCATGCTATTTTCCTACCTTTATCTTCTCAGCTGATTTGCGCGGCAGAGCAGATTGCCGCACCTCAGCTGTGTTTCTCCTCCGAAGAAACGTGGAAGTGAAGATTTCTTCAAACTGCCCATGTGCGTGAAGCATGTGCACGCATGCAAGGTGCGCAATCACCGAACCGGTTGTTAAACCGGGAGGATCCCACCTAAGTTCCATCTTTAGCATCTCCAATCTTGCCAATTGATGGATGGACGTCCTGCTGCATAGGCTTAGATGATTTGAGTCACTTTTCTAAGTATAAATCATACCTCGACTATAGACAGACACTCTACTTTTCTCTCTGTCTTCCTTGAAGACAATAATGGCCGTCCTTTAAAATGATTGTAAGGCCGATAGAGGTAATAAATTGAATCCAGATTTATTCATATTAGATCCATAGGATTGGAATTATCATAATCTAGGTAAAGCCACTGAGTTCACTCAGTTTATAAGGAACACTGGAAATAAATAATTTATTTTGTACTGTGATTATTACTTTGCTCCTCCATGGCACATCTTCCTCCAACAGCTAGAAAATAACTTTGGCAGTTCCTGGTTGTGGTATATAATATTTTATATTCTGCCCCAAAGCATACTGTATGAACAGCTGGTTGAAGATAACAGATTACAATCATTTTGTAAGAGTTAAGCCCTCCTTCCGTTAAAAACTGGTTAAAAATAAATGCTTTTGCCTCCTTATTTTGACAAAAAAAAAAATTTAGCCAAAGGGCTCCTCTTTCAAGTTCCTTTTCCAAATTAAACTGTAATTGTGGCATGGATTCTCTCCAAGATTAACCCCTTTCCAAGACAGTGGGGCTTGAAGGAGTACTTTGGCACACCTGTGGAGGAGGTTTCCATGGGCCAAGACAAGAAAACTTGTCAGGATCACAGCCTCTTCTCTCTGTTGGCTTCCCCCTCCCCAATGTTGTTGTTTTTATTGTCCTTCCATCTAAGGCAGGCACTCCTTTTTTAAAAAAAAATAGTTTCACCACCTGAGTTCTCAGCTCCCTCTCATACAGAAAGAATCTCAAGATTTCAAATAGGTGGTAGGAGGGGAGGATTAAAAAGAAATTCATATATTGATTTGGGTATCACACATCCACCTTAGTGCAAAATTTCTACTTCTCCCAGCATTGGCTTAAAAGGGTCCTTCTTAAGAGCCACCGTGGCGCAGTGGTTAGAGTGCAGTACTGCAGGCTACTTCTGCTGCCTGCCGGCTGCCTGCAATTTAGCAGTTCAAATCTCACCAGGATCAAGGTTGACTCAGCCTCCCATCCTTCCGAGGTGGGTAAAATGAGGACCCAAATTGTTGGGGGCAATAGGCTGGCTGTAAACCGTTTTGAGAGGGCTGTAAAGTGGTATATAAGTCTAAGTGCTATTGCTATTGCTGTTCTTCTCATCCCATTCCCACTTTCTTCTGCTCCATTTTCAACCTTCTTTTTCCCACCAGTGCCGGTGGTTTGCCTGGAGTCCTTCATGAGTGGCATGGGCCGGCTACTGCAGGTTCTGGCCTGTTGCTGGAGGGCGAGGAGCATTTCATTTTGATCTCCTTCCCACACACCTGTTTTCTCCCGTAAGAAGGGAAAGGAAGTTTCCACCTTTTTTTGTGGAAGCTCATTTCCCTTCCCTTTTTTTCTCGTGCTCTTGAAACAGAGCCAAGAATGCAGGGGAGAAAGTCATTAGAGCAATTGTGAAGAGGATTGCTGGAATTAGGGCTCCATGTTGGCTTGGAGCCCAGTTAGGTAGCAGTACTGTGGCTGGTCTTGAAAAGTTAAGTAGGATCAAACGAGGTTAATGCTTCAATGGAGGAACACCAGGAAATTAGGCTAGCCTGGGAAGTCAGAAAAGCCTTCCAGAAAAAGGGAATCCCATTATTTATTTATTAAATTTATATGCCACCCATCTCATCATCTAGCAAATATTTATGTGCTTATACCCATAAACTCACCCTAAGATTTCAGTTTCATTCAAAAGAGCTCTTGTTGTACTTGTTGTACTTCCAAGTTACTTCTAGAAACTTCTAGAATTGGGCTGACTTGGCAAAACACAAAACAAGTAACCAACACCCTCTCCAAGCCCCCTTATTATGAGTGAGATGCAGTTTCCTGATTAAAGGAGGAAGTTTGAAGAGATTATAAAACAATTTGGCTCATAGCTTTGAGGAGCAACAGATAGTAAAAAGGGTGCCAGAGATGGAGGCATTTAGGAGGAATTGCTCGCAAACGTTTGCTATTCAGGTTGCCTTCTACCCTCAAATTTGGGACCATCCTTGCTGCTCCATCTCTGTCTCTCAAAGGACTGTAGAACTACCCTCAAATTTGGGACCATCCTTGCTGCTCCATCTCTGTCTCTCAAAGGACTGTAGAACTATGGCGAGCTCTTTGATGCTGGGCAGCAATGGTGCCAATCACCTTTCTTGATTATCCATCTGCCAAATGCATCGCTCCTTGGCTGAAGCATCTCCAGCATCAGGCCCTGATGTACTGAAAATGATTTATGAGCAACTTTCTCAAAGAACAATAAACGTGCTCACTGGGGGATTTCTTTATATGAGCATTCTATTTTAGAACATTCATCATGTTCCACTTTCATTTTCTCTGGTAATTCTTAAAAAAGATCTGAGAGGCTGAGTTTTTTTTTCCTTAATCTGATTCAGATTAAGCCCATTTGCTTATATTTGCCCATTTGCCATTTATTCTGCCTCTATCCCTCCCTCAAGAAGCATCTTACATGTCTGCCATCCCACTACTGAAGCTGAACTTGTACGGCCTTCTCGTTTCACCAGTTGCAGCTTGAGGGCCAGAAACTTGTTTCCAGTTGAAGGCTAGGATGTTCAGGATGTTGCTGAAATCTTTCTCTCCCTCCTTCCTCCCTCCTCCCTCCCCCTCCCCCCTTTCTTCCTTACTGTTTTTTTCCATGCCTGTGTGGAATCGTGATGCATGCACAGTCCTAACATACAGTGCTTCTCTTAGGAAAGCTCCAACAATGATTGCTGTGATGGTTGTGGGTTGCCTCTTCGCCTCCTGTTCATTTGTTTTGCTCACCTTCTTGTACTGTCGTGGCAAGAAGATTCGAAAGAAGAGAGCCATGCGCAGATACTTAGAGAGAGGGGAGGTAAGATGATACATCTGGGACATGTTTAAGGATCACAAGTAACCAGTCAGATTTGACCATATAGTAGGAAGGGGCCAGGGGTGAAATCTACTTGCCTTCCTTACCGGTTCGGAAGCGCACATGCCGCACATGGACAGAAGGTAAAAAACACATTACTTCCTGGTTAAAACCAGGAAGTAATGACACCCGGGCAGATGCGCTACCAGATTGCCGAACCACCGGCCAAGACTGCTACTGGATCGGGCGATCTGGTCCGATCCGGAAGCATTTCACTCCTGGAAGGGGGACATTTTCATTTATTATCCAAGACCCGATCCTAATCTCTTTAAGTTGGTTGGAGGAGGGTAGTCTATTAAAGCTGCACTTTTGCCTGGGAATAAATCCAAATTCAACCCAAACAGGTTGCCTTCAGAGCATAGAACTGAACATGGCCTGAAGTACAGCCAACTACCTTAAAATGGAAAATATCACATTAGAAAAAAAACAAAGGAATATTCCATTTAGGGCTGCCCTAACATGCACTGATAATTGGAAAATATCTATTTTAAAGGGTGGACTTCAGTTGCCCAGTTGGGCCTGCCATTTGACACTGTTAATACCTTCCTTCTCTCCACCTTACAGGCACCCCTGGGCCCATCAGTAGCTTTGCTTGATGAGATATTGTGCCTGTTTTTGAGGACTATGGGAAATGTCTGTTCCTAAAAAGAAATATTGGTACTAAAAATGCCACTGAAAAATGCTGGCATGATGGGGAGGAATTTCAGTTATTTGGTATCATCTTGGTTTCTAGAAGCTGTGCTAGAGATAATAGCAGACGAATCCATAAAATGGATGCCGTAACAAAACAAACCATTTGTGAGAAGAGAAGGTTATAGCCTTCTCAAGATGCCTGTTGCCATCCTAGTGCTGTGATTTTTATAGATTGAAGTGAAGATTATTTTAAAAATCTTGAAAGTTTTGGTACATTTGAGAATTACGATGCTACTAACACAGGAATAAGCAGCACTATGCCCATAGGCACAAATGTGCCTTAGGTTCCTTGCTCTCCTGATTTTAAATATTTGTTTTAACAAAAATAAATGATTAGAAAAGTGCTTGGTTGCAAAGCAAAGAATTGGCTCTCTACATCAAGGGTCTTCAACCTTGGCAACTTTAAGACTTGTGGACTTCAACTCCCAGAATTCCTCAGCCAGCTGATTGAGGAATTCTGGAAGTTGAAGTCCACAAGTCTTAAAGTTGCCAAGGTTGGAGACCTCTGCTCTACATCATATATATAACTCTGTGTCATATTTTTACCCAGCAAAGCTTTTGAAAACCTACAAAAATCCCACTCGGATGGCAGCAGGCAACTTGAGAAGGCTAGTTTTTTCTTGTCACAAATGGCTGTTTTGTTATTGCATCCATTTTATAATTAGGCAGGTTTCTTGTGCTCTTAGCCCCAAAAGTTGCCCACCCCTGCCTTTTCCAAGAAGAATACCGAGAAAACAAGGAGTCCCTGACCTGTTTTTGTTTTCCCTGTAAGAGTTTGGAACCTCTGGATCCCAGTGAGAAAGCCAACAAGGTCCTGGCTCGAATCTTCAAGGAGACAGAATTAAAGAAACTGAAAGTCCTAGGATCAGGCGTGTTTGGAACGGTGCACAGAGTAAGTTGGAAACCTGGAAGGAAGAGCTTCTGTTTCTGTGGGGTTAAACATACTCCATGCTGCTTCAAGCTGCAATGTAGCAAGGGGCAGAGAATATTGTGAAGAATAATTTGCAGCTAGACAATTATATCTAATACAACTGGGGAATGAGATAAGTAAACCTGTTGAATGGGGTAAGAGTGCACTGGATGGTTTTTGTTTCTTTATAGCCCTGCTGATTCTCTACAGCAGTGTTTCTCAACCTTGGCAACCTTAGGACATGTGGACTTCAGCTCCCAGAATTCCCCAGCCAGCCATGCACTAGAAGTTGAAGACCACACATCTTAAGATTCCCAAGGTTGAGAAACACTGCTCTACAGCATTTTACTCATATCTGGCCTCCTCCAGATATGGTGGAACTACAATTCCCAGAAGCTGACTAGGCATTCTGGAAATTGTTACTTACCAACACATCTAAATGTTAAGCGCTATTGAAAAATGAACCAGTTCCTTTCAGAGGAAGGGCCAGATCTTCCATTCTAAACTAGTTGCTTCTCTTCCTAATATTTTTCAAAGAGGAAGTCAGAAGTGATACCTCTTGCCTTGTTTATTGTCACTTTTCATTCAGCAGCTGGCTCTAGAAAGCTGTGAAAACAAGGTGGCCCCTGGAATATCCTCTACTCTATGGTGAGGGAAAGAGGCTACTGTACCAACAATCATAGAGCTGCAAGGGGCCATTTAGGCCACCAAGACTAACCCCTGCTCTATGCAGCATCCAAAACAGATGGCTGGCTATATTCCATTTGAACGCCCCCAGTGAATTAGAAGCTAACACATCCTGCATAATTGGTTCTACTGTCAAACTGCTCTTATTATAGTGACTTTTATCTAATATTTATATAACCTAAATTCTGTGTCCTGAACCCTGGAACTAGAGTATAGATGCCTATGTTCTTGTACATGACATCTTCTAGGTCAGTGATGGCTAACCTTTTTGCCATCGTGTGCCAAAACTGAGGGGAGCGCGGTGGGGTCACACGCAAGCGTGCCCACATCCCTAATTCTATGCGCCTCGCCCCCCCCCCATGCTCCCCCCACTTTTGGCACGTGATGGCACAGTAGGCTCATTTTTTGCTCTCCCCAGGCTCCAGAGCCTTTCTAGGAGCCTGGGGAGGGCAAAAATGGCCTCCCCCTTCCCCAGAGGGTCTCTGGAGGCCGGGAACAGTGTGTTTCCTGACTTCTTGTGGGCCCAGAAGGACCGAAAATCAGCTGGCTGGCGCATGCATGCGTGCCAGAGCTGAGCTCGCGTGCCCACCGATATGGCTCCGCGTGCCACCTGTAGCACCCGTGCCATAGGTTCGCCATCACGGTTCTAGGTATTTGAAGGGGGAAATGATTAAGGGGGCAACGCTGTCATAGTTCTCCTCAACTATTTTTTTTTTAAGGCTAAGCATACCAAACAACTTCAGTATCTCTTCGTAGGACTTCTCCCCTGATCATCTCCGCTGCTCCTCTATGAATCTCTTCCAATTTCTCTGCCAACTTCTTCAAGTGCAGTGCCCAGTTCTAAACCTGTATTTGAGTTGTAGTCGGATCAAAGCAGAATAAAAAAGGAATGATTGGTTTCCATGATTTGGTTGAAATGTTTTTGTCGCTGAAGCTTAAAACTTCAGTTGCTTTGCTTAGCAGCTAAATCTACTACTGTCCTACATTCAGTTTATGATCAGCTACAGTTCACGAGTACTTTATCAAGTCAAGCATCCTTCATTCTCTACATTTGCTTTCTGTTTCCTAAGTAACATTGCATTTGTCTCTCTTAAACAGAGAAGTGACTCAGCTCAATATGCTGTGGGGTATTATATAAAGAGCACCCCTGACTTGCCGCTTTGGCTAAAATGGAGCAATTAAACATTCTGATGATGGGCAAATCGGATCTATCACTGCTCCGTGGTTAAAAGTTTAGACTAATGGGATCCTCTATTTCTTGTTTTGTCTGAAAAGAGAAGCAGATAGGAAAAATTTCACCTGGAGTTTGCTGAATGACAGACTGGATAAGATAGATAAGAACTTAGTGATTCCTCAACATTTGTTTTATGCATAGTTCCTCATTTTAAACAATTAGTCATCCCCAGTTTTTCTTCTTTCTAGGGGGTCTGGATTCCAGAAGGAGACTCTATTAAGATCCCTGTAAGCATCAAAGTTATCCAGGATCCAAGTGGTCGACAGTCCTTCCATGCTGTAACTGATGTAAGTGCCACATAGGTCACAGGCAGAGAAGGCACGATTGGCCTCCACAAATTCCTTCTCGTGCACAGGCAGGCAGACAAGAAATTAATAAGATCATTATCTACTGATAAATTTCTGGGTAAAGTGCAGTAAATGTAAAAAGGCATTGGATTTCCTGTTTTTCAACCTGCAAGGAAATCATCTTCAGTGCAGTTGATCTGGATATGAATTGCTTGCTTTTGACTGAATATTGATTCAACTTTGCTGGTCACTTTTAATTGTGATGGAATTGCTAATAGCTGATACTGAATGTACGGTGAACTTCATCCCTGAGCTACTGTTTTGTTTTGTTTTTTTATTGGTACACCTCAGTGTTTCTGTAAGACTGAAGACTTTGCATCTGTGATTACTGATTACGGCCATCATAATCATTCTCTTTGTAGTCCTAATCAGAAACATTTAACATGGAAGAGGGGGAGGGGTGTCAAACATAAATTGTTATTTATCCCACCTTTTAAATATATAATTCAAGGTGGGTGAACTTATCTAATGTTTCTGCCTCTTATTTTCTCTACAACCACCCTATTCATCTTTCAGCTGCAATCAAAGCTTTACCCTGATGCTACCTTTATTTTTCTTTTGTGCAGCACATGCTGGCTATCGGTAGCCTGGATCACGCATATATTGTCCGTCTCTTGGGTATCTGCATTGGCTCCCAGCTGCAACTTGTCACCCAGCTTCTACCATTGGGCTCCCTGCTGGAGTACGTTCGCAAAAACAGGGATGCCATTGGCCCTCAGCTGATGCTCAACTGGTGTGTCCAGATTGCCAAGGTAGGTTTTGTACAAGTACAGCTGGAATCCTTCTCCGGGTCAGTTAGGATCTCCCATTGTTTGAGGGAAAGAATGCCTTCTATTCTACTTCCGGCATATCCTAATTCAGGAACTGAGGAATCTTCTCTAGTATAATATGAGATATACACCAGGGCCACCTTCAGGATAGACGAACTGCAAAACTTTAAGGACACAGGATATTTTGTAGAAGCACAATTACATTTTCACTGTCATAAGTGGAGTTGGAGAAACATCCCTGAAATATGTTTTTATATTCCGTTCAACTTCCCTTGCAGTTATGTGTGTTACAAGGGGTGTTGTTCTTGGTTGCTCTTTTGACTCATACAGGGCAGCCGCATGCCTAAACAGATCTAATCTAACGTGAACTAAGTGTACATCCTAAAACTTGTTTCAGTTTTTTTTAATGATGTGATATATTTTTATAAGTTCCACAAACGTTCAACCTCCTTCAATTTTGCTCTTCCCCAACACATTCTCGAATGGCCCCACAGATGAGAGTTCTTACAGATCCCAGGATCTGCAGTCTTTTCAAAACTCACAATCTCTTGAAGAGATAGGGCATGAAATGAAATACTTGGTTTATATTAGGATGAGCTGAGCTAACATGTAAGGGCAGAGTTAGCATAGAATATTACGAATCAGATGCTCAAATCATAATGAGTCCAACTGTCTTGAGCTTTGGAATACAGTCATTCATAAAAAGACTGATTTTATCATGCATGGTGGACTTGTGAGAAAGCAAAAAAACAAAACCCAGATAGAAATGCATAGGTGATACAAAGAATTCTAAAGTTTAATAATCAGCTGAAACCAGAACTGTTCTAACTTGGGACTTATAGATAACCAATTAGAAAAGACTAACGGAAGTTTGGTTTTGTATATGGTAACTGCTTCAAGACTTCTATATGCATGAAGATGGGAAAGTAATGAAATACCTGCAGTATAACACAGGAATGAGATGTAAAGATGATGGAATTCATGGAAATGGCAAAATCGATATCTCCTTCTTAATATGCAGGGTATGTACTATCTGGAAGAACATCGCATGGTACATCGCAACCTGGCTGCCCGTAATGTTTTGGTTAAATCCCCTAGTCAAGTACAAGTGGCAGATTTTGGCATTGCTGATTTGCTCTACCCAGATGATAAGAAATACTTCTACAATGAAATTAAGGTTAGTACCTCTTTTAGGGAAAGAGAAAGGAAGGAAGAAGGGAGGGAGGGAGGGAGGGAGGGAGGGAAGGAAGGAAGGAAGGAAGGGAAAGAGATAGATAGATAGATAGATAGATAGATAGATAGATACATACATACATACATACATACATACAGTAGATGGATGGATGGATTTGTATGTGTGTGAGAGCTCTTCTACATGAGTGTTTTGTACCAATTTAAATACAGCTGTAGATATTCCTGATTTCACAATCAGACATTGGGGAGAAAAGTTCATTATTTATACCTCTGCACTTGGTCATTGAAACTGGAGCAAAGCTATCTTTATATTCCAAGTGGTGATTTTTGTTGCTCCACAAGCAGTCAGATGGGTCAGGACACCAATTGAATGCTGCTCTTCTCACACTCTTGGTTGGCTGGAAGACTCATGATTGAACACATGACATGTCAAGGTTTTGTTACCAAGGAGTTGTGAGCTACAATTTGACAAAAATATATCCTTTAAGATCTAACGTACCACTGTATTTCAAAAGTTCCAAGGGAAAGGGAATCACATTCAGAGTTGCTCAACCCACGAAGAAAGTTCTACCAGTGTTTCCATGTATGCGTATCTACAGGTAGATCAAATGTGTTCTTAGAATGTTCCCTTCTTTATGTTTTTCAGACACCAATAAAGTGGATGGCTTTGGAGAGTATACACTTTGGAAAATATACACACCAAAGTGATGTGTGGAGTTATGGTATGTGTCTGATTGTTCCATCTATTAAGAATTTGACTGCAGCTATTTAATCTTTGTTATTGTTGTAAATTTCCAGAAATCAAGACATTTTTAGGGATCCTTGGTGCTCTGATGATGTTACCTAGTTTGGTAATGAAATGTCTGCAAGAAAACAGTCAAGATCAGAAGGCACCAAGGACCCCTCATTTCATCCCTGAGCTACAGATATTTTACTCTTATTGGTATTTTTGTTTTACTTGATCCTGCTTTGTTATAGCTTGGTTTGCTTTCTTGGACTTCATATTCAACTCTAATGACAAAACTAGCATTTCAAGACAGAGAGACAAATTCTGGCTTTGAAATATTACATTTAAAGATTGAATGTAAAGATTTCAGTTGAAGATCTTTTCAAATTGAAATGTGTTGAACTAAATTGAAGTGAATGCTATCGAATTGACTAGATTAATCAAATTAGCTCAATATGATGATTTTATTTACTTATTTTTATTTATTTAATTATAAAATTTATTTGCCGCCCATCTCATAACCAATGGCTGGACAGCTTACAACATAAAAACATTAGAAGACCTTACAGGTAGTCCTCAACTTACAACAGTTCGTTTAGTGACCGTTCAAAGATACAGTGGCACTGAAAAAAGTGACTTATGACCATTTTTCACACTTACAACTGTTGCAGCATCCATGTAGTCATCTGATAAAAATTCAGATGCTTGGCAACTGACTCAAATTTATGACGGTTGCCATGTCCCGGGGTGATGTGACCACCTTTTGTGACCTTCTGACAAGCAAAGTGAATGAGGAAACCAGATTCACTTAACAATCATGTTACTAACTTAACAACTGCAGTGATTCACTTAACAACAGTGGCAAGACAGGTTGTAAAATAGGGCAAAATTCATTTAACAAATGTTTCGCTTAGCAACAGAAGTTTTGGGCTCAGTTATGGTCTTAAGTCAAGAACTACCTATACAATCGTCAATTACAAAAATGACACAGCAGATAAAATCATTAACACAAAATGGAAAAGAGAGAGCCGGACTAGACGTGGGGATGGGTGGGAGGGAGATTAAGTTTTTATTAGTCAACCTCCTCCTGTACGAAGCTCCCCAATTGGGGCCCGAAGCCGTCTGTCAGAGTCAGATTTTAAGGCTTTTACGAAAAGTCAGAAGGTTGGGAGTCAATTTCACCTCAGGGGATGGAATGTTCCAGAGAGCAAGAGCCATGGCAGAGAAAGCTCTTCTCTTGGATCCCACTAGCCAAAATTCTTTGGCTGACAGGATCTGCAATGTGCCCCCTCTGCCAGCAAGGGTGGGGCAGGCCAGTCCCATAGGGGTGAGACAAGTAGCCTGGATCCCATGCCATGCAGGGCTTTATAGGTGATGAACGACACCTTGAATTGCACCCGGAAGCAAACAGGCAAACTAGTGCCACTCGCGAAATAACACGGACCATTCTAGAGGCCCTCAGAACTGCCCATGCTTTAAAACATGAAAAGAGAAAGTCTCCTGGCACCTCCAACATTGTATGTAGACAGTTCTTCTGTCTAAGCCAGAAGACCTCCACAACCTCAGAAGCCAAGTTGATTACAGATAGTCCTTGACTTACAATAGTTCATTTAGTGACCATTCAAAGTTACAACAGCACTGAAAAAAGTGACTTATGACTGTTTTTCATGCTTATAACCATTGCAGCATCCCCATGGCCATATGATCCAAACTCAAATGCTTGGCATCTGACTCATATTTATGACAGTCGCAGTGTCCTGGGGTCATGTGATCTCCCCTTTTGCGACCTTCTGACAAGCAAAGTCAGATTCCCTTAACAACCGTGTTACTAACTTAAACAACTGCAATGATTCACTTACCAACTGTGGCAAGAAAGGTCGTAAAATGGGGCAAAAGTCACTTAACAAATTTTAGCAATAGAAATGTTGGGCTCAATTGTGGTCGTAAGTCAAGGACTACCTGTATTGCCCGTGAGTGGGGAACCACTATTCAGCAAGCAGCAGCTCTTAATAACTTAGCACAAAGATTCCTAAAAAGCAAGAGGAATGTTGTCAGGGGGACCAAAATAGTTGCCAAGAGTGTAGGCAGATTGTTCCTGCTTTCTTCTCATTTACTGCGTGTTTTGACCTGGAAGGAGGAAAATTATAGACTACAATCCCTTTTCCCCATGCAGGAGTTGGACAAGAACTTCACAGTTCTTAAGCTGATTATTACTGATAAAAATCTTTAGAGTACCTCTGAGTTCTTACTGGAGGATCACTTCACCAAAGATCTCAAAGTATCTTAAAGCATAATGTAGGCAGGTCTAGTATGGCTGTTGGGAATCACCCTTGATCTGATTTAACTAATTCAACAACAGTCAGTTTAAACCATGAAATCTGAAGAGCGTTCGGAAGCTATAGCTGGCTGAGGAACTCTGGGAGTTGAAGTCCACAAGTCTTAAAGTTGCCAAGGTTGGAGACCCCTGCCTGTTCTAAAGTTTAAAAAGCCTTTCTAACCTAGGGGTTCCATGGATAGATTTCAGGAGGGTTGTGAACTTGGATGGAAAAAAATTAGAACTCTGTTTACTCATATATTACAGGTAGCTGTTCAGCTAACCATGCAACATCTCGTTTGACCTATCCACTCACATTTTTCACCCTAACAGGAGTTACATTGTGGGAGATGATGACTTTTGGAGGCGAACCTTATGCTGGAATCCACCTTTCAGAAGTTCCTGACCTACTGGAAAAGGGAGAACGCCTCTCACAACCCCAGATCTGCACCATTGATGTCTACATGGTGATGGTAAAATGTATGTATATATATTTGTTATACTCCTGCTTCACTAACACCTTCTAAAATAGGGGTGTCAAACTGGCAGCTTGTGGGCCAGATGCATCACACGCAGGCCACTCCCACCCCAGCTCCACAAAGGCAAAAAAAATAATAATAATTGTGATACGTTGTAATACGTCACGTGACACAATCAAGTTTGACACCCATGTTCGAAAATAATATTCATTCATTAACTAATCAAGAAACCATAGGCTTTATGATGTTACCCTAAACCATGGGTTGGCAACCTTAAACACTCAAAGAGCCACAAAGGTCCTAACCGGAAGCCCCCCATTGAATTATGGAGCCGACCAGAAGTCCAGTTCCCCCACCATAGAATCTCTTTCCTCTACCTGTCCTAACCGAAAGCCCTATCAATTGTGGAGCCAACCAGCGACAGGGAGCCGCAGCAGAGGGATAAAAGAGCCACATGCGGCTCCAGAGCCCCAGGTTGCTGACCTCTGCCCTAAACTCAGGGTGGAGATCTACGGCCCTTTTGCCCAAAAGTGCTTTTTTCAAGAGGCAACTGGACTTTCTGTTTTTTCTTTGAAAATGTTTCGCTTCTCATCCAAGAAGCTTCTTCAGCTCTGGGACAACCATGACCTGGATGACTGAGAATCTCCATAGACATATGGCCCTTTTTTGACCTGTGGAGTTCAGCTCCCAGAATTCTTGAGCCAGCATTGAGGTCCACAAGTCATAAAGGGACCATAGTTCCCCCACCTCTGTCCTAAACTATAGGAGATGCGGTATTTGGTGCTTATTTGAATGTGGTTTTTTTTAACCTTTTCTAACCTTACAGGCTGGATGATTGATGAGAACATTCGTCCCACCTTCAAAGAGCTAGCCAATGAGTTCACACGAATGGCCCGTGACCCTCCTCGCTACCTAGTGATTAAGGTCAGTTGTTCTTGACTTCCTTCCCCAGCTAAAGTTACACATTAAACCAATAGGGACCTTACAGGTGTTAAATACTCAACGGTTTGGTTAAGCATGCGTTGGTTACATCCATGAGATGTCCTTGTGCTTTTCTTCTGCAATCCTAGTTGGTCAATAGTTACATCCTGCTTATTAGACAGGACCTGGTCATGTTTCAGTTTTCCAAGATAGGCAAATGGAAAGATAGTTTGTGTGAGAGGTAGGCAGGAAGTTGGGTGTGGCATGCTGGGACTTATAAAAAAATAAAACTTTTCCTTAAAGGAAATACATTGTTGCATAATAAAACATTTCCTATGTCAGTTACCTTACTAGAAAGTGGCTATGTCCCATTAATCAGAGTAGTCTCATAAGTTCTCATCTCTTAGCTGAGCCCTTTGGCATAGCATGAGAGGCCTTTAAAATCCCAAGGCTCACCATGGAACCTGCTTGAAACACAGGTGTGATTCCATAGTATATTGCTTGATATAGTAAGACAGGGGTGTTGAACTCGCGGTGTCATGTTGTCGTCATGTGACATATTGTGACTCCCCCCCTTTGCTAAACCGAGGTGGGTGTGGCCAGCGTGAGACGCATCTGGCCCGCGGGCCGCAAGTTTGATATCCTTAGTAGGAGAGAAGGTAATTTTGGTTGCAGTTCATCCCTATGCAGTTTGGATCTTCTCTCTCATCATGCCTGGATGTTATAGAAACCAAGACCTGAAGGGAGCATGGAATGGGCGTCCAGGATAACTGGAGGCCTATTCCTTCCCTTCAGTTCTACAGAGGCCTCTTATGCTGAGGTGAAATGTTCTTTTCTCACGATGTTCCTCTCAGTGATGTTTAATGACAATCCTCAGCCAGCTGTATTAAGAGGTTTGAAATAATGTTAAAAGGCAATGCTTGGCCTTCCCCACAGAGAGAAAGCGGGACGTTATCTCCAGTAGAGCCACCTTCACTCAGCGAAAAGGAGTTAGATGAGATGGAGACACTGGAGATGGAATCCGAGTTGGAGGAAGAGGAACTTCATAATCTTTTTGCCTCTCGGCAATGGGTGGACTCCACGCGGGTAAGAAGGTTCTCCCTTACCATAGTCTGTGTGACCCTGCTCCTCACGGCTGCTTTAGAACAGAATTGGAAAGTTGGGGCCGAAGCTGTAGAATGATTTATTAGATTTATACTTAGACTATCACAAATATATATCCGTACTGTTTGGGACAAGTGATATTTCTGACATTGGGCAATTAATTAGAGGACCACGCCAGAAGGCTCTGTTTTACTTGGGAGAACACTGGCCTTTCAGTGTTCTGCTGCTCTATCTCAGGTGTCCCCAATGCCCGGTCCCTGGACTGGCACCTGTCCGCAGCATGCCAGAAACTGGTCCATGCAAACAAGCAAAGCCCCATCTGTGGGATGCAGGCAGCACATGAAACCACGCCCCTTCCAGTCTGTGGAAAAAACACTCAATGGAACGGGTCCCTGGTGGCCAAAAGGTTGAGGCTGCTACTCTAGCTGATTGGAAGAGGCTTTGCTTTCAATACTACCTTATTAGAGTCACATTGTTTAGAATGCAGTATTGCAAGCTAATTCTGCCAACTGCCAGGAGTTCGATCTTCATCAGCTCAAGGTTGACTCAGCCTTCCATCCTTCCGAGGTTGGTAAAATGAGGAGCCAGATTGTTGGGGGCAATATGCTGACTTTGTAAGCTGCTTAGAGAGGTCTATAAAGCATTGTGAAGTGGTATATAAGTCTAAGTGCTATTGCTATTACCCTTATTTCTCCCACGTAAAAAAAAGACAAATGTAAGATAGCCTAATACACAGCAAAATGGTCCAGAGGCAACTTAGGGATAGGCAGGAAGAGCTGTAACCGATCCTATCAGGTCTTCAGTGGGGAACTGGGGCTCTCTGGAAACTGCCAGAGAGTCAACCTGGGTCCTCAGCAGAGTGTTAGCCTGGAGACCGGTGCAGCTGGGGGAGCTGCCGCTAGACTCCCTTTACTGCTGAGGTTTAAGAGTGGGCTTCCAGTCAGTGCAATCCCAGAGAATGGAACATGCAGTATTCCTCTTCCTCTACACTTCCTACAGCCTCTACCAACTAGAGTTTGGTAGCTGCGTTCCTCAGGGGAGAATATACAGATGTAGGATTAAGACGCATTTGTAAACAAAGGTTAACAAATGTTAATTCTTGTCTCATTATATGATATTATAATTGAAAACCTTCGTTGAAAGCAGAATAAAACCATTCTATGTATATATTAAGGGGAAAAAACCCACAATTGATATTCAACACTGGGTGTTTCTTTTTTCAAACAAATCTACTCCAGCCTCCAAATCTTCTGAACTCCTCTGCTGGATACATCCCCATGAATCAAAGCAGCCTCAGTGGAAGTCGGCAGGTACGGATTTCTTCTAAGTTTGTACAGAGAAAAAAAGCTGGAGTATAATAAGCCACTATAGGTCCACCACTAGTAGGGGGGGAGGGAGGCAGTTAATTAGGCAGTTAATTAATTGGTGGCAGGAAAGGGAAAATGCTCTTCAGAAAATTTATCTTAGCTTTTCTAATGCATCTCTAAGTGAGTTGCACTATTATTTCCAGACAGTGCAAGTATTGGGTTATGGTAATAAGGAAATATGGGAGCTGTGCTCCAAAATATCTGGATTGTGCCAGGTTGGAGAATGCTATGTTAGAAGGTCTGGTGTCTACTATTAAAGAAGCTCAGGTAGACACCTTCCAGATAAAGGCTATCCCCCACTTGGCCATTCCTCATAATTTGTGACTTCTGAATGTCACTAGCCATGTATTTATACATGTTGACAAATTTCCTGATTTTTAGTTTCTGAGCTTCTGATGGACTACCATTGACAACCAAAGGTCTCAGACTTCTTGGGTGGTTCCAAATTGTTCAGGTCTACTGTAGAGCGTGACTGAATGACTCTGTATGTTTAAAACTTTTGGACAGCGTTGTCCAGCGTAGATATCCTCTGGATGTGTGGAATTCAACTCCCAGGATTCTCATCCGTGACAAAGTGGGCTGTAGAATTTTGGAAAGAGTCATTTGTAGGGTATCATTACCGCTTCTAGTAATCAGAGAAAATGAGAGCCCTCCGAGTCTCAGTAAATCTTTTATCATTACCTGATTTCTGACCCCTTTTGGATCCAGGGTATGGGACTGGGCTCCCGGCAGACTTTGCGCATAAGGCAGGAGTCGATGGGCCGTACTATATCGGAGTCCTCTGAAGGACGAGGCACAACCTCAGATTATGACATCACGGAGGATCTGTCACTGTCTGGAAGTTTATGCCGCAGCCTGCAATCCCGGGGAGACAGTGCTTACCTTTCTCAGAGGGAAAGTCTCATGCTGCCTGTTGGCAATGCTGACGGAGAGGAGGATGCCAACGGCTACGTTATGCCAGATCGAAATGGCAGAGGTAAGAGCAGCATAGAAATGGCCCTGCAGGGAAATGAGATTTAGTTCGTGCCCTTCTCCTCTATAAAGTATTAGATGTACCCATACCATGGTAGAGAAACCAGGGTTATTATCAGATCTGCCCTATAGAGATAGCCTTGGCTCTCTTTTCACCCTGACTTGCTCCAGTTGTTGGGCAATAATTGGCCCTACCTAATAACTTTGACTTACTTACTCTGAAGTGAAGACAGCCACACTGAAATAGAATAAACAAAAGCTATGATTCAGGGCAATTACTGCTATTTCTTTCCTTCTCTTCCTCCCTTCCCCCACTCCTCATAGCAATGGAATTATCCCAGATTTTGAAACTGGCATGGCCCTATAATGGAGTTGCAGGTACAGCTTCCATGATCTCATTCTCTGTAGTCAACTCAGTTTTGAAACATTGCACCTGAGGTTGTCTTTTTTTTTATTTCTCACCTTAACCCTTAGAATACGGAAGAGTCAATAGAAGCGTAACCCTACCTGCTTTCACACAAGGCAACACTTAGGCTGTCTCCATAGACTCTTTCCTCCCCACCCGCCTTCCATTGTTCCTAGAAGCAGAATGGACTACAGTGCTGAATTCACTTACTGCACAGATGTATCCCAATTTCAGGGGGATTCTTGTCTCAACCTTAGCAATGGTTGTCTCTTGTTCTAGGCGACCACAGAATGACAAAACCTTTGTCTTTTTGTCTTTTTTTTTTTATACAGAGCGTGCTGCTGGAATTACCGCTTCGCTGAGACGTGGCTCCATCCCTGTCCACGAAGTGGAGGAAGAGTATGAGTACATGAACCGGCGTACTCCACAATCCTCACAACCCCGGCCAGCCTCTTTGGAGGAGCTTGGCTATGAGTATATGGATCTTGGCTCAGAGCTGAGTGCCTCTTTGGGCAGTGTGCCAAGCTCCCAATTGACTACACCTTGCAGGGAGGATGAAGACGAGGAAGAGGACTACGAGTATATGAACAAACAGCCCAAACTTAGCAAGTCCCTGAGTAGCATCCGCAGTTCTCAGGGAGACTATACCGATATGGATTCTGGCATCACCCAGAGTTCCCCAGATGAGCAGGGATATGAGGAAATGGGTGCTGTGTTGCCCCCAGTCCAGTATCTTGGATGCCAGAGTCCACCCTGTCCCAAGAACGGTTTCATGAAACCCTTGCGCACACTGGACTCCTCAGATTGTGCCTTCGATAATCCGGATTACTGGCACAGCCGGATGTTCAGCAAAGTTGATGCTCAGAGGACATAGCTGGGGGCGGGAAGCTTTTTCTGACTTCACGGGCAGCTAAAAAACCCTTAACGCAATCACACTTTATGGTGATTGGTGAACTGCAAAGGCAAACTTCTATTCACCTGCAAAGACTCTGTGATGTTGACCATAGTTAGCAGACGTATCTAGACGGATGATGAGTTTCTGAAGAACAACTGCATTGCAGTTTTCCCCGTCTTGCACTGTGGATCAACAGCTGTCTACGGTTGGGTCTCTTTGGTTCGAAGGCTCTGGACCTGCAAGGCAAATAGGACCAGTTGAGGAAGCACAGTTCAAACTGGAATCCATTCCTATATGCAAATGGAGGGATGCCTACTTTTTGCAGTGTATGGGTTTGAAAGAGACTTGCTAACAGCTGCTCCAAACCAAAGTGCTCTGACCACAGATGGACGACACTGGAAGCAGCTCAGATAAAGCCAGCCTTCTCGGCTGCCTAGGGAAGAGTTGCGCTCTGTGACAACCCTCTGTCCATTACAAGCAGAGGGGCCTTAATCGTGAACCAAGCATGTGCTGAGCCTTACAGTTGGCCATAAGGCTGAAGGGACAAACTTCTTGAGAAAAAGGAGGTCGACACTTGTTATATATTCCTCTAGTAATATGTATAACAGTAGAGGAGCTGATTAATCCTCAGGGTGGATATGAAGGATAACGATGCTTTTTCTCTCAGAACTCGTGACAAGCAACCTCACTGAAGAAGCCAATATTGCCATGCATGGGCTATGAGATGACTAGATTTTTGCTCCTACCTCTCAATAAGACCTTTGGCACTCTTGGTTCTGCCTATGTCGTGATGTTTTGCTATTAGGAATCCCCATATCACAATGAGAAGAATGGATATGAACAAAGCCTGAACATGCAGGAGGCCAATTTCCACTTTGGGCATTTAGATGTTCACGATTACAAGCAACTTTAAATATTCTTCTTTCTTGATTGTGGACGATTCAGCAATAATCTCCAATACCTCCAAACCACAAGCAATCAGGAGAGAGTGCCAACTGTTATAAGGAAGTGGGAGGAAGGAATCTTTCTATGGTCCTATGTAGAAGATGCCAGAGGCAGAGACTTTTTTTTTGGGGGGGGGGTTGGAAAAGCAATAAGTTTTATATTTCCTCCTTTGCTAGAAAGGAATATGGGGATGTTTGTCAGATTAGGGACCAAGGAAAGAGACCAGCAATTTAATCCTTCCTACAAAAAAATTGATAACAGGAGGGAGGGAGGTCTCCTTATTCCTGAAGTTAACTAATGTACTTTTGTTTGAAAGGGCATAAAAGCACAGTGAGCTTTATGGCATTATTATAATTCTTTTGAGTCAAGCTCATGTATACAAGAGCATGATATGGGAACAATTTTCCCCCCTTTTCTCACCATCACTCCTCCCTATCCTGAGGGCTTATTACAGCCTTGACATAACTCAGGTGTTCCGGATTCCACCAAATAAATAGGCAGTTAGAAAAAGCAAAATTCCATCCCAATTTGGGAGAGGCAAAGGCTGTGATTTGCTTTAAAAAACAAACAAACCTTGATGGCTTCTGCACAGTTTGAACAGCATGTTCCTCTCTTCTGTAATTGGTCACTATTGTAGCCTAGTGCAGAATTTACCGTGCAGCATTGTTATAGTCAGAGCAATTATCCATATTGTTTTAGAGCCATCCTGCTGGTCTCTGGGTACTCCTTGGAATTGCCAATGTCTGAGTAAAATGTCAGTGAATATTTCAGAAAATCTATGTGTGTGTGTGTGCATGCAATCAGTCTGCTTTGATAGTTGCCAGCCAAGCTATTTCCCCGCCCTCCCCTCGAATCAATTGAGTGAAGAAGAAAAAAAAAGACTGTGCGATATAAAGGGAAATTCGATTCTTTGCCCACGAGAGCTAGGTTGCAACCATGATGGTGTATTTTCAAGTGTACATTCTTGAATTGATGGTGGAACTCAGTTGGATTTAAACTGACCTTGAGTTTCAAGGGATTCTGGGCCATTAGTGATATTTTGCTACTGCTGATTTTGAGAAACACAAAATGCTGATTGAACAAATCAGTTCTGTTCCTGCCCAGATCAGAATTCCTTAAGGTATAGTCATACCTGAAGGGCTGTAAACCGCCCAATTCATTCTAGCTCCTGCCAATTAGAAATGCTAGAGAGTCATAGAAGAGAGGGATGCTATGGACGCTAGTAGGCTGCCCTCTAGTGAGTAAACTGCATAAGATATCTTGCGTTGTGACTGGACTGAGATAGAAATTCATTGAAACAAAATCTTTGAGGAAATGGAAAATATAAATTTGTTCTCCTTGTTCATTAAACAAACACAGCTTTTCCCATTCCTTCTGCCCTTCATAGCAGAACGAATCTGGGTGAAAGCAAAATAATGGAGTAAGCCCAGATGAACAGAGTAGAATTTACTTCGGAGAAACAAACATAGATTTGCTATATTCTAAAATCAAAATCCACCAGTGCTGTGTGTAATTGCAAAAAAATTCTTGGCTTGATTTTTGAGCCAGGAAGTTTTTTTTCAGCTCTTTTTCCAATGCTGCTTTCTATTCTTCCAGAAGATCACAGACCTCTAGATCAAATGCTCATTAGAAATATTTTTAAAATTTTGATTAGACAAATTAGTGCATGTTCCTTCAAGAACCCCCCCCCCCTCCACCCCAATCCAGTGAATTTTGAAGGAAAAATTCCCATACAACAAAACTGAAATTAGAAAAGCAATTTTAACAAGTTCTGGTTTTGGATTATTTGGGCCTGGATGTTGATCCATTGGTTGTGACAGGAACTGAGTGGTTCCCAAGCCTGAGGTTTTGGGCTGACAGAGTGACTGGCTTGAAGTCACTCAGCCAGCTTTCGTGCCTGAGGTGGGACTAGAACTCAGTGGTCTTGGTGCCTTGTGACTAGACCAAAGTGGCTCTCTGTATATTAGCATAAACCAATATGTTACTGTTTGGATTTCCAGACTGTCTCCAAAGGCTGCAATCCAATTTTTTTTTTGTTCCAGAATATCCCTGGCAAAAAACCAAATTGTTTGGTGTGCACTACTTATACTTATGATAGAGATCATTATGAAGAAACATTAGCTAAAGCTTTCATAGCATAAAAATAAATAGCGGCTAGGGTCAGTGCTCTTCTATGCTTTGTTTAACAAGCCCCAATTGACTGGGTTCACGGCATATAAATTGAACTAATAAATAAATAATAAATAAATAAATAAATACAAACCCCAAATTAGGCAAACAATATTATTACTTAGTATGAAGGATGATCCCCAGTTACTATCACCATCACTTTGCTGCAGATCAAATCCGTAACAGAATGAAGAACTACGTAGGGCACTTTCAAATCTAGCAAATCTATGAGAGTTTCACCCCTGATAATTTCTTTTATCCATATTGGGGTTGACGTTGAGAGGAAGAAAACCTTCCCAATTGTTAGTCCTCCCTTCACTTACAGCATTTACTAATCACATTTACTGAAATGCTGTATTTTATTTTGTGCAACCCTACAACCATAGTTTTGGCACATTTATTTGGTTTTAATGGTTTTATTTGTAGGAAAGGAATTTGATCCACCCTCACTTTAAGGAGAAAGGAGAGTTAAAATAAAGGGACCCATGTTGCTGGGATTTTGAAGTGAAGGTACGCTAACCCCTACACTTACTTCAGATGCTGTTGCTTTTCTCCTCAGTTACGCATCGGTACCATATAAACAACAGCCAACATCAGAGATAAGGCTTTCATTGAGGTACAAGTAGATGCCAATTGTTTCAGGCTATGGCGAAAATAAAAACATGAAAGCAACTCATTGAATTGTTTTAGAACAATTGTTTTTGTAGGATAAAAGTACCACTTTTAATGTTTCCCTATTCTGTACATTGTTTGTCATAAAACTCATGTTGGATTGCTTTGTTTTATTTCTGCCTTGCTTTGTAACTGGTGAAATGAAGGTTTTTGTCTTTTTTTATTTTAAACCAAATTGGAAGGAATCCAAATGTTGGCACACTTTGAATCACTCAGTACAATGTTCCAGCTTCAGAGTAACAAGGAATAATAGTGTTGTTTTAAAAGCAAGCAAACAAACAAACAAATATGCACTGTCTCTATTGTCATTGGCTATGATGAGGGGAGTTCTTTCCTGTGCCAAGATGGAAGCAAATTGCAAGAATAGAAACAGGCACGGGTCACATGCGGAGTTATGTTTAGAAGGGTTTACAGGGCACCACAACTTTCTGCTTCCCTATCAAAGCAGTGCTGATTCAAAAACCTAACAAGGTGACAGATTTCCAAGGTTTGGGGGCCCCAAATTACTGTGATTTCACTGGGAGCTGAATATGAATTATTACATATATCCTCAGACTTAGAGGCCTAATTCTTGCTGGGCAAGGACTACACATTTAACCATTTTCAAAGAAAGGATGGTTTTCCAGACAGCCTGTTGCTGAAGACCTTACAGAAGTTTGTATGTATGTGTGTGTGTGTGTATGTTTAATACAAATATCAATAAAGCACAATGTTTATATCTGTGTCTGTTGGTGAAAATTAGTAGGGGATGGCAGAGGTAATTTTATTTAACACTCCTCATGATAATGTATTTCAAGGATTGGTATCCTTCCTCTATGCTATGTGAATAATAATGAGCTGAGAAGTTAGGTGTGGACATTTGATGCTTGATAGGCATGATGCCACCCCCTCTCAAGGGGGAAGTTGCTGCAGAACAAAGACTGTTTTTTACACTAAGCAAGTGTAAAAAAGACAGCTTTCCTCATCACTGCAATTTGCATTGGAGGAAAAAAATATTGACTTTCTGCCAACAGAAGAGCTTTAAAAAGAGGCAAATGGATTGAGAAGGCATGATTTGCCTTAGCCCTGATTAGTGGTTTAAGCCACAAAATCTGAGTTCACTCATGCCATAAACCATAGTTTACAAGCTGCAGTGGTTAGTGTCATTTAATCTGTAGAGTCAAACCTAGACCAACTACGTGACTTAATAGTTTGTGAACCCAACCGATGATAGCAAGCCAAGGGGTTGTCAAACTTATTTTTTTGCTCAAGCTGCTTCCCATTCAAAGGCCTGGAAAAATTTCACATCCCATTCACAATAGCATCTTGGTTGCCTTTAACACAAGTGACCCCAGCAGTCCAAGCCAATAACATCTAGGAATTCCTGGAGAAGGAGATTGAGGCTGCTCATCCCATCCTTCCTCATGTCTATTCTATGCCATGGACGGCTCCTCAGCCCAAAGGGGTGAAAAAGCATGGGAATGTGCAATCTTTATGTTGATGTAGACTGCATTTATCTGTTCTGTCCAAGCCTTGCTCATTTTGGGGGGTATGTGGCACAACAATATATAAGCACTTGGTCATTCAACAGGTACCCTGAGTGCAGCAGAGGTCATGGGGATGCTCCAATTTTATTTTTGTTTCTCTGTACCCAGCAGCCTACCTGCCAGGCTACCATGTTCAAGACGGGTAGCATCAGCCTCAGAAATACTGTATATACTCGAGTATAAGCCGACCCAAATATAAGCCGAGGAACCAAATTTTACCACAAAAAACTGGGAAAACTTTTTGACTCGAGTATAAGCCTAGGATGGGAAATGCAACAGCTACTGGTAAATTTCAAAGTAAAAATAGATACCAATAAAATTACATTAATTGAGGCATCAGTAGGTTAAATTTTTTGAATATTGATTTCAAAGAAAAACAATAAACTAGCTCTGTAAGTGCATAGTGTAAACTACACTATAACTAAATTACACAAGAGAATGTAGTATATATATCAAAAATAATTCAATAACAATTTAATCTGATACATTGGGTTAAGTGATGTAGGGCTTGATCTAATTTCAGGCAAATTCAAGCCTCTGTTAAGAGATACCTACATTCTCTCTCTCTCTCTCTCTCCCTTTTTCCCCCCTCTTTCTTTGTCTCTTTCTTTCTTCTCTTTCTTTTTGGCCTTAGCAAGCCTCCTTGCAGTCCCTGGAAGCCAAAACGGGTTGCAGGAAAAAAGGCATTTTTCCCCTCACTCGAATATAAGCCAAAGGGGGCTTTTTTCAGCATTAAAAATGTGCTGAAAAACTAGGCTTATACTCGAGTATATACAGTAAGTATATGCCTACAGCACCAAGGGGCAACACATAGCATTTCATACCCTTAACTATGATGCTGACTCTCATTGCCCCGCTAGTCAATTTTTTTTGTAATTGTCCTTATGTGCCCTGTTCAACTTAAATCTGCACTCTTGAAAAAAATATTTTGACATGCGGAGTGGCTAAAAGTTTGATTTGAAGGTGGCATGAGATATGGTCTTTGTTCCCATCTCATGGCATGAGAGTTTCACAGCTATCAAACAGCACTATGGCTGGGCTTAGTTCAGGCTATTATCAAGTCAGGAAAAGGCCTCCTGGAGCCTTCCTGATGTTTCTGACCTACCCCCAACAGGCAAAGGATTATGAAAACTACAGTTCACAATACATGGAAGGCATTAGGCTGTCTATCTCTGGCATTGTGTCAGGTTAGCCTGTCTTGTCAATGGCATCATTCTTCATCCCTTTCCCCCTAATTTCCCATCAGCTTCAAGGGGAGCCTTTTTTAAAAGCAAAGCTGCTTCCTCAACTGAGAGCTAGTATTCATCACAGAATCTTTTTTGTTTTCTAGTGTTATTTTTCTGCTGAAGAAGCGTTGCGCCTCTCTAGCACAAATTTATATTAATTTATTAAAAATTATACTAATTTGTAATTTTTTATATTAGTTTATATTCAATTCAATTTTTATTAAATTTTCTATTATCTAGACTGGTTCTTCATTACCCATCCTATGCTCACAATTAACGCCAACAAATGTTAACCTGGGCTTTTTAAAAAGTACTGATGTAGAGATTTCGAGTGTAATTCGGGCATTTGAGTCGGTCATAATAAGGATGATACTAAATTTCTTCCCCTTTCCTGATACCTCAATCTCTCTGTTTTTAAAACGGTCAAATAAAAGCAAAAGGGTCTTTCAATGGATCTTTGGCCAGAAGGACTCAAAATAGCCAATGTGGACTGGGTTGCCTGTTTCCTCCCTGTCCCAATCCTTGTTAAGTTTGTGATGCTTGTTAATTATTTTTAACAAGAGCCTTGGTGGCGCAGCAGACTGAAGTGCTGTTAAGTAACACCAGATGCCTGCAATTACTGCAAGTTCAAATCTCACCAGGATCAAGGTTGACTCGGCCTTCCATCCTTTCGAGGTAGGTAAAATGAGGACCCGGATTGCGGGGCCAATAAGCTGACTTTGTATAAAAAAGAACACCGCTTAGGGGGAGCCGAAAGCCCTACTAAGCAGGTATATACAAAAAGTATGAAGGCTATTGCTTAATGTATTGTAAGCCGCCCTGAGTCTCCGGAGAAGGGCGGCATATAAATTGAACCAATAAATTGAACTAATTAAATTCTTGTTAATACCTCTAGAGTTAATATAAACAATAGTGGCAATAGCGGGCACCCTTGTCTCGTCTCTTTCTGAATCTTAAAACTTTCTTTTTCTCATTTACTATGACTCTGGCCTCTTGATTGGAGTATATTGCTTTAAAACACATTTATAAACTTTTCCCCGAATTCCATATATTTTACCAAAATCCCAAGTCACATTATCAAAAGCTTGTTTCGCACAACTTCAAGGCAAGCTTATAAGCGTGTTTATGCCACTTTTAACTGGCATTCACGTTCGGTGATCACACACAACCAAGGACCGGCATTCCTGGGTTAACTCGCAGAGCAAAAAAAGCTCACCAAAAAAAGCCACGGGAAAGCAGCGGCCAGTCGCCAAAGAAAAAGAGAAAAGTTGGGCAAGCGGAATAAACATCAGAGAACCAAAGGGGGAAGAAAGAGCCCGCCTGCAAATCTCGTCCCCGGCCATTCAGAGGCGCTAGTTCGGAAAAAAAACGAAGAGGGCTCGTTTTTTCCCGTCGTGCCTCGCCAACTTGCTTCGCCCTCGGCCCGACGGGAGTTGTAGTTCTTTCGCCGCCGACGGAGTGGACTCGCTTCCCAGCGTGCCCCGCGCAAAGCCCGCGCGCTCGCTCCCTTTCCAGCCTGTCTCGCGTTCCGTCTTGGTGAGGCGAGGCGGTGTCGGCGGCGTCGGCGAGCGCGGCAGCCACCACCACCACCACCACCAGTACCGCCGCCACCACCACCACCACCCGCCCCTCTTCCTCCTCCTCCTCCTCCTCCTCCGCGGAGCGTGGAGAGGGAAAGGGCTTGAGGCGAGAGGAGGCGGCGGCGGCGCGACTCGGTCCGACCATGTCGGGCGAGGAAGAAGCGGCCGAGCTGACGATCGCGGAAGACGTGGTGGTGAACAAGTACAAGATGGGGGGAGAGATCGCCAACCGTGAGTGTGGGCCGGCGTTGCGGGAGGCTGGGACGGTGGCCTGGGGGTGGAAGGGCGTCCCCGAGCTGTCAGGGGAGCGCAGGAACCCTGGCAGGACAAGCGGCGGCGGATGGCGGGGGTGACAGAGAAGGGAAGGTGGGGGGGAGATAATCGCGGGAGTCCCGGGGGCGTATCTCGCCCGGCAGGACGGAAGAAACCGGGTGCAAGTCGGGCTGGAAAGAACCGACTCGGGAGCTTCCAGTTGCCTCTGCTTGGATCGGGGAAGGGGTGGGGGAGAAAGAGAGAGAGAGACACCCATTTGTGTAGCTGTCCCATCTAGGACTAGGTGGACACACACACACACATACACACTACAATATCTCTTGGGGCGATTTTCCAGGAGGAGTCCAGCTGCCCGTGCTCCTCGATCTCTCTCCTGTGTACTTTTTAAATATATACACATATATATTTCCCCGTCTTTTATGTTCTTTTTGTCTCCAGCTTCAGTAAACTCCCCCCACACCCCCCACACCCACCCCCAAAAAAACAACCAAAAACTGGAAGGGAAATGTAATAGTTTTACTTGAATTAATCCCCCTTTGCTTGGACTTTCGCTTGCTAACCTCCGACTCCTTTGGTAAATACTCTTAAAAAGAGGAATGATATTCGTCCTTTATTAGGTGGTGGGATTCTTTGGGGGGGGGGGCGGGCGGGAGGATCCTCGATCTCATTCCGCCCGCCCCCCTCCGGAGTGGGGTGGTGGTGTTTGCTGAATGGAGACGCCGTCCTCCGAGAACTGCAAGGCACATGGTCTGGGACTTGCCATGTGCTGCTGCTGGCGCTCGCTCTCTCCTCTCGTTCACTATCTTCCGACGTCCTGGCGGCCTCCCAGGTTTTCCCCCTTTTGTTTAAGGAAGAATGTCTGCTTCGGATCAGATCACCTTAAAACACACACACATACACACACCGTATTCTAGGAAGTCGATAATTAGGCCGGCGTGGAGATCGGCAAAGGGAAGTCTTTTATTACAGCTCAGCCATAACTTATGCCTCTGTTTGGAGAGATGGAGGCTTTCCCTTTGAGCAAACCAAGTATGTATATATAGCACACTTGACTCCCCCCCCCCTCCTCCCAGCCCCGGTGGTTTTTATAGTGCGAACAAACAGACACGGACAGATTGAGTAATCAAATACCTGGCTTGCTTCATTAGAGATACATCCAGCTTACCTCTTTTTTTTTTAATGTATTTTTGCTCTGGCGACCAGCAGAAGCTTCAGACTTTGTCCGCTTTCGGATAAACTGCTTGGTGCAGATGCGCCATAATAAAGGTTACTGGGAAACATTCAGAATCTAAAGAAAGGATGGAAGGCTTAGCTGCAGATGTTAGCTTTACATTTGCTCACACAGTAAGAGAGAGAGAGAGAGCAGTCTTATTTCTCAATCATAATTTCTCCTGGAGATGGGGTTTAGCAGTCCTTTCCGTGCCTTTTTAGCAGGCATGTTGGAGTAACATAAAATAGATCATAACTTAACTAAAAAGGATGATAATTATTTGTGCAGCCAACTGAGATCACCTACATTGTTTTAAATTGTGTATTAACCTATATTTACTGGTTATATTTCACCTAAAATAATTTGGATGATCACAAAAAAAGATGTATCTGGCATTATTTTTTACTACCAAATATAAAATGTACTATCAAATGTGTTCAGTTCTAATTCTCTTGTGTTTTACATAAATTAATTATGTGTTCTTATTGGTAGATGTTGTTAAAACATTTATTTATAGAGGTCTTATTTTAATGGAAATAAGCACCCAAGAATTAACTAACCTGCAAAAAATAAATTACTTGCCTACTGGGAGAGACTAGTGGAAAAATAGAGAGTTGTTCTTTGCTGGGTTTAGAAGAAGGGATTTTCTTCTTGTAGCAGTCTGTTGGGTTTTTATAATTGGGCATGTATGGAATTTCATGCACTAATCTTACTGTAGCTTCTGAGAACCTATGTATCTACTAAGATGCTTCTTAAATTCACAGAACTACAAAGGCCCTCAAAACTGTAAGTTTAAATTGGATAGGGAGTTTCTTGAGGGCAGAAAGATGCCAGACTGGAAAAACTACCATAATGGGATAGAGTGAGTTCTTAAAGATTTCACCACCCTATGCATGTTTAATTCAGAGTTCTGAAAACATTTTAAAAAGTTTTTACAATGCTTTGACATAGCTAGGTTCTCTTAATTCAATGCATACTAATTTGCATAAAGACAGAATTTGATACATTTTGAATGGGCAGTTGATGTGGACATACTGTCTAATCTGAATTCAAATGTTAAAATTATATTATGCAGTCTTATCATATAGTCTTAGTGGCATTGTATATTACATTTTGTGGCTTTGAGTGTGCCTTGGGACTGCTATTACCAAAATTCTATTGGAATCACAGTGCATTTCAGGATAGCATTATGTTGCATTTTTTGAAGAGAACGAATGTTCTATTGCCCAAGTTATGACACAACCCATGTACTTATAATAATTCACCGGCCAAAGATGGACCAGTTTGCTATTTGCTCATGAGATGGAGTACAATCAGAGATGGCTGTTATAATTTTCAGAAAGACAGCACGGGTTTTCTTTGTCTTTTTGAATTGTATCCTAATCAGGTTTGGGCTGAAGGAAGTTCTACTGATGTCAGTCATTTTTAAAAATAGGATGTATGCTTAAATATGAATTAAAATGATGTACTGAACATGTGGACCAGTATCCTTCAGTTAGAAGGAAAGAAAGGATTTTCCTTCAAGCGGACTGTATGCTGCTGATAATGAGGTGGATGAAAAATAAAACAACTACTGATTTGGTATATCAAAAAACTATGAAATTTTAAAATCCATTAACATTAATCTGTATTTTTCTGTTGAACTTCAGGTGTCTTGCGTACAGTGGTGGAGGCAGCTAAATCTGGAGTGTCTGTCCTCAGTTTATGTGAGAAAGGAGATGTCATGATCATGGAAGAAACTGGCAAAATCTTTAAGAAAGAGAAAGATATAAAGAAAGGTATTATGCAGCTACAATGTTTTTTAAAACATCAGTTATTCCAGGGGTTCCCAAACTTGGCAGCTTTAAGACTTGTGGACTTCGACTCCCAGAATTCTCCAGCCAGCTACAAGTCTTAAAGCTGCCAAGTTTGGGAACCCCTGAGTTATTCCATATTTAAATTCTGTTCATTATTTCATGCATTAAAGTATGTAGAGGTGTTGATATTGGAATTACTGGAATATGGTCAAAAGTATTTACTGCTATCAGCAGAGCCCACCCAGATTCCCATCTCTTAACTTTCCTTGTGGGGTTTGAACTAGTTACTAGGCTGTAGAATTGAAGGGTAAAATGTGATGTGGAGCGATGCATGCAGCCTCTTTTCTTAGATTTGCATGGCTGCCTTCTACAGCTGATGTGCAGTGCCAGGAAAAAGACACATTTGGCTCAAGGTAGAAGTGTGCACAAAAAGAACAACCGTGTGTTTTGTTTTGTTTTGTTTCAAACTAGAAACAAATCATATTCTGGGGGTTTCTTACAAATCACTTCAAATTGGGCACAGTTCAGAAAAACAAAACATTGAACACTTTAATTGTTCCAAATTTTGTCTCAAACAAAATGTGGAGGGATCCCACAGTAATTTTATCAGAGAAGTAAACCATTGTTGTTCCTTTCCCTCCTTCAAAAGAAAAGAGCAGATTTTTTTCAAGGGCTGCTATTGCTGTCTGTCCATCTGCTTCTTCCTTCAGTGGTCCCAGTAGATCCCGGAGTAGCAGATCCAACTGATGGACCTTCCTTGATCTTCCTAACTTTCCTTTTCATTTACTTTTCCTCATTTGCCATCCCTGCTGGCCTCATGGTGAAAGTGGAGGCTTCTGCATTACGTAGGGCCCTCCTCAATGTTCCAAAGGCCATGTAAGCAACTGGCCTCTCTTTATTCACCTTTCACAACTTGCCATATTACTGTTACTGATAAAGGTGCACGTTGCTGTAAAAGAAATCTCTCAACTTTGGCTTTCTCTTTTAAATCCCCCCTTGCAATATCTCTCCTTAAAATAGCACTTCAGATCAGTGTCTGGAGCAAAAGAACCTTATTTTATCTCATATCAACACATGAAACACAGATCAGGCCAGACCACTTTACGCTAGTTGTTCCTTATACAATACAGTAATTCACAATTATTATTATTTTTTTTTGCACATCCCTGGTTTACACAATTCCGAGCAGTTATTGTGTATACTCTCATGTGTGCTCCAAATCTTATTTTGCTTTTCAAATCCATATTTTTGCACAGCCCTGGTTGTTTATAAGTTTGTTAACTTTTGGGAAGCCTTGTCTGTGGTGCTGCTCATGTTTCTAGAAGCCTGTGGTATCTGGTTAACTGAAAACAGTGAATTAAAGTTTTGTTTGTTCTGTCCTAGTGGGTGATTTGATACTGTGAGCAGCTGGTTTATCAATTTTCCATTTCCTTTTCTTGAATTTATGTACTTTGAAGCATTGCAGAACTTCTAAAGTGTTTGTTTATTTGTTTATTCCCTGGGCTCATAGGCAGCTCTGAGCTGCATACGTAATTTATACCTAATGCATACCTCTGAGCTGCATACCTAATTCAATAATTGTATAAAAACATATAATCTAAAATACCCCAGAGACTAATACCATGACTTACATCTAGATACTGCTAGTCAAGAGGAAGAAGATACAGTATGTCAAAACACAAAGGCATGATAAAAAAAACCTATGGTTTTTTGGAAAAAAAAACTTAGGATCACGGCTGCTGATTTAATCTTTGGGGGAATGCCGTCATAGAGACAGACATTGCTCAGAAATTTCCCAAAGATTTGCAACTTCTTCTTGGAAGGTCACATTCCGTGCTGGAAGGGACCTTCCAAATCTTGGTGGAAGGGCAGAGACCAGTGGAAGTTGACCGTCCTGGAGATACTCAGATCTTAAGACATAAAGGGCTTTAAAGGTGATACTCAACACCTTGAATTATGTTCACATATGAAAACCAAACCACATCAATGTTCTTAGGGATTTTAAAGTAACATAAATGATGTTGGTCTTAGAGGTAAAGAATGTAAGCCTATTTAAAGATTAATGGTATTATCTGGCCTATGTATTAGGAAGTAATTGGAAATGGGGTTCCTGATTTAAGTCAGTATCTTGAATGACTTTTCTTTGGTTCCAGAGAATAATATATTAGTCACTTGATGTGTTTCAAATAGGGTTAGATCACCCTGTTGAACAAACCAGGATTTATTTCCATCTGAGCATGCAGTAAGATTACAGCAGTAGAGGGCTGAATTCGCCTTCACCTCTTGACTGAGAGGTAGCTTCATCACATGCATTGTAATCTTTGGGAAGAGTCTGAAAAAATAGTTTATGCCTCTTCAGCTATTCATGGTTACACCTTAAGTGTCTCTAAATACTGACCAAGCCCAAAGAAGCTGTTGTTACAAGACAAGTTTGTACAGCTTTAGTAAATACTGTATGCTCACAGCGTCAGCAGAAAAAATATAATTCAAATGAGCAGTTTGTGGGGCAGATAAAGTTTCTGAATTATATGAAGATCCAGAGTATGACTCCCATTTATTTCTGTCTTGATTTAAAAAATGGATAAGCAAAACCTTCCCACCAAAGGTGGTCCCTATTTTTTCTACTTGCATTTTTACATGCTTTCGAACTGCTAGGTTGCAGAAGCAAAACCAAGTCTCTAATAGTAAAGTGATTAAATTTGTACAGTCAATTAATATATTTCAAGTTGGGAGATGTTACAGGACTAGTGTGAACTCACTGCTACTCCCTTTTTTGTGTAGGTATTGCCTTTCCCACAAGTATATCGGTAAATAACTGTGTCTGTCACTTCTCGCCCTTGAAGAGTGACCAGGATTACATCCTTAAAGATGGTGATTTAATCAAAATGTAAGTGCCCTCGATTAATTTTTTTTGCTAGTTTTTTTTACTTAATTCCTTTACCGAACCGAGCTACACAAGACGAGCCCCTATGAGATTCAGAAACATATCACTGACATACTGTGCAGGACTGCTATTGACATAATGTGGGTTTCTCATGACAGAGGCAGAATAAAGTTAGTTGGCTGTGCCCTGCTTACCAAATTGTTGGTTTAGCTGCCAGGGTGTGAACTGCTGGTTTTACTATAGTATGTTTGAGACCCTGAGGACAAGTAACTTCTACACACAACATTTAAACCTTAGAATGTCACAAGAATCATCCTGGTTTCTCATTTTAAAAAACATTTTAAACCTTTTCCCCTCTTTGTGTTGCAGTGACTTGGGAGTCCATGTGGATGGCTTCATAGCAAATGTAGCACATACCTTTGTCATTGAGGCATCAAAAGTAAGTGATTTGCATGCAGCTTTGAGAAATCGCAAACAGTCAAAGTGGGATTTGTTCTAGTAGAGGGAATTTATATAAACAACATCCCTAAGTAGAAAGGGCTTGCGCGGGAGTTCCAAATGGATGGCCACAGCAGTGGAAATGCCCTTGCCTTTCTCTCAGGTGTCTCTTTTTTAAAGGGCCTGCCCAGGAAAGGAATGGGAGATGGCCTTTCAAAAGGGCTGAGCTCAGTAGTGAGTTCCATTTACCTTCGCTACTGGTTCGGAACTGTGAGTGCGTGCAGCGCTTCTGAGCATGCGCAGAGCATCCATGATGATGTCCGGGCAGGTAGGCAGAGCCTCCCAGGGCGAACCGGTAGAAACCCATCACTGGCTGAGCTACCTTAGTCTGGGAAGCAGCAACAGAAAAGAGGAAGCCTACGTGCAGGCCAGAGGAAGAAGTCAGAGAAAGCCAGAAAGAGCATGGCAGAGTGATGGCGTGGGCAACAGCCGCAAACTCTAGCAGACACGAGGAAGTGGGGTGGCCTGAGAACCCGTGGAGGGTTCTTGGAGAAAACAGCAACCCAATTACTAATCCTGTTGTCAGGAAAAGAAGGTTGAAGGGCTTGCCAGGGAAAGCTAAACCCAGTACCACAGGAGAAGACCGAGGCCAACGTCACTGAGCAGAAAAAGGATTTAAAATATAATTAGAAGGGTAAAGAACTCAGTGGAGCTTTATGTACCTATTGACAATGAATGCTCTTAAAGACTCAAGACATCAACGGCCCTCTCTTGCCTTGCTTTTTGGCAGTTGGGTTAGAAGAGGCTGCTAAAGAGCCAGGGAACGAAGCCAAGATCAAGTATGAACCCAAGGACAAAAAGAAATGTATCAAAGTCAAGCACAGAACGTGGAAGGGTTTCTAGACTAAGTCCCCTTTTGACTCTTCCCCCTGGCTCAGCCAGTTTCTCTCCTACATCTAGCCTCCTAGGTGTTTTGGAAAGGTCGTTCATAAACATGATCTGAGTTCAAGCTGACTTAAGTGACTGTATTAAACCGTGTTGTAGGCATGTGAAACCATGGCTTTCAGGTTTTCTTTTGCTAAATGTCCATACTAAAGGTTCTTATTCAAGCAATTTGCTTCTAGTGACATTTCTTATCGAAAATGTTTATGCTGAGTGAATTTGCCATCTGCCAGTGGCTGCCTCTATTAATGTGAGTGGTTGAATCTGTGTATAGTGTTTGATCTCTATCACTGCCCAAAAGAGCAAACAGCTATATTGATTGATCAGATCATTATATATTATTCACAGCTTTTTGAAGGATTTGTCCTATTCAGTTTGACCAGGGCAGTTAGGGAAAAAAAAAGGTATCAAAATTATTAAAACCACTGATAGGACAGAAGATGGTAATGAATAATAAAAGATTAAGCATGAGTCATGCTGTGTTACATTAAGGTGTCTTTTGTTCTTCCAGTCAGTTGCTGCAGATATAGCAATAAGGGCATCTCTGAATGCATTCATTCGTTCAAATTTATTACAGTCATCCAACTCCAGTGGATTCAATGAAATAATTAAATCAGTCTAATAAAGAATAATGGCCATATGGATTATTATTTCTCTTTTTTGGCAATTTAAGATTTTTGAATCATAGGAGGTATTAATCTGGCATCAGAAGGACACTGGGGAAAATAATATCTCGTGGACCCCAAATACCTTGCAAGTCTTATGTGGCAAAACATCTGGGCCTAATCAAGATAAAGTTTCATATAGTCAGGAAAGGAAAAAAAATCACTTTTAACCAGGTTATATCTTTTATGCACAGTGTAGCTAAATTCTGAGCAGAATATTTAAATCTGGTAAGTTTTAAGGTTTATTTCTTACATGTCGACTAGAAAGTTCTTTTTTTCACTTTTAAAATGGATGCTTCTGTATTATTATTTTCTCCCCATTTCAGGAAACTCCAGTGACAGGTCGCAAAGCTGATGTCATAAAAGCCGCTCACCTCTGTGCCGAAGCTGCCCTGCGCTTGGTCAAGCCAGGAAACCAGGTAATAATAGGCAGCTACTTTTCACATGGACCGTGGCAGTTTGAGGAAGATGGCCAAGACTTTCCAGCTCCCGTTCAAGCTTGAAATAATTCTGAATATACGAATAAGAAACTTGACTTTTTCTGAGAGGAGGTAATGTGAGAAATCTAGAGCGTAGTCTGTGAGGCCTTCTTCATAAAAGTTTGTTACAGTTGCTTTCAGACTGCAGAGCAAAGATGGCCAACCGGCCTCTTAAAACTCGGCCCTGGCCAGCATAACGGATAGTCTGAGAGGACAGGGGTAGCACTTCAGCAATAGCTAGAGAACCACACATTGCCTTTGAAGGGCTTATAAATATCCAGTCAGTATTTTAACCCTTTGCTTAACAAAAAGTTGAGTGTCCGGGAAACACCTTGATGTTCTGGATGTGTTTTCAAAATGGTGGCATAAATATTCGGCAGCTTAACATTTTAAAAAATGGGACTGATCTATCTTTTTTCCATTTTATTCATCTAGGTTTGGATAAGTTTAGCTTTTCCCCTTAGCATCTTGCTCTTGAATTGGAAGCTTTTTTCCTTCTCTTGGAATATAGAATCACTTTTGTGTTACGGCTTTGGAGTTCATATTATTGTGTTACGCTGTTCACCCTTTGTAACTGATTGGATCTTTCTGACCTTGCACAAAAGTAATGCCTCTCTGCTGGTCATTAAAGCATAGGCATCTTTTGCAGTTTTCAGTGAGGAACTAAAAAAATCACCTGTGCTTTAATGAATATTATAAATTCATATCCTATGTCATAAATTTCTAAAAGAGTGAAATAGGAAATAGGGTATGAGGCAGTTTTTAATTGCATATTTGAATCGTGTCCATATTCTTAACAGAATTCACAAGTAACGGATGCCTGGAACAAGATTGCTCATTCGTTTAACTGCACACCAATTGAAGGTAAGAGTTGGCTGGATGAAGAATGAAGTTGGTGCAGAATAGTACAGGTGGTCCATGACTTAACGACTGTAATGGAGCCTGCCCATTATGGTCATAAGTTGTAATGGTCTTTGTGATTGCCTTGCTTAATGACCCCAAGCCCTACTCTCCGGATTGCAGTTGTTAAATGCCTGTATATGTCATTAACTGGAGTACAAAGTGCCTTGTGGGAAGAGGCCTAGCCCAGCCCAGCATTGCAGCATGTTCCCAGCTTACATGTGCCCTACTCCGGGTTCCTAGAACCTCCCCCACACTGAGATGCACCATACTCCTCTTTCCGCCTAGCTGCATTTCCTCAGGCCTTGGGCCTGCTTCCCACTTCTCTGGGTCTCACAATTATGCTTACTGGAACGGGCTGGTTACTGTAAATCTCTTTTGGGAAGCAACCATTCCACCATGCTGCCTCCCTATATTATATATATTACATACAGAGACTATATAATGGCATCCTGAAAGCAGGCCTCATTTTGGGAGTGGCTGCAAAGAATTGTTGCCACTCCAAAGTGGAACCTGCTTCCAGGATGGCACCATGTACTTAGGGAAGCTGCCTGGCAGATTAGTTGGCTTTCCTTCCCAAAGTTTTTTTCACATTCTTCTGAGTCTCACAACATACTCTCCACTCCCCCACCCCCATTACCAATCAGTTTATTTACCTTTTATTATAGATCTTCTGGAAGCAGCCATTGTGCCATGCAACCTTCCTACAAAACTCTGGAGATTATGTTGAGAAAGGAGAACAGGTCGCTCTGCCCCTCAGCATCCTTGCAGGCTGTGTGGTTGTCCCAGAAACAGACACCATTTTGGGAGCAGCCACAACTAATGCTGCCTGCAGGGACCCTGTGGAGCAGGAAACAGAGCATGGGGTGCCTTAGGAAAACTCGGGGCAGATGGGCTGCACCTGTACTAGGTCTCCCAGAATTTTCTGCATAGCTGAGGCACTCCATGCTCCATTTAATGACTGCATCAGGGAGACCAGGAATGGCAGACTTCAATACAGTTGTAAATAGAGGACTAACGGTATAACTTGCTCAGTGGTAACTTTGAACAGTCGCTGAATGCAGGATCATAACCCAAGGACTACCTATAACATGTTTAGAAATGCACTCACTGTAACAGTGAATACAGTCAGCTGCAGATTCCTATTACCATGCAAGGTATAGAAGGACCATGTTAAAAATGAGCACAGTACATTGTGTTTACTTCACAAAAATGCTACATAAATGGAATGAAGGTGACACAAACAGCATGAAAGTACAAAACCTTGTGGAGATGAAAAATAATGCAAGAGAACAAAAATGTGGTATAAAATATTGAATATGAGTAGAAAAAGGGTGAAAACATTAGGATGTGTGAAGCACCTGGAGACTGGGAGAATAGATAGTAGTTAAGGCAATCTAGCTTAACAGATGTTCAAATATCACATAATAGAGGTTGTGGCTTCCTTCGTAACAGCGTTAGACTTGAGTTGTGTATCATTATTTAGGGCAATAAAATGTAAAGATGACCTCAGAATAATTTTACAAAGTACAAAGAATAATAAAATTACAAAGAATTTTACTGCCAACTAGCAGTAGCAAAAATATCACATTTTCCTGCTTTTATAATGAATATAGCCAGATGTTAAACAAAAATGTATTTCTGGTATTAGTTTTGATTTCAAAACACAGCATGCCTTAAAATCTTAGCATGTAAGCCTCCCTTACAATACCAATACTAACATAAGCTCTTTTCTTGTTAGGGATGCTATCACACCAGCTAAAACAGCACGTGATAGATGGAGAGAAGACCATCATCCAGAACCCTACAGACCAACAAAGGTATGAAACAATTTACAACGGATGCTCACCTGTTTTGAGAATGATTTGCTGTTTTTTTTTTTAAAAAAATGAATTTTGATGGAAAATGAAATGGAATCCATGATTTTCAATTAGCGGTTTATTAGTCTGCAACTTTCCAAACCCTATTTAGATGGAAATGGTCTTTATATGTTTATTCCTTATCCAGAAAGGACCATGAAAAAGCAGAGTTTGAGGTTCATGAAGTATACGCCATTGATGTTCTTATCAGCACTGGGGAAGGAAAAGTAAGTCTGTTTTATATCTTACCTGTAAGTGGATATTCCAAAGACACCCAACCTCATATAATATAATAAAATATATTCCTGACTGGGTTGCTTGACCTGATGTCTTGGAAAATCCAGAAGTTGCTCATTCCTGCAGAATTAATGAAAGTTAACAGAGTGGTTGGTTTCTATGTTGGACTCCCTCCTGACGTATTGATCAGGATATTCAGATGCTCAAAGACTGTTCTGTTCTGTTATAGTCTCAGTGTTTTAAGAAAGAGAATAAATTTGATCCTGCCATATTTCCATACAATATTTAAATGTTACTTGTGATATGGTTGCTGTACATCTGCACAAGAAACACTGATTGGCTAGAATAGCAAATCTTGGCTGAAGAACAAAAAGCTTCAGAACAAGTTGAACAACAATAGATCAAAGTATTATTCTAAGTCATAAGATGGAAGAATAATTCTTTCGTTCTCAAGATTCCCTTTATGCCACTTTTATAATTTGCAGCCAGCTTTTAATTCTTTTTTTTTGATTCATTATGGTGAAAAATATTAAATACTTATAGATCACTGTCTTATTGCACTCATAGCAAGTAGAGGATTTTTTTTGGCTGCAATTTCTACTCTAAGAAGAGGCTGCATCCTGGCCTGTTTTAAATTTAATCTTTATATCCACTCCCTAATTCAAGTTCTAAGAAAAAGTGAATTTTCTGCCCAGTATCTGTTTTGGTTTATGCCAATGACACAGCCATTCATTTCTGAAACAAGTTGATCTTCAATAGAGCACAAGTCTTAAATACTTAGTGCAGGGAAGAAAAACTAGAAATTAATTAAACAAAAGCCATACAGTATTCACAAAATTAGGTGCAGATGACCTTTATGAAGAGAAAGTTAACAGCAATCAGACTGAGCAAAACAAATCCTTTAACTACATTGTGTTAAATGTTTCAGTATCTGGAATTACTTCATCACACACAAAATTTCCAATGCAGTAATTAGATTTGCCACCGAGCATAGAAATCAGAGGCACCGGCAAATCATTTTTTAAATATCTTGCCAAGAAAACTGCAGGGACTTGTCCTGGCAGTCTCTTAGAATGAAACATGTCCGAATAGAAGAGAAAAAAATTGAAATAATTGTGTTTCCTCGCAATCATGCTTTTGGGGGATTGAACATACTGAGTTTGTGGTGCACAAATCTATACCTAACATGTTGCAAAAAATGGAGGCAATTCAGTCCAAGTTCTTAAGAGCAATACTTCATGACCCTCATCTTCAAGCATGAGCTTGAGGCTCACATTGGATTGTTTGTCAATCAAGGCCTGCATGAGGATTAGCCAATTGAAATACTGGCTAAAACTAACTCTGGCAGGAAAGATCTCTTTCCAGTTCACAAATTGTTATTTGATGTTTCACATAGCAGTTAGGTCTACGATTCTAAATGAATAAACTGGGAAATTCACTTACACTAGGAATGATTCTATAAAATCAAAATTGTATTTCAGAAAGGTTTCCCCCCCCCCTCCTCTCTTGCCATATGGCTGCCCTCACAACACAGACTGTGTTGCTGAAACTGTTATGAATTACCCTTGTTTGTTTTTAGGCCAAGGATGCTGGGCAAAGAACTACCATTTACAAAAGGGACCCTTCCAAACAGTATGGTTTGAAAATGAAAACTTCCCGTGCCTTTTTTAGTGAGGTGGAGAGACGATTTGATGCTATGCCTTTCACTCTCAGGTTTGTATGTAACGCTCAATAGCAGGCCTCCACTTGGCTACTCAACTGTTGAACAATTCTTGCCACTGAATAGTTTCTGCTCAATTTAAAATAATATCTTAAAATAGTAAGTTATATTGTAAAAGGCAGGGTTTTTTTAAAAAATTGCATAGCTCAGGGATATGAAGGTTGATGACACTGGCTTCTGGTTAAGAAGCATAACAGCATGCTGAAGGAATCTAAGAGATTGTATAAGGGAAGTACAGTGACTAGGTGTGCTCGGTTTACTAAACTGGAGTTTGTGTAATCATCAATAAACAAACTGACTGAGTACATTTGCACAATATACCAAAATAAATAAACTACATTGTGACTTAATGCAATTATGAACCAAGCTCCTTACAAGTTATGAAGGAGTCTAGTACTCTATTGAGTCCTCTTTCTGGCTTGTACGAAAACTTCCCGTGTCTTTTTTTAGTGACATGATGGCGAGACAATTTGATGCTATGCCTTTTACTCTCAGGCAGCGTCCAAATCAAATTTGCAGTCGTAAAGGCTAGGGAAGGTAAGGTTCCTTTGGAGCTGAATCCTGTGGCTGGTGCCAAGTTGTTTACTTGGATAGATGCAGGATTCTTTGCAGTTTGGAGCCAGCTTATTTTCCTGAAAAGACTAACATAATTGTTGAGTAATCAGAAAATCCCAAAAGATGAATGGTTGGATTCTGAATCTGTTCTTCTGTTTCCCATAGGGCACTTGAGGATGAAAAGAAGGCCAGGATGGGGGTAGTAGAATGTGCCAAACATGAGCTGCTCCAGCCCTTTAATGTCCTCTATGAAAAAGAAGGTGAATACTTGCTACTGAATGTCAGAGCTATTTTTGTCTTGCATCAGGCTAGACAGTTTCCTTCCAGAGGCAGTTGCTAAGCATTGCATTGCAGGATGAGAAACCACTGGCCTTTCAGGTGTTCCTGGAACCTTCCAGTATCCCTAATCACTGACCAAGCTGCTTTGGAAAATAGGGGGGGAAGGGGGAGGGAGAGAACTAGTTTGTGAGATCCCTGAAATCCAGTGTAATTGCAGGACTTCCGTCCCTCAGCTTCCAAGCCCGGCAAAATTGGAAGAGGCTTGTTTTTGTAGTTCAGTGAGGCTTGGCAGATTTTAAAGCAAAAGGGCATCTTAAGCCTGAGATAATAACCCCAGTGATAGAACTTACAACTGTGGAGGAAGGGGCAGAATTAATGGTAGTTACAAGTTCTAATTGGGCATTTGCCAGCAAGGTTTGTGGCTTTTGGATCAGGAGCAATGATATCTCAGGCCAATAAGCAGACAAGAAAGCTGCTGCTCAGATAAGGAACCTGCACAAAATGCTGCCTTGGATTAGATCAAATTTTAGAGGCGTGGAACCGATTCATTTTCCTTGTGGGAAGAGATGGGGCAGAACGAAAATAATGTGATCTTTCGGTGCATTTTGTTTTCTTGCTGTGCATTCATCTTGTTGCTAATGGTTGCTTATCTTGCTCTGTTGTCAATCATCTACTCCCCTTCCCCTGACTAGGAGAGTTTGTGGCCCAGTTTAAGTTCACGGTGCTTTTAATGCCCAACGGCCCCATGAGAATAACCAGTGGTCCCTTTGAGCCTGAACTCTACAAATCAGAATTTGAAGTTCAAGATGCCGATCTGAAGGTCAGTAACAACTACTGTGCTCTTGTAAGAATCAAAGTCACAAGAACAAAATTTGTCATAGTGAAGAGAATGGCTTGACTTTCCTATTCTGGTGGTAGAAACACTGCTATAAATATTCATTATTGGATATGTTAAACATATTTAACATGTTTAACATATCCAAATTTCATAAATGCAGAGCAGTAGGCATATCTCTGCCACTATGCCTAATTCACTGGAACTGGTGAAAATTGTTTTGAATCAAACATTTTTCCTGTCTTTAAGTTAGTTTATATTGTGAATTATATAGCCATTTTAAAAAAGAGAGAGAGATATTGACTTCTAGCTTTTTCTAGTCATGATTACTATCCAATAATTCTCTACAAATGGGTGAAAATTGAAGCAGCTGGCTCCAAAGGATGTGTGGCCCTGCTCCTTTGTGATTCCAAGTGTTGAACATTCTACCCTGTTTCCCTCCAAATAAGACATTATCCCCTGATAATAAGCCTAATTGGGCTGTTGAGCGCATGGCAATAAGGCCAAGCGCTTATTTCAGAGTTCAAAAAAACATAAAGACAGGCTCTTATTTTCGGGAAAACACGGTAGGGCTGGTTACATTCCTATAGGGCTGGCAGAAATTTCTTTATTTGTTGTCTTAGAATAAAGACACTTATTAGGTATCTTTACTCCAGATATTTTTTTCCCTTTTTCTAGGCGCTCCTACAAAGCTCAACAAGCCGTAAAGCCCAAAAAAAGAAGAAAAAGAAGGTAACTTGGCTCTGGGATGTATGGTGATGTAACTCAGTTGAGCTGCAAGTAGTGACAGATCGAATATTTTTATGCCTTGGATCATTCTTACCAGAGCTGCTTCCTCTGAGTGGATTGTTAAGTGTAATATGTAATCCATACAGTTGTATGTTATATAACGTTGCGTAGTTCTGTAGATGTACATGAGTCAAATGACTTGGAAGATGGGGAAAGCTTGCTAACTCCAGGATAAATGGGGTATAATCATTTAATAACCTGGCAAATTAACAATATACTTAATTCTAGGACATGGCTGTGAAACTCACGGCCCGCCGGCCGGATGTGCACTGGCCACGCCCAGTTTAGCAAAGGGGGGAAAAAGTTGCGATACATCATGTGACGACATGAGTTTGACACCCCTGTTCTAGGAGGTACAGTTGAAAAGAAATGATCCATTAGATAAGTTTTAATATACTTGGATTTGCAGAAGTGTAAAGTGGTAGGACCAGTTGCACAAAGAGAATTCCCAACTCTAGATGGATAGGGGCTTTCCATCAGCAGGTGGCAGCACCCAGGTGACCCTTGGCTGAGCAACAAAAAGCTAAGATGGTTTGAAAGATTGATAGGAAATGTCAGCTGTAGACTAAGACTAGAAGAATCCCAGAAGAGGCAACCCATTTCCATATCATGCCAGGAAAACATGGATGCAGTCCTGTAATCCACCAGGAGTCCAATTTGTTATCTGTGTGGGTGTGTGATACAGTCTCCTATGTACATAGAATAACTCACATCTTTGGGATGTTTGGATCTCACCAAAGGCGGAACTGCTTTAAACTTCATACAGCTGACTCTCCCTTTGTTTTTCCAGGCCTCCAAGAATGCGGAGAATGCCACAACAGGGGAAACAGCAGAAGACAATGAGGCTGGCGACTGAATGGTTCTGCTTTCCTCTGCCTCACACCTGATTCTTTCTCTCACATGCCCCCTTCTAACAGGAGAAACGAGCATCCCTTCATGGCTATTTGTCTCATAGGACCACAGGACAAACAGCCTGGACTTCCCACAACGTGCAACCAGCTGAGATTGACTTGGCCACTAAGGGAGAAGTCTCTTGGCCACTTCAGAATACTTTTAAATGTGTGAAATAATAAAATCAGGAGTAAAAAAACAGTCTACATTCACTCTTTCTAGCCTTTGATACTACTTGTGCTCCTTAGAAGTGAGCAAATGCAGTTCTCAGCAAGAGTGGGAGCTTTCTTCTGGCTCCACCTCTCTGTCCTTCCCTCTTAAAGGTACTTTAACTCTTCTGAAAAATCCTTCGACATCTTTGCAACTAATTGTACATGCAAAAACTCAATTTCTGACTTTAGAATTGTATTACATGCAGCTAGTATAACTTGCACGTCACTGCTTTTTCAATGTTTAGGCAGTTTTCCCCTCTTAAACGTCTAGGATGTTTCTTAAGTTACTAAGGAGGGGTGTCTTTTTTACAAACCCCAACAAGATATTTTAATTTTTGCAGACAGGCTCTTCGAAGATTATTCTATTCCTCTAGGCAGCGTCATTGTGTGTCAACAGAATTTTTTTTCATTTGGTTATATACTACTGTTGGTTTAAATTATCATCCCAGAACAAAAATAGGTTCATTGACCACCTAGTAAAATCCTTTCCAGGCTCCAGAAGTAATAAAACCCGATTTAATGGGAGCTCTTTGATGTTTGTTTGTTTTTTTACATTTTTGGTGCATTTGCATTTACTTACCCTACACACATTTGCCTTTTCATTACTAAAACCTTTCATTGTATTGATGTACGTGATACATAAAACAGGATTTTTCAGAAGAATTCCCCTCTATAATTTTTACATGAACGAATGATATGCTACAGAATTGGTAGGACCTGGAATTGACTCCATTTGTGAGAATCTCTTTTTTATAGTATGTCTTTCTAAATTGTCCATTTCAATTGTATATGATTGTGTGGGATGTTTTTTTTCTATGTTATTCCAAACCAGGTTCTTGTCTACACCCTTAATGTAGCTGAATGGATTTCTATAAACTGTTTTGTGCTGAATGGCAGGCAATACCCTTCTGTCCAGTATACCTGGACTTTAGCATTTAGCAGTCTCAGTTACTACCAAAGTTTAAGACCATCAAAGGAATTTTAGATGTGTCTTTTTTCTGGTTTCTTTTTTTTTCTTTTTCTTTTTGTCAGTCTCTGTAAACTTCTACTTAAGTTTCTAGAGTGCTTGCCTGCTTTTGTAAGGATCACTTTCAATGCTGATTTTGGAAAGTACAGTGGGGAATATGTTGAATGGAGATTGAATCATACAGAAGTTATGAGCTTGGAGGGGATCATGCACAAGATTTGCAATGAACTGCCAATTTAATTCTAAACTGCTCCCAATTGTGAACCATGAATTTAAGGGAGGCGGGGTGGAGGGGGAAAATACCATTTGTTCCTAGCAAGGAGCATTTTAGCATTTATAAGTAATGTTTTCTTATTTCCCTTCCTTTATAGTTCAGTCACATTACCAGTTTATAAACCACTAAGGTTGCAGTTTATTTAATTTTTCATCTTTCTTTTGAAAAACTATAAAGCAATTGTATCCCTTGGTTTAAGAAAAAATGCAATTGGAAATTTTGGAAGAAAATTCCCACAAACTGTTCTGTAACTTTGTTTTTTTTTTCCAAATAAAATTGATTAGTGATACCCATGGATAGATTAATGGGTCTGCTATGTTGAAGGGGTGGAGGAGTCTGAAATTTGAAATATACTTGAAGAAATGTCTGCTTTTATGCACTTAAGTAACTGAAAACATGAAGAGTTGATTACTCTTAACTATTACTACCTATCAGATTCTTCCCATTTTTGAACATCTGAAGATGTGTAGTGCTAGGTTTCTTACTCAAGCATTATGCTTGATTCATTGAATATTCTACAATGCATTTAAGAAAATAAGATTATTTTCCTCCTATTTAAAAAGTTTCCTTTTCTGATATTTTGCTTGCTTCTTCCCCTTTTTCTTTTCTTTTTTTAAGGAAGAAAAGAGCAATCTTTTAATTCTGGCATTAAGTACAGCTGTTCTTTGCTTTGGCTAATTCTGTTTGCAACAAAATTCTTGGTCCTGACCATACATTTTGTCATACATCAACAATAGAACTCAATGGATCTTACATTTCCACCATTAGATCAACTAACTCCTCAGTAGTTACTAATCCTAAAAAAAAGCAATGCCAACTTTAACGTAACTTATGGAAAGAAATCATTTTACTCCTATGTTATAAATTTGGTTAAGTGTTGCAGTGCACAAAATCACACGATGACTAACTTACCAGTTAATTACACAAATTTATTGGTAAGTGGCTACTTCCAACTTCTAATAACTGCCAATGTATAAGGAAGCAGCCTGTTTCTTTGACAGCTTGTATTGTTCCTGCTAGTCTTTATTTTTCACAATTCCAACCAAAGGGCTTCACAGCACAGTTGAATTCAATGCACCATAGATTTGTTCAATTTGGTTTTAATGCAGGTCAAATGAAGACCTCTGTTGGGAATCTGTTTCTAACTTTTAAAGTGCCTTTATGAGTCTTGAATAGAATGTAATTTAATTACTGACTTGTTTCTATACAGGAAATTGGGAAGCTCCCAACATGAATTCTGTTTTGGGTTATCAGCCAACCTTACTGTGTCTGTCTTGAATATCAGTGTTATGATCACTAGGTTTAGTAATAATATTTTCAAGCTCTTTTTGACTGCCCTGTACTAGAAATGTAGATTTCAATAAAGCACTTCATTGTAATTGGGCTTCAACCCAATGAGCTATGTTATTTATTTGCTCCTTTCCATCTCTGATTGTACAAGGCGGATGCTGTATCTTAATTTTGAGCTTTTTTAGATGGCCTAAAATCAATGGGGCTGCTAGGCTTTAGTTATTATATTTCTCTTCACAAGCTAAAATTTCCTCACTCTGATTCATCTTTTTTTTTTAATTTGATTTATATGCCACCCTTCTCCGGAGACTCAGGGCAGCTTACAATGTGCTAAGCAATAGCCTTCATACTTTTGTATATTTATAGAAAGTCAGCTTATTGCCCCCACAAACTGGGTCCTCAATTTACCTACCTTAGAAAGGACGGAAGGCTGAGTCAACCTTGAGCCTTGGTGAGATTCGAACCTGCAATAATTGCAGGCAGCTGATGTTAATAACAGGGCTTTAGACCACTGTACTATCCAAGGCTCTTTGCAATAACCCTGTTATTTTTGCAATAACCCTGTGATATAACTGGTCTAGTTATTGACTGGATTCATATTGTGGTTTGGATTTCAAAGTATTCTGTTAACTCTGCCACTTTAAGCCATAATATAGCACATGAACCCATTTTCCCAGAAAGCTTTGTGAGTAGCAATTTAAACTCAGATCCTGAGTCTAGCCCGGTATTTGATACTGCATTATATGTTCGATATCTGGATTCTGATTCCAGGTTGAACCATGACTTGTGATGTGATTTAAAAGATCTGATTTGTTTCATTTGCACCCTGAACCATAAACAAAACAAACCACGCTTTCCTACGCGAACCCAGCCCATGGGTTATCATTTGTTTTAATGTGATATGTGAACCTCTCCCCAAAATTGAGCTAATTCAATGTAATTAACCACTTGTAAAAGTAAGGAACAATTCAATTTGAGTAGGATTGCAGAGATGCTTAGTGAATAAGCTGCCAACTATTGCATTTACAGTATTTAGAAGTTCTACCGATAAGGAATTCATTCAAACTGAGAAATTTTGCAAAATGGAACTGGGGATGTGAGTGTGATTCTAACTGAGTCTATACCTTGGTCATAACTCTAGTGGGCAAGTCATCATGGTCGGGCAAGTTTCTAATTACCCGTGGAATTAAGCAGGTTATTGGATCCCTCATTCAGCCCAACCAATTGTGTTGAGGAGAAATTTACATCAGAAAAAAAGCAGGGTACAAATACCAAAATGCATATTAATATGCATTCAGAAGAGCAAGGTCAGTTAATAGCCGCCACCTGCATTGAAGCTGCCTACAAGCTTCCCCCTAGCTCAGCACTAGATTGTATTGAGGCTCTTGGCTTGGCTAGAGCGATTAGCATGGGCCTATTAAGGCCTGGATCCTGAAGCACAGTATTGTATCAAAGATATGAAACAGACAGTGCAACCAACATTCCTACAGCACTCTGTACCTTGCTTGTCAACCTACTAGGTCTGGGGGAGAAATAAAGTAACCCATTGAGTTTAGTCAGATGATCATAATGATACCTGCCATATTAGTGTCTTCCCTAGGGCTCTGTTTACTTGAACACAAGCTCCATTAGCCAATACCATTGCTGAGATATTGTGTTGATTTTTCATACTTTAGAACCCTTTATCTCTTAAATAGCTTTCTCATAAAAAAGGGGGGGTAGTAATAGCAATGATCTTAGTCATGGCCTTATTTTCCAAATTATTCTCCAAAGCATCAGAAGGCAACACAAGAAACAACAGATGGAAACTAATCAAGGAAAGAAGCAACCTAAAACTAAGGAGAAAATTCCTAACAGCCAGCACAATTAATGAGTGGAAGGATTTTCCTTCAGAAGTTGTGGGTGCTGCTGCTCCATCATCACTGGAGGCTTTTAAGAAGAGATTGAACAGTCACTTGTCTGGAATGATAGGGTCTCCTGCTTCAGCAGAGGATTGGACTAGAAGACCTTCAAGAGCCCTTCCAATTCTGTAATTAGTCGCTCTACAGGATGCTATTGTGAATGTGTACAGTTTAGCTTTAGTGTTTAGTATGTGAAGAATTTTTTTGGAATGTAATATTTATCAAGGCTTAAAACAGTTTTGATACCTCCAGATCGTCTTGTCAACAATTTCTGCAATTCTCCTGTATAAAATAACAGCCTCATCTGTTCTTAGGTACTCAGCTTTCTTAAGTCCCAAGACAGTAGTTTGGTAAATATTGAATTAGTAGGTTTTAGGTCTGAGGATCTTATGGGGTTTGCTAATCCACCAAGAGTCATGAAATGAGACCATAAATTAATTTAGTAAATAATCCTATACAATAACAAATTTAAATACAATAATTTGTATTTAATTATTGTATTTAAAAATGTAAGGGTTGCAAAAAAAATTTAAAAAATAATTTTATTTATTTATTTATTTAGTTTATTATTGTGCAGGGCAGTAATGATTTATAAGATTAAGTAGGTATTTAAATTGATGAAGTATTTCAGAAAGTACCTTCTGTATAGAAGTAGGGGCAGATTGTGCTGGATACATAGCAATTCATTGCTGGAAGAAAAGTTCATTCTGCTCTATTTGTTCACTTTTAATCATAAACTGTTTCCCCTTGAACGAATTGTGCTTGCCTATCGCATCTTGCTATTTAGACAAGAATTCGAGTAAAAGTTACTTTAAATTCAAAATGGCGGAAAACGATACAGACTTAATCGGAAAATGCAGAAAAAAACCCCAAGCGCCTTTACGAATGCGAACTACATTTCCCATCCTGCAATGCGGCAGGCACGTACTTACCTCGCCCCGCCCTCACAAAGCAAACTATAAATAGCAAGCGACGGTCTTCCGAGGCCTTTCTGGTGTTTGCTGACGGCGCCATTTTGTTTCTGAGACGCTTGGTGGTAGTTGGCGCGGTCTTGTCCATCCGTTGCCATCCATCCGTAGCCTGGCCATCTATTTCTAGGGAGTGACCCCAGGGGCCTCGCCCCACTATGAGAGCGAAGGTAAGTTATGTCTCGAGCCCGAAAATGTAGGTCGGATTTGAATTCGTTTGCTTCAACGCTCCTTTCGACGGGTGGCCAAGAAGTAATCGAGGGCCTTCATGTTAGGTGACGGAGGGACGGTTTGAAACAAACTGAAAATACTGGTGGAATGGCTCTGGCGGAATAAAGCTGGTTTGAGCCTCTGTACTAAACTCGGGGTTGAGGCCTCGATTACTTTAAAAAAAAATTGTTTTAAAAAGGGAGCGTGTCGTATGTAGCATGGAGGAATGACAGTAAAGCATGGGAGGTTTTTTAAAGCCGTCTAAATACTTTAAACATGGGAACTCGTCTGAAAAAACTTTCATTTAAACGGATATGTTCAGCTTTTAGTTTCAATATCTTCTCCTCACATCCTTTGATAATAGCCCTGTTGAACTCTGTGGGCCTCACTTCTGATGAAGCATATATTAATCGATCGCTAACTTCTGAATGGCTATTAGGTATAAGTAACTCTTGCTCTGCAGTAGCATGCAGTGCTCTGGGCCTAAATGTATACATGTATTGCGTAATATTCTATATCCACCATGTTGATTTAAATGCAGAATTCATTTTCATGCTGAAGAACTTTTGCAGCTTTTTGCTCATTTCTACAATTCTCAATTGATTTACACCTTGATGAAATTTTGCAAAACGTAATTTTAAATATGTAACAATGTTCTATTTTGCATCATTGCTGTAAACAGAAATTCTAATGTGAATTTTTTCTTCTCCCAAAATTTTTAGTGGCGAAAGAAGCGAATGCGCAGGTATGTGTTTTTACTTTATTGTGTTTGCTTACTTTTAAAAAACTATTAGATGTTCTTAACTTTTAATCTCTAATAAGACATTTTTTATTTGTGGCTTGTTTAAAATTAAGTGGTAGTTTGTCAAAGCTCATGGTTGAACTTAGAAACTAGGTGACTTGAACTATGAACCTGTCTTTATGTAAATTCATATTCCTTTCTCCCTGGGATTGCAACTGACTACCTTGAAGCAGAGATTCTTACTATTGTGCATCCAAATGTGAAAACCTTTGTCAAATAATTGATAGCAGAAATATAACTAGAATTGCAAGGTCTATTCTTGAATTGGTAACAGTAAGCAATGGTTAAGACTGTAGGGACTGCTAGAAACAACATTCATGAAAAAGGGGTTACTTCAAAACTAGTGTCAGTAGTGCCTATTGTATCCAGTTTCTTGTTACTGTGCTGTTTAAATGAATAATCTATTCAAGATGTCTGCACAGGTTAAAAGCTTAACACTGAACATTACAGGGGCCAGCAAATGGACATCATTGTTTCATAAATTCAGGAGTTTTGATAGCATAAAGAAGCAGAATGCCCAAGTATACTTCATACAACGTTTATTAATGTATCTCTATGTTTCTATAGGTGGAAGGCTTTAAGGGGTTAGGACTATAGTTTGTTTTCTTAACACTTTAAATATTTTACAAGAACATAAGTTTCTTGGATAGATAAAAATAAAAATTGCCAAGAGACAATTTTTGTATCTCCTGGTATTACTTCACAGAATAATATAAAGATGGTGACTGCCCCTGCTGGTTGACATTGGCTGATTTGGATTGGCTGGACTAACTCAGAATTTCTGGGAAGCCACTTCAGTAATATCACCAAAAAAACTGAATCAGTAATCATCAAACCTGTATATGTTGATCTGGAAATTTATAATGGATTTTCTTTTTTTCTATGCTGTGGAAGTTTCTATTAGAAGAAAAATAGCAATTGTTAAACTAAATATTCCAATAATGGTTATTGGAATTTCTATTTGATGTCTCCTGAAATGTTCAGTCTTAACCTGTTCATCAGAAATTGATCTGGAGATATGAGTAAGTTCTATATCTCAATTTCCTCATCCTATATGCTGTCTTCAAAGTTCTATTTTTGCAAGCATCTTGTGTTTAACAGAAATGCCCTGAGTCTTAATTTAAACTGTTAAAATAGTGATATTACTTTAGGATTTTCAGTTAATATTATTTTTTCTAGGCTGAAGCGCAAAAGGAGAAAGATGAGGCAGAGGTCCAAGTAGACATCATTCACAGTGCTACTGAAGCTGCAAAACAGCATGGAAGGGTGGAGCCTTGGGAAGCTGACTTCCAGATAATGCCTTCTCTTTGCTGCTGCTAGAAGACTCCTTGCTCTATCTTCAGGAGATTCCATCTTCAAGCCTGGGAGCAGTGATCCTATGAGGATGGCATCCCTGAGCTTTACTATTCTGGACTGATCTTGTCCTTGGTGGCTTGATGTAGCAACTGTATCAAATAAAAACCCCTTTTTGGGGGAATTCTACATGTTTTTTCTTTCTAATGTTGATTTTTCAGTAAAAAGATTTTGAAATTGTGACACAAATGTGTCTAGGTGATTTCAGTTTCACTTTGGAAAAATCCATTTATGGTTTTCTAATTTCATGGTGTATTTCTCAATTTGGTAAACCATTCTACATAATGCAGCTGATGTTTTGAGTTGTGATAATTATATAATAGAGTAAGATAACAGTCTTCTGTTATTCAGATTTTTGAAAGATGCTTTTGAAGGAAAGGCATTCTGCTTAGAATCTAACTAGCACCATTTCTTCATTAAAAAAATTCATAACTTTCAGCTCTACCAGTTCCTTGGGTATTTTTATATTAGACTAAAGTAGAGGGAAGCCGATTTCTCTTAGATTATTCTGGAACCTATGAAATCTGTCCCATATTTTTTACTAAGATCAAATGAGTTTATGATTATTAATTGCAGAACAGATAGGTTGCATTTATTTATTCAAAAGTGGCATGACTAGAAAACTCGAAAAACTATGTTTTATTGCTTGTTTCAGTAGCCTGATTAATCTTAATGGGTATAGTACTTATAAAATTTATTGGCTGCCAATCTTACAAGATAACCATGTGGCTTGCAGTCATAAAAGATAATAGATACCTACACACACTGCATGTATTAGAAACAAATTATGTTTTATTATAGTAATCGGTTCTGGTAAATAGAATTCTGATATCTCTGTGGGAGTAATATCCACTGTAAAAGAGTGATGGTAACTTAGCGCTAGAAAACAAAGACCTGAAGTAAATGCAGTATAATTGACCTAAGCCTACTTGGATGTTACACTGAGATCTCCTTAAAAGTTTGATCTATAGCACAATTATGCATATCAATGATTTCAAAGCCTATGTCATTTGAGAAAGAGAATGTATGGCTATAGTACGGTTTTGTAAAGCTTAGTGATTTCCAAAATGCATCTAAATTGTTTATTGCAAACTTCCACTTTAGAAGGTAAGAACCATTCAATAGAAAATTGTGCCAGTTGAGTTTTATCAATGCATGTCTGCAGTATAGTACATTTCATACATTATTCAGTGGTGGGGTTTGGAAAGAACATGATCAAGTTTCTTGTAAATTTACTAATGCTCAGAAATGTAACAAATTTTATCTGAAGGGTCATTGCATGGAAAACTTGATTTCTACTGCTATAAACCGTAGTATAAATGCCTGGAAGTCACTGTCTTCCTTTCCAAAAATAATTGATAAAATTTTTAGTTTTGTTAAAAATTGGTTCATAAATAGCAACCACAACCCCCTACGGCAGTACTTGCTTGTGGGGGGGGTGATCTCCCAAGTTCGAGTTAGTAAAGCTACTGATGCCTTTTATAGACAACGATGGCTGAACCCTGATAGGATTTTATAAAAGCTCATAGGAATACTGGACGTTCGTCTTTTTCCCATTTTATAAAAGTCGCGTGTCTTTCCTCCCCACGTGCTGTTCATTCCGCGATCATGACGATCCCGTCGCAATAGTGACGCCGTCTCCCCTCGTTGGATTTGGTCGCTGACAAAAAGCGAGAGTAGCAAGCATTGCTTTCTCTTAAAAAGACCGTAGCCGAGCGCCAGCAACAGGAAAGAGGATCCGCCGCTGGAACTTTACGCGTAGGGGTTTCCCGCCACGAAAAAGTCCGGAGTCGGTAACGGAGGCCGACGAGGTCATGTTTCCCGCCGGCCTTTTGCTCGCGACTCCGCTCGAATTTACTTCAAGTAAAGAAAGGGCGGAAGCGGAGGAAGAGAAACTCGTCGCTATGGCAACCTTGACAGCCGGGAACTTCGGTCGACGGCCCTGCTGGAGAACGAAGCATAGAGTACTTCCGGCGGCGGCGGCAAGAGGGGGGGGGAAAGATTGTGACCGGAAGGGGTTGCGCTTTGTTTGGAGCAGAAGAGGTCGGAGTGAGGGTGAGTGGGTGGAGGTGGGAGGGGGGGGGGGGGGGGGGGGGGGGGGGGATCGTCTCCCTCGTGGGGCTCCATTCTCCCCCAATTTCCCCTAGAAACGAAAGGCGCGTCCTCCGAGAGCCTCGGGAGCCCGTCCTGTCGAGCTCCTTCCCGGGGCCTCTGACAGGGACCCCCAGCTTGCTTCCCTTCTTGTGGTCCCAGCAGGGTCCTTTGGCCCTTCCCCAAAGCAAACCGAGCTCTGCCTCGGCCTTTCCCCCTCGGGGAATTTGTCTTTAATTTTTCAAGATTTTCCTTCTTGAGACTGGGAGTTCTGTGTTCAAGATCTTGTACGAGATAATTGGATAATGAGCGAGAAAGCTCAACAGTAAACCAGAGAGCCAGAACCCTGTATCGCTGTGTTTCTGCCCTATGCAAGGTGCACCTTCACCACTGAAAGCAAAGAGCTTTGTTTTTAAGAAATATGCAAGACTTCGGTGTATGTCCTGTCATCAGCATTTGACTCATTCCATAAATAAAAATTGGATGGGGTTGTACACAGTAGTGGGATTCATGTAATTTAACAACCGGTTCTCTGCCCTAATTATTTCTTCCAACAATCAGTTTGCCAAATTGCTCAGAAAGTTAACCGGTTCTCCCAAAGTGATGCGAACTGGCTGAATCCCACCACTGGTTGTATACCTCGGCTTTCTGCTTCTTGTCCTCGCAAGAAGTGTATGGGACACTGTTGTTTTCATTATGCTGTCAAAACTATAAAAGCAATATTTTGATATTATAAAAAGTATACAACGGTGGCATGAAAAAGTAGGTTGGTGCTTTTAGATGTTACGTTTAGAGGTTAAGGGATTTCTCAAAAGTTTCCTAAAATTTCTAGATAAAAATATCATTGATAGGCTTGCCCAGTGATGCTTTGTTTTCCTCTGTATAAGCCATAGAAGGAAAACTGAGCACATAGAAGGAAAAGCACAATCCTTTTCAGCTTGTGTGAGATTAGTTAAGAACAAGCGTGGTACAACAAGCCATATAACTAAGCACATCAAGAAAATTAAAGCATTCTGTTCCCTGCAATACTTGAAGACTCAGTAGCAGATTTTCAGGTGTTCTCTGTCAAATTGGAAGCTGAGAAGCCCCTGGAATAATTTGAAACATTGAGACTAGGATTGTGTAAGAAAGTGTTGATCTTTCTCTCACACTTAGTTACATAGGCACAAGCACAACATTAAGTGTGTACAGAAGGATTTTCATGTCTTGCTTTTTTTGCCTTTCTTCCCTTTAGGTCTTGGGGCCATAAATCATTCTGGAATGCCTTTGAAAAATTTATATCACAAAGGTAAAATTCCAATTAGAAATAAGTGGCTAAATATATCTCTTGTTAATGAAATATTAAATGTTCTTAGTTTAATGGAGGGGCCTTAAATTCAATTTGCAATCGTGTCATGTTTGTAATTTGATTTCTGGGCTGAGTATGGGAATTTCCTCACAGTTTTTTCCAAATAGTTTGAAACTGAGAAAAGTATGATAATTCAAAAAACAAAAATGAAATGCTCCTCCATATGTAGGGTTTTATATCTATTTTCACTGTTTGAAATTGTGCCATTTGAGCTGACGCCTCTTTCCCCTTCCTACAGCTTCATATAAACAGTGGTATTGTGACCTTAATGATAGATGATAGAACAAGCACTCAAACTGTTTTTGCTTTTTATGGCATTGATTTCAGATAACAGTTGGAATAGGTCTTTAGATCTAAATATATGCAAAGTAATGTGCATAATCTATATATTTATGTAATTGAGGTAATTATATCATTTATATGAAGTTACATTTATAAATGATGCTATGCCAATGATAAATTGATGTCGTTTGCAAAAGTTAATGCAATATGTTAATGCAAGTAATGGAATAAGTTCAATCACATAACTATGTGAATGATGTAAATTAAGTCAGTTATCTTGACTCCTTCAGAAGCAGCAGACCATGATTTGGAGGTGAACTAAATTTCGGTTGGTTGCATCCAGAATTTGCTGAATGAGGCTGATCCAACTGAGTGTAAAATTTAAGTGTATTGATGGTTGCCAGTTCTGAACTTAATCTGTCGTGACATTTGGAACAGGATAGAGATGGAAAGGGGAGCCAGATAGGTCCGTGGCTCACCTATAGAATGAATGTGGAACCTCTGGCAGCATTCTAGCCCAGTCCTTCTAACCTGCAGAGCCTCAAGTCAGGCTCAACCTCCAATGCCCCTTCCTTGCAAGAAGTCTTTCTTGCAGTCTTTTCCCAATGTGAGTGGAGTGCTTAGCCTGCTTTCAGATGAAGTACCACTCATCTTATGCTGCTTCATATCTTAACCTGGGAATTATGAATGGCAGCAGCAGCAGTTGTCAAGAGCTGCAACGCTGAAAGCTCCCTGCAAGTCCCTAGAAGTCTGTGCTTAAAGCTGTCCGGTGGGAGTGCGTTCAATTGCCAGCTCCCAGGGAAGTGCTTCTTTACTTACAATGCTTGAAGCTACTTCGATTTGAGTAACATCTGTAGGGATGAATGATGTCCACTCAGCAGGAGAAAGGCCTGTTCCCCCTCTAGTCTTTATTTTATTCTTATATTGCTGTTGGTTAAACCTAGCCACTTTAGTTGAGTCATTCAGGAAAATTATGGAGTAGTTATATTATTCCAGTGTAAAGATGTATACCATAGTCTTACTGCAGGTGGATTGTGATTAGTGGGGTATTTGACTTGGTGGAAATTATAAATTGATACCAGGTTGCATTTTCTGAGGCAAAATTCAGTTAGTGGGAGGCTAGTGTGCATGCAGCTGAGGCTAGTGCATGTGCAGTTTCTGCTGGCATTTTAGATGCTAATTGTCATATGCGCAAAATAGAAAAAAGGAAGGTTCTATTGGAGGAAAGCTTAAAAAAAGGAGAGGGTCATTTTGGAAAAGCTAGAGCAGAATACAGGAATCAGCAGGTGTGCTTTGGATATGCACTTATCCTCCAGTTTCTTTTTTCTTAAATGTTATGAAATCTATGTCCTATTTTCTATATAGAAAATGGATAGGAATGCTATTTAATATTTTCTTTCTTTCTATAGCTATAACAAATACTGCTATAGTTTGTAAACTGTACGGTACAAATATTGCAACCACCCAGTTGATCGTTTACGTGACATTTTTAAAAGGTAGATTAATGCAATGTATGACTCTAACTGCAAATAAATAAAAATATGAGCTCTGTTCATGGCCTCTTTCCCCTTTCATCCCTTATTTGGTCTCCTGCACAGTTGCTTGATTGAAGGACGCAGCCGTGACAAGAAGATGCCTGACCGTGACACCTATAACGGTAGTGGTAGCGATGAGGCAAACGCCAATGCCGACGACATCTGCCGAGACTTCCTGCGCAACGTCTGCAAGCGGGGCAAACGTTGCCGTTTCCGCCACCCTGACATGAACGAGGTGACCAACTTGGGGGTCAGCAAGAACGAGTTCATCTTCTGCCACGACTTTCAGAACAAGGAATGCGTCCGCATCAATTGCCGCTTCATCCACGGCACCAAAGAGGACGAAGACTGCTACAAAAAGACCGGGGAGCTTCCCCCGCGCCTCCGCCAGAAAGTGGCAGCGGGGCTTGGCCTGTCCCCGGCTGACCTCCCCAACAGCAAGGAAGAGGTTCCCATCTGCCGAGATTTTCTCAAGGGGGATTGCCAGCGTGGGGCCAAGTGTAAATTCCAGCACCTGCAGCGGGATTATGAATACGATGCCCGGGGCCTGACTACCCGGGAACAGGGTATCACCACCCCTGTGCGTCGCTATGACCCCTATGACCCAATGTATGACTCTGACCGATGCTATGATGACCACGACCCTGTGCTCAAAAGGAGGCGAGTAGATGGGCTCCACTTTGAAACGTATGAGTACAACTTCACTAGTCCGCGCACGGTGGAATATCGTCTCCTGGAAGAAGAAAACATCATGCTCCGCAAACGAGTAGAGGACCTCAAAAAGCAGGTCAACAACCTCCTGGCCACCAACGAGGTCCTTTTGGAACAGAATGCCCAATTCCGCAACCAAGCCAAAGTGATGACCCTCAGCTCCCCGGCTACAGCCACCGAGCAGACTCTGGCTCCGACCGTGGGCACTGTGACCAACTATAACCACAGCATTGCCCAAACTCACACGACTCTGAGCAGCCAAGCCCTGCAGCCACGTCCCGTCTCCCAGCAGGATTTGGTAGCCCCCGCTGGAGCGCAGGCAGCACCCCCGAGCAACGCAGCCCCTCCTATGAACCCTGAAATCACCCCGCTGTCAGCAGCTTTGGCTCAGACCATTGCCCAGGGGATGGCTCCCCCTGTATCCATGGCCCCCGTAGCTGTATCGGTAGCGCCAGTGGCTGTGTCGATGGCTCAGCCTCTGGGGGGCATTACCATGAGCCATGCCACTACTCCCATGGTGACCTACCCCATAGCCTCGCAGAGTATGAGAATAACAGCCATGCCTCACTAGCCCACGTTCAGCGGAAGTGCCATCGTTCAGTCTATGCCATGCTGTTCCTCAGTCAATGGCGGGCACAAATCCTGTTGAAAGTCAAGGCAAAGAGAATGATACTGATCCCAGAGGTGGATCTTGAAGCCTCTGGAACGTTCAGAGGGAAGGACAATAACCTGGGTTGGCATTTTGTCTGAAGCAGGTGTAGGGGCTGTCCTTTCACAGTGAAAACAGAGCCCAGGCATAACAGAAAAGCAAGCAACAAAAGCATTTGGAAAGTACAGAGATCTCAGAAGTTTTTTCTCTGGATCTTATTTCTGTTTTGCTGTTTGTCTGTTCTCTTTGTAAGTCCTCCAATTATGCTTTTGAGTATAAGAACTGAGCAAATTTTCCAGCCTGTGGAGTACAGTGTCTATTGTATGGCTGAGCAGAGGGAAAATAACAGTTCCTTCCCTGGTACTGTACAATTTTTCTTAGCTCAGTCTGACGAAAGGGCAGAGGCTTAATAAAATAGCAGCTCAGCAGACTGAGCCAGCCTGAATTTTTGCACTCTTTTTCTTGGTGTAGAAAGGCAGGGATCCAGGCACCTGGAATAAAACTACTTTAAATTGTGTTGGTTTAATAGACAATGAACTGGAAAAAGTTGCAGCAAACAGAATGTCCCTTCCTTTGGGGTAGATTAGCTCTTAGTTCTGGAAAGAACAGATTCAAAGCACGTAGACAGCACTGATAGCTTGATAGTTTGCGTAGTGGAGGCAATTGCGTGCGTTTGCATAAGTGTGAGAATCCACACACCTCTTGGATGCACAATACCCACATAGATGGCATCCCTTTACAGAACGTTGAGGCTTTCAAAGAGTCCAGGGTTTAGTGACAGGATCTCTTGCTGCTGAACAACTGGATTTCTGGTTGAAAGAAGGATAGGCCATCTTGCAAACTCAGAGGAGTTCACCCCCTTTCTTCCAATTGCCTCTTGCTTTCTGGCTGTATTTTGTGTCTGAATTCCCCTCACATCCAAGGACTTTGTGGTAGAACCCTACCTGCTGTATGTTACTTCACTTTTTGTTTTGTTTTTCAAGGCACCACTTTTTAATTATATATAGATAGATAGATAGAAAGATACCTTCCCTCAGTGTGAGTTTTTCATTTTATTTTCTGGGAGGTGGGAGGGTATTTTTCTTTTTTTCTTTTTGTTTTTTCTAATGTCAACTTCAGCTCCTCCTTGAGTCTGAAGTAACTGTATTAAAACGATTTGAAGGAAATGAGAAAAATGTTTGATAACCCAGCTGTTTCTACAGTTAACAGTGTAAATGTTTTCAGCTATTAAAACAAATGTACAGTCCTCACCTATATTCATCCCTGTAATGATTTTCTAATTTTTTTTTTTTTAAAAAATCCTCTTCAGTCTTCTCCGAGCACTTCAGAGATTTTGACACACTCGGTAAAAAATCCGGTTCAGGTCTTGTTGAAGCTCTTTCTGTTTTGGAGCAGAATGCATCTGTTTCCCAAAATATTGATCATGGTTGCAAGGAAAGGAGAAAGGAGACTTCAAGAAAAATCCAAGAGGCTTATAGGTGTCATTCTCCTGAATAAGTACTGAGGTGGATCATCAGCTAAGAGGAAGACCCCAGGACACTGCAACCGTCATAAATATGAGTCAATTGCCAAGCATCTGAATTCTGATCACATGACCATCTGGATGCTGCAATAGCTGTTAAGTGTGAAAAACAGCCATAAGTCACTTTTTCGGTACCATTGTAACTTCAAAAGGTCACAAAATGAACTGTTGTAAGTCGAGGACTACCTGCATACATTCCAGAGTTGTCTTTACATCACACGTGCATCACCACAAATCTTTTTATGGGGTTCAAACCCTCTCCTGGGAATGTACCAGTGTACCTTTAGATAATTGCATAGGGTACATGAGGTCCTGGCCCTGAATAATGCAGGGAGGGATTTCACTATGCAGAGGCAACCCGAATGGTATGCGTAGTCCAAATTCTCTTCAGCTCTCAGACTAGAGAGATTCAAAAGTGACATATCTCCCGCCTTCATTTACAAGGTTTTAGCTGACTGGCCATTCTCTTCTGAGAAGGTGTGGGAGGGAGTTCTAAGAGGGAGGATGGAAGTCATGTATCACAAAGCCATAAGGCCAGTTTCAGGCAGGTCTGGAAAACAGAAGAGATTACTAGCTATTCCATGGGAAATAGCATTTGCTGTGCAAATTCTTCCCTCCCGCCGCCCAAAAAGAGATGCATCAAAGAAATGATTAGAAAGTACAGAAACTGAAGTTTTGACTTTTGCTCACTAGCAGGGGCCTTTCTGCCCTTCCCCTTATTTTTCTTCTTCCCCAGGCTCAGGGGACCTGAGTCAGCCAAGCAGGTGAGAGGTGGGACGAAAAGTTGTCACAAGTAGTCCTCGACTTAATCAAAATTGAGCCCAAAATTTCCATTGCTAAGCAAGACAGTTGTTGAGTTTTGCCCCATTTTACGACCTTTCTTGCTACAGTTGTTAAGTGAATCACTGCAGTTAAGTTTGTTATGTGGTTAAGTGAATCTGGCTTTCCCATTGACTTTGCTTGTCAGGAGGTCGTAAAATGTGATCATGTGACCCCAGGGTGCTGCAACCCTCATAAATTCAAGCCAGTTGCCAAGCATCCAAAATTGGTCATGTGACCAGGATAATGCAAAGGACATACGTGTGAAAAACAGTCATAAATCACAATTTTTCAGTATCGTAACTGATCACTGAATGTAAGTTGAAGACTATCTGTTCTTAATTTTACCATTTCAGCTGGAAGTCACAACGGTCAGGGTGTGTTCGCGTGCCAAACCAAAGTGTTAATAAGGAAGTGCACAGGCCTATTTAACTCCTAGGAATGGCTGGCCTGATATAGCAATAGCACTTAGGCTTATATGTCGCTTTACAGTGCTTTACAGCCATCTCTACAGTTTACAGAGTCATATTGCCCCAAACAATCTGGGTCCTCATTTTATCGCCCTCGGAAAGATGGAAGGCTGAGCCGACCTTGAACTGGTCAGGATTGAACTCCTGGCAGTGAGCAGAGTTAGCCTGCAATCCTGTATTCTAACCACTGTGCCACCACAGCTCCTAAGCTTCTCTTGCACCTTTTCCATAACCCCTAACCCTAACTGGATTTCCATCCAAATAGGATTATTTCAATGTATTTTACACAGAATAGAAAATATGTTGGATTTTAAATGCTAGAGGCCTCCTAAACATAATGACATCTCTGAATCTTTGTTCTGATCCAAGTCACGCAAGCAGCACCCGGTGAGCGAATAGTATGTTTATTGCATAACTATACCCCAGTAAAGCACTCCTCAAACCCCTGAGTTCAAGTCCCCAAAGCTGCAGAAGTGTCGGCATCTATTCAATGAGCAATGGCAATAGCACTTAGACTTATATACCGCTTCATAGTGCTTTACAGCCCTCTCTTAACACAGAGTCAGCATATTGCCCCCAACAATCTGGGTCCTCATTTTACTCACCTTGGAAGGATGGAAGGCTGTCAACCTTGAGCCGGTGAGATTCTAACTGCCAAATTGCAGGCAGCCAGCAGTCAGCAGTAGTAGCCTGCAGTACTGCACTCTAACCACCATGCCACCCCCCCCCTAGACACATACAGGAGCAAAGCTCAGATGAACAGTAAAGGGAGGTAAACCAGCAGATGGTTGCCCACAGATGGACCTTAAAAGAGTTCCAAAGCAGCACAACTCATAAGTCTCACCAAAGAAATCCAGGCGTGAGAAGTCCTGATGATTCCCCAAAGAACAGCAGTTCCAACAAGGAAACTCACGATGCCCAACGCAAGAGTATAGAACCGGAAATGTAAATCTCTGACAACACCAGATCCCCAATGCCTGGTTAAATAAATCCAAGCCCAGTGTTTCTCAGTAGAAGGAACAAGGCTGTTCCTTGCGAGTAGCCTCACCAATCTCCTCTGGGCTTCTCTTCCTTCTGCTCTCCATGCCTGTGGATTGGGCCGGAGTGGTAACTGTTCCTCATCAGACGCAGCCTGCTTTTCAGAGCCGGCCTGTGGTAGCCATGCTCATGCCTCCCATTCTTCTGCTTGCACAGGCAGCTGTCCGTCTGGTCTGTTTCTCACTCCTTCAGGCTTCTCCGTGCCAAAAACTTTTGCAAAGGAACGCAAGATCTCCAAATTCTTTTGTTCATTTGCAGAAGGTTCTTGTGTGGAGAAGTGAAACGTTTGAGGGGTGCGGTCTTGCGCTTCAGACTCAATGAAGTTGCCCAATGCTTCAAAAGTGGATCAAACGTCCAGCACAGGCAGCCTTGGTGAGTCAGGGAAACTGAGCATGGTGTGCTTGTCCCACTCAGCCTCTGCTCTCATATCTCCGTCTTTGGCGCATTGGGAGCAGGCAGCTTGGTGACTCAACTGGACAGGGGAGAGGGGAACCGGGCCGCAACTCCACTCATACAAGAGGGAAGAGGAACCTTTGGGGTACCATTCGTGCGAGTGGAGCTGCGTGTATCAGCCAGCCCGCCACTCACACAGCCTGATTCCAAATAGGCTGCGGCCTAGTAGTGTACACAGATCAGAAAAACAACTTAATTATTGATTTATCCTTTAACCATTTGTTTCAATCTTGAAGCTTGAAGTTATGGCTAATTCCGGTCAAGAATTTGGTTTGCAAAGGTTACGTAGATAAGAATGTTTTTCATTCATTCATTCATATGGAGGTACTACAAAAGTGTAAGGGGGGGAAGGCTTCAAAGCCTCCATTCAGATGAAAAGGAAGCTGTGCACAGAAACTTGAAATAACGGAGAATATACAACTGTTTCAAAAATCTACTTTTATTCTTGATTTGTGTGAAGCTTTTATTCAGAAGAAATATAAAAGTCCTGTACAAATAGAACTACAAAAATATGATTTCAATTAAGTTAGGTTAAGACTATCATTATTTTCAAGCTTTGAAATCCTGTCATGTTTCTTCTTTGGATATCTTACCTTAATATTCATTGTGTATCCTAAAACTAGGGGGGGAAAAAAACTCCCTGTAATATAAAGCCCTAAATAAACAGGACAAAAGACAAAGCAGAAACCACGTCCCCGTATTAATGCCCGATCACACAATTAGCCATTAATAATTTACTAATTTAAGACTCACAACAAGCACAGGAATGTAGATTAAAAACCTCATCTTAAAAAACATTTTTATCCAGATAGAACGAAAATGAACAAGTCAATGGAAAAGATGCTTTCTATGGATTTCCTTCTTCAGGTTTATTTTGTTTTTTAAAAAATCAATTACTACCCTGAAGAGGGCTTTGTTTTTATTAGAAAAAAGAGCAATTTGGCATGTTTCACCTGTACCATTTTCAATGCGGTACTAACTTGTGATAAAAATTAAATAAATATAAATACACAAAATAAATATTTTGTAAAAGAGCATTACAAATAGGTCAACTTTGGAGCACACTGTTGGGGATTCTTATTTGTTCTAAAAACCACACAGCCTAGTTTTAAAGATACTGGAAAGGAAAACCACATCCTTCAGCATGGAAGCAAATCCATCCATTTAGCTTCCCACAAGAGCCTGTGCGTAAAGAAAAAGTGGGTTTGAATGACCTAACAGGACCCCCAGTAACCATGTGTCTGGTTTCCCTATACTTTTTAAAGGGTAATTTATACCCAAACCTTTTTTCTCCCTACTAACTGTTCATTTGGGCGAACATCTTACAGTGCAATCTGATACTTGTCTATTCAGAAACAAGCCCCATTGAATTCAGTAGCACGCCCAGGAAGAGTACAGAGTTACCGTCTTAATTTGACAAACGGAATAAAGCACTTCTGTCAATTCTTGCATTTCAATTACACAGCTAACTACTCACATTCTTGAAAAGAAACCTGAAATAGCATTGGAATAATAATTTCCTCCAGCTATGTAGAGTTTAACGTTACGATTCCATATCTGCAAGCTAGTAACTCTGTACAGAAGTTGTCCATGTTTGTGATTTCAAGGACAAGTTGAGATCTGCACGAAACATATTTGGAGACGGGGGACGGGGGACGGGGGGATGACATGTCTGTATTGGATCAGGCATGTTTGATCTAACCCACATGCCCTTTCCAAATTATTTCCTATCTGCTTCAAGTACATAAGCTGGCAGTGGTACAGAGACAGCATGCTACAGTTAAAAGGATTCTCTTCCTGAGATCCAAAAGGTGCTTGGCAATGTTATCGTTTCAATCCTTTTTTCAAAACAAAACAAAACAACAAAACAAAACAAAACCAAAACCATTTCTGTGCAGTAAAAAGGCCTGAACGCCAGCATTAAAAGACCCTACAGGAAGAGGGGTCTCTTTGAAACCACAAGAGAGATGGGGAAATACCCCACCTCACTTTTTTCCCCTCTTGGGAACTCCTTTGGACTGCTCCTGCTTTAGAAACCTGGATCCTGGTACCGTACCGTCTCCCTTCACTTCGAATTCAACCTGGAATTTTCTTCCTGAGTCAGAGCAGGCAGAGTACAAGGCACGTTTGAGACGTCTGTGTCTCAAGAGTTTGCTTTGGTTTTGGTTCACTCTTTTGCAGTCTGTCAAGTCACCCTGCTAAGGCAGGCCGAATGCTTCAGCCCTGTAATGTGCAAGACAACTCCAACCGTCAAACAGCATCTCCCAGAAACACCTGCCTGGCCGAGCTCTGCATGTAATAAGGCTGGAACAGTCTTTCCAGGCAGCAGATGCGCATCGCATTGTAAGTGTGTAGTAAGAGATGAGGAAAACGTGACGTAAAGTAGGCCACAAAATCATCTGGGACAGATCCCAGAGTCTCCTGTACCTCCGGAGGCAGTTCTCGATAGTGGTGTTTCTGTAAGAAGAGAAAGAAAGGGGCAAGGGTAGTCGGCATGTGCTCACTTACATTGATAAGAAATCCATATTTTTAAAATGTTGTCATTTGCCTGCCTGCATTACTATATCGAGCATTTTAATCAGATCAGGGTATCCAAGATAAGAGAAACCTTTGATTTTCCTGAGATTTTTTTTTTTTAAGAAACGCAGCTCTGCTTGATCTTTTACTGGAAAAACAGGCCTTTATTTTTATTTTTTTTGCCCATTGTCATTTTTATGGTCTAAATTAGATGTTTGCAACTGTTATTTACCCTGCTAAGAAAAAAAATCAATGTTTTCTCCATTGTCACAAATAGCAGAATGGGGGAAAACTGATCAGGAAACAATACAGGTAGTCCTTGACTTTACGACCCTAATTGAACTCGGAATTATAGTCCTAAATCATGGCGGTCATTAAGTGGATCGCCATGTGACCATGCCCAATTGCTCTTTTTTACAGTGTTTGCTAAGCAAATGCTATGAAGCAATGTGGCAGTCATTAAGCAAGTCTGTTTTCCCTAATGGGTGTTTTTTGCTGAAAACTAGAAGTCAATGACGGAAACTGCCCAAAACATGCCAAAAATCATGGTTTTCATGTGACTGCTGGATGCTGCAAATGGCTGCAAATGCAAGCCAGTTCCCAAATGCCCAAAATGCAATCAAGATGTGTGTGTGTGTGCGTGTGCGTGTGTGTGTGCATGCAGCTGTTGGAACTTCAAAAACAGGTTGAAAGTAGCTCTGGAGAGGTCCGTTGTAACTTGGAATGGTCACTAAGCAACCAGTCATTAAGCGAGCACTACTTGTATTTAATCCTCTTCTCCTACAGCTGATGCTCACGGTCACTTCAGGGAATTGCCTTTCATATTGACATTCAATGTTGGAAGGTCTTTTAATCCAGCGGTCCCCCAACCTTTCTGGCTATGTGGACTGGTGGGGGGAGAGAATCCAGGAACAATTTCTGATAATATGCTTTCTAAAATTTGTGTTTGAATAGAGCGGGGCTAAATAAATAAGCTGCAGAAGACTGATTAATTAAAACCGGGGTCCTCAACCCGCAGGCCGCAACCCAGTCCTGGGTCGTGGTCTGTTGGGAACCAGACCATGGAAATGGTGGGCGAGTGCCCGTGCAGCTCCCTTTGCAAAGTGGTAGGCACGCACTACTCACACAAATGGAGCTTTACGTGTGTGTTCGCCCACCGCTTCCACGGTCTGGTTCCCAACAGGCCATGGCCCAGGACTGGGCTGCGACATGGGGGTTGGGGATCCTGGTTTCAATGAATCAGTCTTCTGTAGCTTATTTTTTTATCCCCACTCTATTCAAACACAAATTTTAGAAAGCCAATGATCAGAATTGTTCCTGGATTTAAGTGGCATAGTAACTGCAAAATTGCAATTGATGTGAATATGAGAGGCTGCTGTGACAATGAATCAGCATCTCGGCATGATATTTAGAAGCCAGAGGCGCATCTGAGAAACAATTAGCAATCTCAAAACATACATACCTTGTTCCTCATTGCCCGCAAGAGATCTCTTACTGAGCCCCCTTTATAGGACCGGAATTTTCGAAGGTCTGCAAAGAAACATTCAAATTAAGACTTTTAGAACTATTTTTGGATTCTTGTTTTCGAGATGAGTAAAACAATATGCAGTAGTTCTCTCTGAAATTAAGGAAAATAAAGTTCAACCTGTCTGAAGCGGGACGGTTATATGCTCTCTCCAGTCCATCTTCACCACAGCTCTTCCTGCTCTCTCCAGCTCCTTCACTATTGGACCATCTAGAGATTCTTTTTCTATCCGGTCACTCACATCCTGCAATTAATATCAGACATCAAGATTGGCTCCAGCTTACATGGACTCCCACCTCAAAAACTTCTCCAATGGGCAAAACAAAAAGATGCTGTGGTTGCTTTCACTACTTACCTGGGACTCCCACTATTTCCCGCTTAATGACCCATGCAACTTGAGTCAACTCGGACTGCCAGGATTGTCGTTGCTAAGCAATGCGTTCACATGACATCCAATTTTATGACAGCATCACTTAGCAATGGTAATCCCGGTTCCAATTGGTATTAAAATCTCTGGATTTCTGAGTATAACGTAGTTCAGATTTATAGCATGCAAAACTGAATAGTTCACAGAAAAAAATCCTGACCAACCTGGAAAAATTGAAGCTGCTTCTCTAAGCTCCAGAAAAAAGGGTGCTTCAGGACACAATTAGCCGAAGGTCGTTTCTGAGGATCCATATTTATCATTTGCTCTATCAAGTCACGTGCAACAATGTCCTCTGTGGGGGGGAAAACCAAAAACAAATTTGAACATTCAGAGCCTTTTTACAGAGCTAGTATTTGTCTCCCTTAGGAGATAGGAAGCCAAAATCTACAATTCCAGTGCAAGAAAGAAAGAAAGGAAGGAAGGAAGGAAGGAAGGAAGGAAAAGAAAGAAAGAGAAAGAGAGAAAGAAAGAAAGAAAGAAAGAAAGAGAAAGAAAGAAAGAAAGAAAGAAAGAAAGAAAGAAAGAAGGAAAGAAAGAAAGAAAGAAAGACACCACAAAAACAATAGGTTCCTTCTGTGGCTGATCTGGATAATATATGGATAGATCCTAATGGCATTGCCTGCCTTTTGTTAACTGCTTCTGCAGGAAAAGTTGATGGCACTGTCAGAGTTGCTTGGTCCAGAATGCTGCTATATTTATCAGTAAACAAAAGTATAGTTTGCTGTCTAATCCAAATGTAATCCAATCCACCTTTGGTGGGAATTGTACAATGCACCCAGAGTCACTTTTCAGAGTGAGATGGGTGGCACATAAATTTAATAAATAAATAAAATGCACTAGATTACATTGGATTGGACTGGATTGGATTGCTGTAGTTTACTGTTTAGGTATCATCATCATCATCCCCAAAGTTGAAAATTAGACTATAGGACAAGATTAAAAAAAAGATTCTGATATGAGTAATTTAAACAACATGAAAGACCAAAAAAAGTCAGAATCTAAGAATTAGGATAAGCCTAATTTTTAAAAAACTGGTTTAGCACCAGAAAAATGGAAGAAACTTTGGAAATCACAAAGCAACAAATAATAGCAATTGTAGGGAATATTGAATGTTATGAGGCATGAATCATTCAATTTAAGCAAAATCTCCCATCTCAATCAGAGCAGAGATGATTCTACCAAAGAATAAATGGCAGTTAGCAATTCTGAAAATGGAAAACCAAACAATCCAGTTGTGGAAAGATCTGTAGGAAAGTCAGAAAGATTATAAGAAAAATGCTGGATGGGTAAAAGAATTTGAAGATGAATTTAGTAAAAATCAAATGGAAGAACTAATAATAACAGCCTAAATAGTTAAAAATTGAGTTAAAAGAATTAAAAAATGGATATCTCCTGGAAATGATCAACTGCATGGCTTTTGCCTCAAATAACTGATTAGTTATTTGAGGCAAAAGCCAATTACAGCTGAACAGCTTAATGAAGCATTGCATAAAGGAAACATCAGTGACAGGTAAATAAGTGGCAAACCTTATCTGATTCAAAAAGACCCAGCAAAAGGGGCAACACCAGAGAACAACAGGCCAGTAACGTGCTTACCTACAATGTTTAAATTGTACACCAGTGGTGTCAATCTGGCATCGTCACGACGTCATGTGACATATGACGTTTTTCCCCTTTGCTAAACCGGGCGTGGGCGTGGCCAGTGCGTGACTCATCCGGCCTGTGGGCTGCGAGTTTAACAGTCCTGCTGTACACTGTTTAAAATAGTTGTTCACTATTATGCCTGTATTATGTACAGGCATAATAATGAACAATATTCAATATTATTTAGAAAAAATAGCATCCTTCCAGAAGAACAGAAGGAAATAAAAGGAAAAGCAGAGGTACAAAAAACCGACTTCTGATTGATAAAATGGTTTTGAAGAACTGGAAAAGGTGAAAAACCAATTTACATATAGTCTGGATGGATTGTTATTGGCGGACAACATGCCAAATCCAGTCTAAATATTTGGCTGACTGAAGAATAAATTATAACTTTGAAGAAATCAAGTTAAGATGCAAAAAAATTCACTGTTGAATTCAGCCGCCTTCTACAGAAATCAGTGAGATTCTATCACTCCTTGCATACATATAATTCACACAGAAAATTCTTCAGTACAAAATATAACCCCAACTCAACCATCAGTTTTCACATGTAGCCTAAATACCTGTGTTGGACATATGGAGGTATGCATGTCACAAACACTATCATCATCATTAACAACCACTAATCCTAGCCTGCTTACCATGGATCTCTAGATTTAGGAAATCCAGACTGTATGCACCCAGTAAAATGTTGGCTTGCCGCTGCAGGGATTTGCCAAACGGATGGTTGCCTTCTGATATCACGTAGTAGAAAACACAACCAGCTGAAAAAATATCCACCGTGTGGGTCTGCAAGAGAACCATTTTCAAAAAATATTACTATACAGCATCTTTAACAAGATTATAAACCACTGAGCAGCTTTTGGGAGTTGAACAGCCTTAAAAATCCAGTGATTGAATGAACAAATGAATGAAAGTTGGCCATATTAAAGAAAGATAAACTTCTAAGATATAAAAAATATGAGAATTTCAACAGGATTATTTATAATACCTTACTAAAATTCTAAAGATAGTAGTGTTAAATATAATTTACAGACCTGTGAATACAGAGGTCGTGTTGCACAAGGCAAATCTTGCATTTAGCTGAATACATAATAAATAATAAAAAATTAAATCTATATTAATTTCAAAATAATATATTATATTCTTGCGTTGGCAATACATGTTGTTTGACACAAGGGGGCTTTCTTAAATGCCTTAATTTTTATCCCTTTTTCATAAATTACTTTTCTAAGTGTGCTCCCTTATTTTTTGTTCAAAACATATCTGAAACATTCTCTTTCCTCAGCATTAAAACATACATTATTTCTCATCATGCAGCTCTAGATATGATACAACTCTACACAAAGGAAATAAATAGATTTAGTTTAAATCAAATCAAATCATAGTATGGTGCTCTCTTAAATTGACAGATTCATCTAATAATGTTAACAGCTATTCATCCTTGAATGCTGCATTAGGGAGGAGAACAATTGTCTTTGATTTCAATGCATTAATTTACTCTAAAATTGAAATCTATAGAACCTAAGTGGGTTTTGAAAGACTTTGAACTTTGAAAAAGACAAGAGAGCTGGAACTGTAAAATATTATTTTAAAAATCCAGCAATTACAAATACTGTTATTCGCCACTGTTTACAGCATTTTGCTGAAACCCAAAACAAGATCAAATTGCTGATGACTTGACCAAGGTGGGATTGGAAACATTCTTTCCTTGCCCCTTTTCTGTGTTCTTCACTCCAAAAGGAATTTCTGACTGAATTCCAAAATCCACATTTATCTAAAGAGAGCTAGGCTGGTCTAGGACCTTATTAAAGATTGACTTTATCCTAAAGAGGGATTAGATCTTTTTTATTAGGAAGGAAAACTCTGTCCCAGAGGTGAATACTTTCAAACTTCTGCAGGATATCCTACCCTGCTTCTCACCTTCATACGAGAGAAAGGAAAAAGAGGCCATCGCATTAATATGTGCCTTATTTCAAATAACTGTTCAAGGAAACCCCAGCAAAAAAAGATTCAAAGCAAATGAGCAAAATGCTTCTGACTTACCGGATTCTCTTTGCAGTCCTCGCTCAGTATCTCCGGAGCAATCCAACCTTCGGTGCCTGGGACTCCAGACCGGCGGCTAAAACTGTGCCTGCCGACTGCAAGCTTCTTGCAGAGGCCAAAGTCGGAAATCATGGCTTTTACCTTGCCATGGGCGTTCGGCATAGAGATGAGGATGTTGTGGGGCTTCAGGTCTCTGTGGACTGAAAGGAAGGCATAAGGAAGACCCCGGATGAGAAAAAAGCCAACTTACTGCTTCAAGATGCTGATCGCCTCTCAATAACTAGTCTGATTATAGACTTGGGTTATTCCCATACTTGTGATTTATGGCATCATCTGTCATCATCAACCTGCTGTGGTACCACCATAAGAGTCCCAAGTATACGTTTTCTATTCTTATGATAATGGCTAAGAAATGCTACACAACAGCTTCTTTGTAGCAATCCCTAGCCATTGTTATAACGATATAAAGTCACTAATGCAGAAATAACCTTCTTTTAATAACATGCACCTTTCCCATTTTCCTGTTAGAGAAGAAAGTCAACCCTATACTTCATGGGGTACAAAGCTCCCCAAAAAAGATGGTCAGCTCTTTAGTTTTCCCTCATTATATATTTTAATTGCTAGATTTTTATTCCATCTTTGTTATGCTGACCTCTCATCTTCTCATCAACTTCCAGCCAGATATATAACATTGCCATTACATAAAACAGTAGCTCTGGCCTTAATTTGTTTATTTTCCACCTCAGAATCCCAGAAGCTTCCTCAATTTCCTGAAAAATGCTATCCTGCCACCCCAAACTAAGTCTCTCTTCCCTCAAAAGAGGCAGCAAGAGAGCTGCCCATTAAAATAAAAGGTCCTCTTACCTATATTGAGAGAGTGAAGATAAGCCATGCCAGACATGGTCTGCTGTAAGAGGGTGATTGGCTGCAAGTCATGATGACCAAAGTCCTTCTGTTCCACATACTAAAATTACACATACACAAAATCAGAACGAGATTAACGTTGCAATGCTCTGTAGTCTCTCTAGAAAGCAGACCAAGCAGCCATTGGTTTCTGGGTAAACATGCATGCCACTGGGCTCTGTAACTTCTGTAGGAGAGCCCAAAGGTGTTTTTCCAAAAGGCAGTTGGACTTTCTTGGTTTTTTTTCCTTGAAAACATTTCATTTCTCATCCAAGAACCTTCTTCACTTCTGACTGAACTGAACCATTCAGTCAGAACTGAAAAAGCTTCTAGGATGAGAAGGAAGAGAAGGTTTTTTTCCATGAAAAAACAAAGAAAATCTAATTGCTTTTTGGAAAAGCACCTTTGAGGCAACTGTGACCTGGATGGTTGAGAATCTCCGTAGACTTCTGTAGTAGAGGTAACAAAATGACCATTTGGTATTTGGGACTACAATTCCCATGAAATGTGTAGCTCAGAAAGTAGCAGTAGAATTGGGAAGTGAATGGTGTAAACCGGTCAGGGCTTGCCCTGAAACGTCTGGGTGTGAAAAATTGAGTTACAAAGCCCTCTAATTGGAAGGAGTCAAAAACGAAGGAAACAAGAGTCTCTTGTGGGGCTGTAAATTCAGGGATTCCACCAGGTAACAACAGATGGGACATAGAGAGATGCACAAAGGGAGACAGGAGAGGAAAAGCAGGAGAAGATCAGCCTGGAGGCATTGGGCAAAAGGAAGAAAAGGTAGTCTAAGGAGACAAGGGTCCTAGGAATTTTTAAAGGAAGACTTTAAAGGAACAAATATGCAAAATTTACTTGAGAGCAAGAGAAATAAGAGGCAAAGCTTTCAAATTAAAGGAGAGCCAGAAAGATTCCTGGTGAATGGGATGCAAATGGGAAAAAGCCCAGAACTGTATCTGCTACCTAAAGATACCAGAGGAAGAGACAGTTTGGGGGTGCAATGGGATTTGTTTTGGTTGGCACACTCAGTCAATGTCCCAAAGGTGCTTTTTCAAAAGGCAACTGGACTTTCTTTGGTTTTCCTTGAAGATGTTTCGCTTCTCATCCAAGAAGCTTCTTCAGTTCTGGAGTTTTTTGGATGAGAAGCAAAATGCCTTCAAGGAAAAACAAAGAAAGTCCAGTCGCCTCTTGAGAAAGCAGTTTGAGATAACCATGACCTAGATGACTGAGAATCTCCACAGACATTCAGCCAATGGGAATAAGGGGGTGGCGAGTTTCACCAGCAGACTGGATTTGAACCTGAAAGCAAAGGGAAGGGTCAAGATGTCTTTATGTGGTGGATTTTAATGACATAAGCTGCCTGGAGTCACCTGTGTGTGAGTTGGTCAGCCATATAAATTTGTTCAATAATGATGATAACAATAATAATAAACACACGAATGATATATAATGAAGAGCCTTGGATAGTACAGTGGTCTAAAGCCCTGTTATTAACATCCGCTGCCTGCAATTATTGCAGGTTCGAATCTCACCAAGGCTCAAGGTTGACTCAGCCTTCCATCCTTTCTAAGGTAGGTAAATTGAGGAGCCAGTTTGTGGGGGCAATAAGCTGACTTTGTATAAATATACAAAAGTATGAAGGCTATTGCTTAACGCACTGTAAGCCGCCCTGAGTCTCCGGAGAAGGGTGGCATATAAATCAAATTTAAAAAAAATAATAATAAAAAAATTCAGGTTTACCTCCTGTAAAGTGGCAGCACAGAGTTCCAGAGCAATGTATTGGAACTGGCGGTCCCTCTCTGTGCAGAAATAGCGGATTACATTAGGGTGTTCATCAGATTCACGCAGCAGCTGAACCTCCCGGTCAGCAAAGCTGAAACATTCGGGGAGAATTCTCTTCACAGCAACATCTCTGTTGTCAAACGTGCCCCTGTGAATATTCCAACGTACAAGGGGGCAATGACTTATTAGCATTCATCCATGCAGTCAGTTAAGATCTCACCTCGAATATGGCGTTAAGAAGCTTACAACAATATTTCAAGAGATTTTTAATCTGGTTTAGAAAGAATATCCTAGTCTGTGGATACATTTTTGGGGGGGGGGGGGGCTCTTTATAGTATGGCAAAGGGGACCATGCCAGAGGATAGTGTATTTTTCTAACTGGGAAGTAAAAAGTGACCTGGATAGCAGAGAGGTGCACTGTGCAAAGTTCCTAGTATAAAGTCACAATGTAAAACTTTTTCTTGGTATCTGGAAGAACCTTTCTGGGAAAGGCAGCAAAAAAAACTGTCAGGGCTCCAATAAACTGACAGTGATGCCACCTGACTCCCTCCTAAGATTGAATGACCAGGAAAGGCAGATTGCATCATCCACCTATAATTTCATACCATCCCTAAAAGCAGTGGTGGGATTCAAGTAATTTAACAACCGGTTCTCTGCCCCAATGATTTCTTCCAACAACCAGTTCACCAAACTGCTCAGAAAGTTAACAACCGGTTCTCCCGAAGTGGTGCGAACTGGCTGAATCCCACCACTGCCTAAAAGGCACAGAAGATCAGAGCAACTGTGTGCATTTAGTAGCACTTTTCAAGTACCTGAAGAGGCATCATGAAAAATTCAGATTCTGACTGAACATTAGGAAAAACCGCTGGACTGTGGGATTAGTAACCCAGAAAAGTGACGGTGGACAGGTTCTCTTCAGGTGGAGGCTACTCAGCCATACTTTAATTTAAGTTCTTAAACTGAGCCACATTTGATGGCCTAAAGCAGGGGTCCCCAATCCCAGGCCATGGACCAGCACTGGTCCACAGCCCGCTAGGAACCAGGCCTCTGTAGCAAGTGAAGCCCCATCTGCGTACATGCAAGATCCAGGCAACATGTGAAACCAGGCGCTCTCCCCAGTCCTTGGAAAAACTGCCCTCCACAGAACTGGTCCCAGGTGCCCAAAAGTTTTGGGGCTGCTGGCCTAAAGAGTTCTGTTCTTACGATTAGTAAAAAGGCAGATGAACACGGAATTTATGCTATGAAGGAAAATTTAAGAAAGGCTGGTCTCTCTCAACAATATACAGGTAGTCCTTGACTTACAACAATGGAGCCTGGGATTTTGTTACAAGTCATTGCAGTTGTAAGTCAAGGTACAGACTTGACTTTACTACTGTTTTTACAATGGTCCTAAGCAAATCACCATGGTTGTTAAGTGAAATATGCTGTTCTTAAGTGAATCGTGTGATTGTTAAATGAATCCAGCCTATTGGCATTGCTGGAAAATGGCAAAAACCATAGCAAATTGTGATCATGTGACTGCGGAAGGCTGCGACTGATCATAAGTGGGAATTGGCTGCTAAGCACGCCAAATGCAACCACATGACTGCAGGGGAGGGCAGTTGTAACTTTGAGCTTGGGTCATAAGTAACTTCTCTTAAAATCTGTCATAACTTGAAAACAGTCATTAAATAACCAGTCATAAGTTCAGGACTACCTGTACAGAGCTGCAGAGACATTTGTCTGGTTATATTAATTTGTTACAAATGCATCAATGAAACACTAGATTATGAAATATTTCCTGAAAATATGTCTTTTGCTTTACCTGTAAACAATTGTCCCCTCAGCTCCATGTCCAAGGACATCCTTTGGATTGAATGAAATCTTTCCAACCACAATGGTGCCCAAGTTTCCATCTGAAAAGCCATGAAGGAAACAGGAAGAAAAAGAACACACATTACATTTTTTAGTAGCTGTTTAAAGTATCAACTCCAAAAGTCAAGATAAAAGTATTAAAAGGAATTAAGAAGTTTCTTCTGAGGCAGTCAAGACTTCAAAGGTGACAATGGCAATTCAAATATACTCAAGAAAACAAATGCTAAAGTGGTATCAATAAGGTATATGGGCAGCAGCTCATGGACCTAAGATTTTGTTAACTTGCCAGGCTGCAACATATTGTAACTTCCCTAACCTGGTTTAATCTAGAGGTGCTGGATTTCAGCATGGCTATTAGGCTAACAATTATGGGGACTGAAATCCAATCCAGAAAGGATTGCTGATGAATCAACTTTCCAACCCTTCAACCCTGAAGGTAGCAGATCCTGAAATGTTCGTATAAGGACGAGAAACATTGAATGGTGGAGGGCCTGTGGTAGAGAAAACTCTTTACGCACACTGGTTTAGTGGAAAATTGTATGAGGTTTTCATCTCGTGTTTAAAAATCAGATTACATCACATTAACACAAACCTGAACTTAAAAAGTATCACAGATACGGTGGCCAAGCCTTCAGCTCTGACCCATTAGGCCTGATGGGAAATATCATTAATCCTAACCCCACTGGGGAAAATATATATATATATATATATAAAGTTGAATTTTAGCACCTCCTTCAGGTTCGGTAGAAAGGCAGCTTCCAACGTCAGAGGCAGAGAGGTTGGAGTAGACAGAGTGGTTTGATGTCTTTGGTGACGTATTTGGTGAGCTGGTGGCTGAGCCATCTTGCCTGACAGGAGGACCCTCCAGAACTTCTGCCTCAGGAGGAAGGTCTAGGGGAGGTCTGAAAGGCTGCTGCTTCAACAACCGTAGCTTCTCTTCGATCTGTTGCTGGAATTGCTGGTGCTGGCGTTGTTGCTGATGGTGCATGCTCTTCAAAGAATTTTTTTAAAAAAGTAATCTTAAGCAAGATGAATGAGCTTAAATGAGCTCATAAATCCCGCTCTTTCCCTATGCTTTCAATTTCGTACATAGTTAATTCTGGGAACTGTAATACGAAGAAGTATTGGTCTGAGGAAAGCTTCTGAAAAGACTCAAAAATATCACATTCACGGAAACAGGAGTACACTATGTAAGGGTTAACGGTATCATTGTTGGCTTTAATTTTCACACCACAGTGCCTAACTGCATAGAAGTCTGATTTCATATGTTTTCAGTGTTGTAGAAAATTCTTGGCAAATCCAAAATAGCATTTTCTCTATTACAAGAATATTTATTTTACTTTTCACATAGAAAGCAGAAATTGAGTGACCTGGGATGTCTAAAAGGGTTCCTTGTTAAAAAAACCAGAACATGTCTATACCTCCTTATCCATGCCCAACCATTCACTATTGTTATATTATTAAGACATCCCTGGCTCAAGAGTTCATAGAATATAATTTGAGCATGAATATTGCTTTAAAACGATGGCTACACACATACCATGGGGTAGGTAATAACAAAGGCTACCCAGCCAACAAGCAGGAAAGTGCTCAAGAGAACGGTGGCAAAGTCCTTCAGGATGGAATCAACTGGAGCCTCTGGTCGGGTTGTAGTTTGGCTGGTTGTCTCGGCAGCATTCTCTGGAACAGGGTGCGGCAAATTCTTCCCGGGACTGCCAGCCATATTAATTGCCTAAGAAGCAAGAACTGCATCAATTTGAATGACCCCCTCTCTGCTACGACAGTTTGTTTTTATGAACCATTTGAGAAAATAATACAAAGATACAATTTTCAGCCTTGCTAAGAGGGGATGAAAACTGGCCCCGGCAAAAATATACTATATATACTGTATATACTCGAGTATAAGCCTAGTTTTTCAGCACATTTTTAATGCTGAAAAAAGCCCCCCTCGGCTTATATTTGAGCGAGGAAAAAATGCCTTTTTTCCTGCAACCCGTTTTGGCTTCCAGGGGCTGCAGGGAGGCTTGCTAAGGCCAAAATAGGGCGTTGGGGGGTGCGGTGCCCCCCCGTGCCCTGTTTTGGCTTCCAGGGGCTGCAGGGAGGCTTGCTAAGGCCAAAAAGAAAGAGAGAGAAGAAAGAAAGAGACAAAGAAAGAAAGAAAGAGAAAAAAAAGAAAGAGAGAGAGAGAGAATGCAGGTATCTCTTAACAGAGGCTTGAACTTGCCTGAAATTAGATCAAGCTCTACATCACTTAACCCAATGTATCAGATTAAATTGTTATTGAATTATTTTTGATATATATACTACATTCTCTTGTGTAATTTAGTTATAGTGTAGTTTATGCTATGCACTTACAGAGCTAGTTTACTGTTTTTCTTTGAAATAAATATTCAAAAACATTTAACCTACTGATGCCTCAATTAATGTAATTTTATTGATATCTATTTTTATTTTGAAATTTACCAGTAGCTGCTGCATTTCCCACCCTAGGCTTATACTCGAGTCAATAAGTTTTCCCAATTTTTTTTTTTTTTTGTGGTAAAATTAGGTTCCTCAGCTTATATTCGGGTCGGCTTATACTCGAGTATATACAGGTAGTTTTCAAAGATCAGGTTTAATGTTGATAGTTTAACATTTCAGATTTATGGGGGGAAAATTTAAATTCTAAATTCAATGTAGCAAGTAGCCAACTCCTCCGGGTTGATCTGTTTCTTCTGTCTACATTCAAAGGTAGGCTACCAATATTTCTCAATCAATATTGGACATTCCATTCTTGCATAGAGGGCCCTCAGTGAACTCTCATCCAGAGATCAGGCATGCTTAATTTATCTTCTGCAGGGCTCCTAACCTTTGAATATATATCTGGGGTCCTTACACGTTACACAGGAGGCCCACCCACAACCTTGGTCCCCTGTTCCTTTGCAAGACCTATAAAATCACTGATTCCAGCCAACAGAGCTGCAAATTCTTCCTGTGCATCTCCTAGCAAATGAAATGCAATGATTCCATTTTTAATGTGGTGTTGTGTAGAAAGAAGATATAATTGGGAATTAGCTCCTCAGTGGCAAGGTAATGGCCAAACCATTTGAGGTAATCTGAGGAATGATTTTAGTCTTAAGGTCATCAACAGGGCCTATTAACAAACTTTTAAATGGGGAATTCATCGTGCTGGAATCAATTGTTATATTACCGGTATATATGGCATATTAAAATGTGTGTCAAAACCCCACCTGCTGTTCACATCTGCTTTTAAGCAGGTTAATTTGAATGGTTAGGGTTTCTAACTGATCTCTAAGTAGGATTTTTAATTCTAGTTCTTTATTTCTGATTTTAGATTGTTTTGTGAAATTCTGGAGATATTAATATTATTTGATATTTGTGTTTATTTTTATTTTGCAAGTAAGCTAATTTGAAAAGGCTGCTTGGGCCTTTAAGAATGACATAAGCTCCTGAAAAACAATACATGAATAATATATTTGCTTGGGGAAATGTATTGACAATATTTGATGGTTGAATCTATTTAAGAAAGGCTGTTAAGGGAACTCATCCTGTAATCTGCAAGAAATTGCATCTAAGTTCTTTATTATATTGACTTCCATTTATGTACATTTATTTTACACAAGTAGAATATTCTCTAGTAAATTTGTTAACTGGGTTTTTAAAAAAACCAAACAAACCTCTTCAAAAGCTTTTTTGTCTGAATCTGCTGGGATCACATTTTCCTGACGTTTCGGCAAGTTGCTTGGAAATTTCTCCAGGATCCTGGTTGAGGCTGATAATGGGGTCTCATGATGCCCTTCAAATAGGAACATGGTTTCTGTTATTCCCAAAGGAAAAAAAAATGTCCACGAAACAGTTTCACACAGTATACTTTCATTTAAATGGCTTGAAAAGATGAACAGTCCCAGTTAGATGATCAAAAGTTAATTTAACTCAGAATTCGATTTCCAATAGTGACCAATTTCTTGGAATATTGCAAACAAGACAGGAAGCCAATAACTGTCCTTCCCTGTTGTTTATTCCCAAGGCTGGTTGTGTCTGAGGTGCCATTCAGCTATCATAGTAGCAGTTACTCATAAGGTTGTCTTCTAAGACTGGAATCTATATGGCTCCAGAGGTTGGTTGTCATCCCTTCCCTAGAATTCCTTCTCATTGGCCAGCCTGGCTGAGAATGCCTGGAGTTGTAGTTCTGCAAATATCCAGAGCCAAAAGTTCTTTACACCAGTCTAAGAGTTTACCCAATCTCACTTAAAAGAGAAAACGTAACAGAATAACAGAGTTGGAAGCAACCTTGGAGGTCTTCTAATCCAAGCCCCTGCTCAGAAAGGAAGCCCTATACCATTTCAGAGAAATGGTTGTTCAATCTCTTCTTAAAAACCTCCAGTGTTGGAGCACTCACAATTTCTGGAGGTAAGCCGTTTCACTGGTTTATTGTTCTCACTGTCAGGAAATTTCTCCTTAGTTCTAGATTGTTTCTCTCCTTGATGAGTTTCCACCCGTTGCTTCTTGTCCTACCTTCAGCTGCTTTGGAGAATAGCTTGACTTCTTTGTGCCAGCCCCTTAGATATTGGAACACTGCTATCATGTCATCCCTAGTCCTTCTTTTCACTATAGACAAACCCAATTCCTGCAACCTGTTTTGAATTCTGCTGTGGAATACCTCTGTGGAATAGTTGCATATTGTATCCTTTTACATTAATACCCAGGATCTGAAAAGAATCACATTGCTAGTTCATTAAAGCTTCAGTTCTGGGTTTCAACTTACTGATGGCGAATGAACTCAATAAGTCAGGACCTCCCATGTAACTCTGGAGCGTAGTTTTTGTACTTCATAATAACCTTATTATACTTAAAATGACTTTTTCCCTTCCAAGTTCCTCTTCCTAATATTTATTTTGCAAAAGCCAGAAACATAGAGAGCTTTCTTTAAAACTTTAAATTAAACCAAGTATAATATGGTAGCAATTGACTGGCTTCTACAAACCTGCTTTTTGGTGCATTATTGTTAGTATATTCATAGAAAAGAGAATTTTATTATTTTTCCATCTCTTGTTTATTAAAAAGCTATCGAAAAGGAAATGGAAATGCAGTTGGATTTATTTGGACACAGTATGCTTCAAGAATGTAATACTTATTTTAATTTTCCATTTTGTTCACCAGAGGGCAGTATAATGTAGAAAAAGCCTTTCAGGTACCTATTAAAAGCCAGTGGTTCCTCAGATAATGGAGTCCTTTCTTTGATTTAAATCCAGGCTGAAACCTTAGATCAGTACTTGGGGTGATCACACATTCTTCAATGGTGACTCCTTGTATTTTGGGGCCTTCTATCAATGGAATGGGACTTCCCCGGGGCTTGAGAAAGAGAGAGGAACGATGACAAAAATGTGGAATCTTTAGGTACAGGAATGGAACATTTAATACTTTATAAATGTAAACAAAATAAATTCTTCCATGGATTTAAACATTTCACATTTATGCACAGCTCTGTGGAATTCACATAGCTTTTCCATTTTTTGTTACTCAATTTGGGGATAGGCAGCTTACGCTTTTGAGAAATTTGGAACTGTAATTCACACAAATCACTGCTGCCAGTCACTCTGGCAAAGATTCTTAAACACGGAGTCCAAAACATGTGGTAGCTTATGTTGGACTTAAGAAATCCAAGTATTTTTTTCTTTAATTAAACCAAATAAAGGGAACTAAACAGAATTCATTAAATATACTGGGTGTACATCCAAACTGTGGTGGAATAGACAAAGAAGAGAGAGATCTGATTTGTGGGTTGCATCAGCTCTGCACACTTACCATAATAGCCACTCCTTCATGCACCATTGATGGCGAAGCGTATAAGCCGGTAGAGTATTTCCCTACATAAAGTGTTGGCCTAGAGGAAGAACATTGGGAAGCAGGAAGAAAAAGTTAATAGTGCCATGCCTGTATTATCCAGCACGCCCAATAGGTACAGTGCCTGAGGCTTATACAAATGTTTTACGTTAAGGAAGATTGCGAAAATAGGGAAACAATGAAGTAAACTTTGCCTTGAAATTGCCCTTGGAAAATAAACAGAAATGGACGCTTGAATTTAACCTATTATTATGGGTTCTCAAATAAAAGAAGGGACTGATTGAAGAACACTGTACAGGCAGTCCTTGACTTATGACCAAAATTGGAACCAGAATATTGCTTAGCTCATTGTAAGCCGCCCTGAGTCTCCGGAGAAGGGTGGCATATAAATCAAATAAAAAAAAAAATCCATTGCTAAGCAAGGCAATGGTTAAATGCATCGTGCCCGATTTTATGACCTTGTCTGCAATGGTTGTTAACTGAATCACGGCAGTTAAGCGAATCATGGGGTCATTAAGCAAATCTGACTTCCCTCATTAACTTTTGCTTGTTGGGAAGCTGGCTGGGAAGGTCATAAATGGTGATCACATGATCCTGAGATGCTACAACCAATGTAAATACATGCCAAGCACTCAAATTCTGATCACGTGACCAGGAGTTGCTGCAATGGTCATAAGTGTGAGAACCACTCGTAAGTCACTTTTTTTTTACTGCCACTGAAAATTCGAACAGTTGTTAAATGAATGGTCATAAGTCAAGGACCTCCTGTATAGATCCAGGATTACATTCATAGCCCTAAGATTATTATAGCAGAAAGGCCCTACAAAGATCAGCGTGCCAAGGAATTACCAAGGTCTTAATACAGACTTGAACAATACACACACTCTCCTCTCCTACTCCCTCTCTCTATTTTCAGTCATAGATCATCCTCCGTAGATATTGCTCTCAACATTTTTATGCTTACTAGGCCAGTATAGAGGGATGCGGTGGCTCAGTGACTAAGACGCTGAGCTTGTCGATCGAAAGGTCGGCAGCTCAGTGGTTCGAATCCCTAGTGCTGCGTAACGGGCTGAGCTCCTGTTACTTGTCCCAGCTTCTGCCAACCTAGCAGTTCGAAAGCACGTAAAAAATGCAAGTAGAAAAATAGGGACCACTTTGGTGGGAAGGTAACAGCGTTCCATGCACCTTTGGCGTTTAGTCATGCCGGCCACATGACCACGGAGACGTCTTTGGACAGCGCTGGCTCTTCGGCTTTGAAATGGAGATGAGCACCGGCCCCTAGAGTCAGGAACGACTAGCACATATGTGCGAGGGGAACCTTTACCTTTTTTAGGCCAGTATGCATTCACAAAAAAGGACAGATGAGAAAGAACAGACAAATTTTAAATGTGGGGCTTTTTTCCCTGTTTCTGGGTAACACCTGGCAGTACCCGCCTCTATGTGGAAATTATTAGAATCTTTTTCAAGTGCTGCAAAAGGGTGGTAACCATTTTTTTTTGGTATGGATTAACTATTGGCACAGCCTGTTTTTTCCTTACACCCATGACTGTGTCACACAGATACACACTTGTATATACGGCTCACTGCATTAGGACTACTGATATAGTGAACAACACACCCAGCCATGACCATTAATGGCTGACCTCAAACTATGTCCTAGAGAGACAGTCAGGCCTCAGGCAAAACAGCCCCTACCTAACCCTTTGCCTACATGTCACCACATCTGTCTACATCAGGGGTGGGTTTAAAAAATTTTTACTACTGGTTCTGTGGGCGTGGCTTATTTTGTGGGTGTGGCTTGATGGTCATGTGACAATTATTTAGGATTTAGCATAGGTACTGGTCTACCAGGCTTTTGACTGCTTGCAGAGCTGTACCGATCTACCCATTTATTTTTTGCAGGTACTGATCTACTCATGTATTTTTGCAGGCACCGCTCTACTCATTTGTTTTCTTTTAACACTGATCAGCTGTAGGGCGGCCCTTTGACGCCCCCGCAAGAGTTTAAACAGATTTTTTCCCTCTAGCCATCAGCTGGGACTCAGGAGGCAGCAATAGATTGGGGGTGGGGCCAAATAAAAGGTAAGAACAATGTGGGGAGGGGGCGGGGGGGGCAAAACCAGTTTGGTGACATCATATCGTCACTGCTACCCGCTCGGGAGAACCGGGCTGAACTGGGAGGAACCCACCACTGGTCTACATTTGCAGGGTTTTATTAAAATTGCGTAGGAGATATCCTTGCAAGAGAAAGCAAACCTTGGATTTCTATTTGCATCTTTTGTGGCCCCTGTGCAGAAACTTATTCTTGCTCTCGTTTTGGGGTTGGCGTAAACGTTTGTCTGCTGAGTTTCTCATGAGCAAATGTTAATAATGGCAACAGAAGAGGCATCTGGAGTCTAGGATATTTGAATTCTTTTCAATGCAAAGTGCTCTTCATCCACAACCCACAGGTTAATACGAAAAAGGCTGTTGGCAAATACAGGAAGTCCTCAAGTTACGACCACAATTGAGCCCAAAATTTCTCTTCTTAAGTGTAACAGCTGTTAAGTGGGCTTTGCCCCATTTTTCCACCTTTCTTGCCACAGTTGTTAAGTGAATCACTGCCACTGTTAGATTAATAACACTAATAACATTAAGTGAATCTGGCTTTCCCATTGACTTTGCTTGTCAGCAGTCACAAAAAGTGATCACATGACCCTGCCACCATCATAAGTACATGCCAGTTGCCAAGCATCTCAATTTTGATCACGTGACCATGCTGTAACGGTTGCACGTGTGAAAAACAGCCATAAGTCCCTTTTCTCAGTGCCCTTGTAACTTGAATGGCCGCTAAACAAACTGGTGTAAGTCGAGGACTACCTGTAATGGGAGACTGTACTTGAATCTGATAGATTATTGAATCCCTGCAAGAGAACGACTGAGCTGATTTGATAATACTAAATGCACAATTTTTGACAAACAACCAAATAGGCCATGATTTGGGGATGGGTGGGTGGGAAAGCCTCTCACACTCACATTAGTTTGCTTTTGGCCTCCGTTTCTTTGGGAAATGGATATTTCCATTTAGTGATGCGCCCAACTTCACCGGACATGAACGTCAAGTATCGTAGGGTTTCTACTCCCACATTGGTGTGCATTACTTTCCATAAGCCTTCCCGCTGCCAGATGTAAAAAGCTACAACGGGGGAGCCGTAATTCTGGATCCACAAGACATCCCCGGACTCACTGTCCACAGTCACCACTAGTCCGTCTCCATTAGATGCAAAGTGAGACATTTCTGGAACAGGCACAAATAAAAAAATGACACATCTTCATAATTAGACACAACCAGCAGTCTTCTTACTACAACCTGCAAGTAGGGTTAATATTCTTACTGTATTGAGCGTCTTCGTCAGGCAACGTTGCCGCGTAATTGAAGTAAGTGGCATTCCAGCGGAGTTCCTTACTCTTGGTATCGTACATGGTGATGGTATACTCTGTTGAAAGGAAAACAACGTTGTGTGAAGGAGAAAAAAAACAACAATGGCTTCGAGTCTCTTTCTACTAGCATGCAGAGCAAAAGTGTACTGTGGAATGCTGGGAAATTCTTACCAGCCTCTGCTTGGCTATTATGGGGAGGGGGGAATATTTGAGTCTAATCCAGCAGAACTCTCATGATCTTTATGAAATCAGATATTACTAAGCAGTTTTCTCATTGGACAAAGCCTCAACATATTTCACTGAATATCAGCAAGCAGCACTGTCCCATTGTGAGTGGGAAGCTAATCTGATCTCTTGATGTAAGGCCTTCATCTTTATAAAGCAACCCTATCTATGAGCATGAAATATTCCAATGATAAGCAGGACTGAAGAAATGCTGTTTCCTTTTCCTCCAAAGGGGATCTAAAACACACATGCATGTACACGTACACACACACACACACACACACACACAGAGAGAGAGAGTCCCACTCACTAAATGAAGGGAACACTCATAAGCTAACTCTGGAGCTGATATGGATTACCTGTGGAAGCCTATGAGTCCTGCAGAACGGCAAACCCCATTTTAGTTTTTTCAACACTGACACGAAGGATCGCGGTAGCTCATGAGGGTAGAACACTGGGCTGATGTTTGAGACCTGTTGCTGCCACGGGGCGGGGTGAGCTCCCATCACATGCTCCAGCTTCTGCTGACACAGTGGTTCAAAAGCGAGCAACTGCGAGCAGATAAATAGGTACCACTTTGGTGGGCACCGGGGATGTGAAAGGAGCCCCCAACGGGGCATCCCCCAGGCAACGGTGATGTCACTGGCAAATCCTTTCACCACAAAAATACTCCAGTGCTTCCGACACAAAAATATAACCCTGACACAAAGCCATTTCAGAGGCTGAGGTGCAAGAATGTTCAACCTGATCTCTGAGAAATCAGGATGGGGGCCCTCCTAGGGACTCCGGGATGGCAGGAGGACTTCAGTAAAAACATCTCCCTTTTCCAATGGCTTGGTTTTCAAAACTTTCTTACCTGTTCGACCAAGATATAGCAGTGATGTAGATGGGCACAAGCTTTCAGCAAATGAAGAGGTTAAAGTCTGCTGTTTTTCTCCTGTTGCAAGGTCTACTACATACCAACTGTCCTGCTTCTTCCCTAAGAGTAAACATCAACATAAGTATAATTAAGCTTGAAGGGAAGTAGTGCAGTTAGTCCTCAATTTACGACCATTTGTTTAGCGAGCATTCAAAGTTACGTTGGTGCTGAAGAAATTACTTATGACCAGCATTCTCATATTCAGATAATAAGAATAAGAATTCTTGGCAACTAGTATCTATTTATGATGGTTCCCGTGTCCTGGGGTCAAGTGATTTCCATTTGTGACCTTCCTAGCTAACTTCTGATTAGCTAAGTCAATAGGGGAATAAGCTGGATTCACTTAACGACTTTGTGACACATGGAACAACAGTAGCGATTCACTTCATAACCATGGCAAAAAAGCTCCTAAATATAAAATTAATAAATAAAATAATAAAAAAATTGAGCATGACTCACTTAACAATAGCCTTGATTATCGATGGAAGTTCCAATCTCAATTGTGATCGTAAATTGAGGACTATCTGTATTTTCAGAACTAGTTTCCTGTCTACTAGCCACTAAGATATATGCTTTATCATCCGGATCTTCTATGAATATGAAACAACGGAAGCTCACAGCGTTGGCAAAAATCCAGCCAATGAATTAACTACTGAAGATTAAATAAAATTCAGGTAATCCCAAAACAAACAAAAAGCCCCAAGTCAAACAAGCAAAGAACAACCCTACACAACTGCAATATGGAGACAGTTTTTGGTAATCTGTCAAACATAACATTGTACCCAGCACACAAAATATTTCTAAATTAACTTCAGTTCATAAAAATGACAAAGTAATCTTTGAGTTGTTGCGTAAGGAATTATAAAACTAGATTTAAACATAAGAAAATATCTGAGGGCTGTAATGAAAGAAATTTCTATGCAAGTGTTTTATACACACATGGAAACGCTATAAAATACATGCAAATGTTATTTTTCAGTAGGAAATGGAACATTACCCATGTATAGAATTCCATCTGAACTGCGGCAAGGGGAGGCCTGGACAAGCTCTGGGATGGTGAATGGCAGTTTCTAGAACATAAATATTCATATTAGCCATCTTCACTTCATAGCAAACATTTAGCGAGGATTGCAAGACAAAGGCAATTGACGAATCCCATTTCAAAGCAGGTTGTTATTGAAGGGGACTGCCAGATTCAAGTTGTTTCATGTACGTCAATGCCAATTAGCAATATCTGCCATCTGCATTTGCCTTGCGTCACACAAAACGACAAAGATTTATATCAGCAAGTAACTCTGTGGTATTGATTTTGGGTCATTGCTACTTTCTCAGAGAAGAAGTATCTGTAAGTCTTAGTTTCTGGCCTATTTACTCTTGCATCCTTTTTGCTAAATATATGATTTACCTCCCTTATTTTACTACTAATTGGAACTTTGTTCACATTCCCTAGGGAGCACCTTAAAAGTTTCTATTTTGAGAAGCAAGTCCAGGAAAAAGAGGCAGGTGCTATTGCTCTATAATGCACACTTCTTTTCAGAGTGGAAGAAGATGGTACATCTATTTACTCTAAACACTCCAAGATGTATGATGACAGAAGAGATTAAAATTGAAGACACTGGCATGGATAGAGAAAAAGAAAGACATCATAAATCAACCCTCCCAAACAAAAGAAAACAAATAGATCCTGTCTTCTCCTTGTAATTATTTACCTAAAAAGAAAAGCAAACGGTCTTTTAAATGTAGTCATTTATCTAGTCTTGTACTTCCTCAAAGGAGTTCAGGGTATGTCATGGCCCCATCGGAGCCTGGGTCCGTAGAGAAGGACGAGAGGGAGCTAGGGCCAACGGAGGAACAACCGGAGGAACAGGACGAAGCAGTCCCAGGTCCCTCAGGCCTGGGAAGGGTTGCCAGCGGAGGAGAGAGGATGCAGGATGACCAAGCAAGGGGAGAGGAGAGGGCAGGTAGTGGAGCAGAGAAGTGAGGGAGCTCTGGCGATGAGCAATTACCTCCCCCTCCCTCCCAATCCCCGAGCACGGAGAATGGAGAGGAGGCAGGATCAGCGCAGGGCAACCTGACAACTCGGGAGGTGGGCGCCCTGCCCCTCTTCACAAGGCTCACCTGGGGGATGAAATTTAAAGAGATGCCACTGGGAGGGGAACTTGTTGGGAACAAGTGTTGCCTTTTTCCAGTCTCACGTGCTGCTCCCCACGTTTGGATACTTTGCTGTGCCTTGTCCTGCTTGCCTTGCCCTGCTTGCCTGGCCTGGCTATGTGCGAGTTCGCAGCAACACAATTCTGCTCTGTGTTGTGCTGCAGTCCCAGTGAACTCTTCCTGTGACGAGGACTCCTTGGAATCAAATTCCCTGAATTGTGGCTGCTCTCAGAACTATGCTGCTCCTCTAGACTAATAGCAGCCAGGAACTATTGGAGGTGCGTGTTTAGAGCTTTGCTCAAAGACTTGCAGTGAATGGTGGGACTTTGGGGGGGAAAGTTGGAGCAATAAAGGGGAGTTAAGCCTTTGTTCCGGCTGTGTTGCTTCTGTGCCTTGGGTCATCACAGGGTAGTACAACTCTCTGTGTTTTACACTCATGATAGCCTTGAGAAGCTAAGAATCGAGGACCAGCCCAAAAAGAATCCATGGGCTCAATGGCCCATCTTAATCTTCCTGATCAATAGCCAGCGCTCCTGCTTTGGATATCTCTAGAAATGCGGAAACTCCAGTGTTGAGCAGCGAAAGCCGAAGTGTCCACTTTTAGCACTGACTAAATTGTTCTGCTAACAAAGCTAAGTGCAGAACATAAAATTACACATGGTGCCCAGGACTGTGATCATTTACAAGAACATACAGTGCATTCATCCAGTTTATGGGATGTTTACCCACTGTATACCTGTTTGCAGCACCTACCTTATCCTCACACCTGTGTATCACAAAACTACAACACACATATAGCATGAACAGGTTCAGGCAGTTTTCTTGGCAAGATCACAGAAATGGTTTGCCATTGCCTTCTTTTTCCTAGGGCTGAAAGATTGACTGGCTCCAAGTTACCCAGCTGACTTTCATGCCTCAGGTAGGAATATAACGGACAGTCTTCTGTTTTCTAGCCAGGTGCCTTAACCACTACATCAAACTGGCTCTCTTAGCTCATTAATCTTTGACAAATTATTCATCCCGGAAGAAAAAAAATATTGCAACCATTTAGGAAACCGTTGAATATATATGAATAAATAATTCAAGTGCCCTGATAGTAAAGTATTACAAGGAGAAAGCAGTACAGGTAGTCCTTGACTTATGACCACAATTGAGCCCAAAATTTCTGTTGTTAAGTGAGACATTTGTTCAGTGAGTTTTGCCTCATTTAACGACCTTTCTTGCCACAGCTGTTAGGTGAATTACTGTGGTTGTTAAGTTAGTAACACAGTTATTAAGTGAATCTGGCTTCCCCATTGACTTTGCTCACAGGTATCAAACTCACCGCGTCACGTGACGTTTCACCATGTTTTCCCCATTCACGGAGCTGGCTTGGGCGTGGTCTGTGCATGACACATCCGGCCCACAGGCCACCAGTTTGACACCCCTGACTTTGCTTGTCAGAAGTCACAAAACCTGATTACATGACCCCCAGGACATTGCAACCATCATAAATTTGAGTCAGTTGCCAAGCATCTGAATTTTGATCACATGACCATGGGCATGCTGAACTGGTTGTAAGTGTGAAAAATGGCCATAAGTCACTTTTTCCAGTGCTGTTGTAACTTTGAACGATCACTAAATGTACTGTTGTAAGTCGAGGACTACCTGTATCCAGTAAAAAGTATGAGATGAAACATGGGCTACCATTTCAAGAGCTTCAGCACAGCAAGCGGGCCTTCTGGTTTATAAGGAACTGCAGTAAAAATTATTTATCCCTCAGGCATAAGTGTAATTGTGTTTCTGGGATGAGCTTAACTGCCAAAAATAGCAATTTTGACCCCCTGTATGTATGCAGAAACATTAAAAAAATTAAATAATAAAATAAAAAGGCATGGCCAAAAAGTTCAAGATCACAAAAAGTACTTCACGTTTCGTATTTCAGGTCTGTGGGCAGGAAAAAAAAACCCATATTTCCTGTGCTGAAGTAGTACAATAAATATGCTATGAAACAGATCTCAATCTTCCAAAGAAATTGGTGAGAACGTACTAAACCACTTGAGTAAAGTGCATTTTAGAATTCTTTCTAAACACAGTGTGATTTCTGCTTTCTTGTGGGAAGATGAAAACTCTAGCAAAATTGCCACCTTCAGGACCACAGTGTACTTCGAAGAACTAAAGTAATGCCTTCTTAACACTCTAAAGGCTGCAAGTGCTAACAAAACAGAAAAGGTTGATACCTACACAGAATGGAGAAAAAGTGATTTATACCGGGAAAACCTTTTTCTTCACTTCCTGCTTCCTATTTCAGCCTTTTCCAACTTGCTGCTTTTCAAATGTTTTGCAATTGCCATTCAAAACCCGGAGAAACATTTTCCCCATCTGTTGCTATCTTCTTTAATTTCAGATGCAAATGTGATTGCTCTTTCCTCTAAACTAAAGAAACTGTTACCACTGTGCCTTTAGGGCAATTTGAGAGGAAACACATTTCCCCCCCCCCAAAAAAAAATTGTAAGAGGAAGTCATAACAGTTTCAGGAAGAAAAAAAAACTTTGTTGAAAGGCAAATTTAATCTCTATTTCATCACAAAGCTGCTGTTCTTAAGTAAATCAGCAGAAATCTCATCAGTCCTATTTAACCCTTACATACTTTGAAAACAATGACAGAGGCACTATGGTCTAAACAAGTTAATATTGGAACCAATGCAGTTATCACAGACATCCATTTTTTTCCTGGAAAGGATGGATTTTTGGATGCTTGCTTGTCTGATCGCCTTGAGACTGTAATTAATTGCCTGGCTCTCTTCTTGCTTCATCAAAAGATGCTCCCAAGTCCAATTAATCTCTTTCAATATTGTACATGTAATGTAATTCAAAAATAAGCTAAAGCGTTTATTAGGCTTATTACAAAGCCAAAATCATTTTCCTTAAGACAACAATGAACATTTTAAATTCAGTGTTCCCTGCTTCCAAAGAAGGAGCCTGGGCATCACCACATACCATTCCTGGAATTATAAACCTAAAACAGGCACCAACAGATAATAAACTTCCAAGACAATTACCTAATCTGTATAATATTTTGGAAAATGCAGACTGGATTTTATTATACATTTTAGTTGTTATTTATTATTTTATACTAGAATTTTTAATTGTATATTTACTGAATGTTTTTATTTGTTCTGGTCTATGTCTATAATAAACTGAATTGATTGATTGAATTGATAAATGCAAAAGTTTTATCAGGCGAAAACCAGTACCGTATTTTTCAGACTGTAAGTTGCAACCGGTGTATAAGACGCACCAAGATTTCAAAGAGGTAAATAAGAAAAAAAAAGGGGGTTGCCCTCCCCGTCCCCCAGGAGCACTCTGCAGGCCTCCCAAACCCTCTGCTTACCCTTTTTTTTTTTGCGAAAAACAGGTCCATTTTTTGCAAAAATGGAATGAGTGGGGCGGGGCTTCAGGAGGCCAAAAATGGCTGTATTCGGTGCATAAGATGCACCAACATTTCCACCCTCTTTTAGGAGGGAAAAAAGTGTGTCTTATACTCTGAAAAATACGGTACTTCAGAGCATATTGAATAATTGACAACTTCAGTACTATGGATCTGGTTTGCTGATTGGAACAGAAAGAACTATAAATTTAGGAAGAATATATGTGCCCAGTGTAAAAAAGATGCTTAGGATTTCTTATTGTGACCAGCAGGCCTATTTAGCTTGCATAAATATCATACATCCACATTGCAGTATCTTTTAAAGTATTTTCCAAATAAGTATATCTGCAACCTTCTAGTAAGAAACCTAGACCATATATATTCCTAAACCATAATGTTTAGATTTATTCCAAGTAAGGAGCCAAAGTTTATGAATCACAGTAGATGAAATTGTCTATTGCCATGTACCAAAAACCATCTTGTTAATGAAATTGATGAATCCTTGTTAGTCAAATCTCTGCATTCCTTTTGCTCTTCTTCCAACCAATTGCTGGATTTGCAACTGAGATACCATAGCTCAATATTTTAAGAGATTAGCTTTTTGCTAACTCATACTGCAGATAGTCCCTGACTTACAAGGACTACTCAAAGCTACAACAGCAATGGAAAAAAGCGACTCATAACCGACCCTCACACTTAATGATCGTTGGAGCATCCCCAAGGCCACATGATTAAAATTTGGATGCTTGGCAACTGGCAGAATCCTGGATTCATGCAATCACCATTTCTGACCTTCCTAGCTGGACACAATCAGATTTGCTTAATGATCCCATAATTCAGTTAACAACTGTGGCAAAAATGGTCATAAAAGCAGACATGATGGCACTTTGGCACTTTGCTTAGCAATGGCACATTAATGGCACTTTGCTTAGCAATGAGCAATTCTGTTCCCAATTTGGGAGCAGTTGAGGACTGCCTATATAGGCCCCTGAATCTTGTATAATGTGACACATAGAAATTTTCAAAACAGTTATTAATGTAGAAGAGCTCTCCCAGATCTGAATGTTTACCTTTGGAGATAAACCATTTTGCAGAAGTTTTACAGCTTCCTAATTTTTCTTAAAAATAAGTCCAAATGTTAGTCAAGTGAGGGTTTGTTTGTTTATATATAACAGGGGAAAGAGAAAAAACTTTTTTTGTTTGGGGTAAAAATATATTGAAAGTTACTATATGTAGGCTTCTTGTCTAGTGTTATTCCTTATAAAATCAGAATTTTACATACATTGTCAAAAGAGATCTTCCTTAAACAGCAAAGCAAGCTAGATAAACCTGCTTTATTCATCTGAAAAAGCTGTGTTTGCCATTTAGTGAGAACAAAATAATTACTTTATGATCAAATTATACGTACAGTTAAGCCTTCGTTATTCTTGCCACCAAGAGTGTAGAGACTTCCATCATTGGGATCAGGAAGAAATGCCGGCCTAGGACTGAAGAAATGATTAAAACAGCTATTACTGCATCACATTTGTGAAAAGAAGAGGCAGCAGAGTTGTGGTCAGTGTACATTTTCTTGTGAGCATGGCTACATTACGAAACAGACGTGGTGGGGTTTTTTTAAAAGTCAAATATGCATTTTTAATTTAAAATGCATATTTTAATTTAAACCCTTGGTTTTGCATACCACCAGCCTCTGAATTTGGACGGACATAGCAAACTTTCAAATTGCTTGATTTCAAATTATTTTTAATCTTTCAAACTACATGCCACTTTTCAATTTGGATATTAATTATATGGGTTCATTTTAGTAATAATTTCTAATCAGCTGTTCTGGTAAAACAGGGAACAGGTTGGGCAGACGTTGCTGAAATACAAGCTCAAGCAGCCACTTGTCTTGCAACCAGAGTTACCTTGCCTATTCCTACTGAAGATCAATGTACCGGTATTTGTTAGCTTACGAATCAGCATGCCTCTTTTGAAGCAAATACCATACTGAACTGCTCTTCAGTCAAGAATAAAGCTGTGATGTGCAAAATAAACTTCAACATGTTAAGTTCATCTTAAAATAAATGACTTTCAGTACACACTTTAACATAATCTTAGACTGACATTTTGATTTTTTTCAGAAGCCATTCTGGGAGTTGAAGTCCACACATCCTACAGCTGCCAAGGCTGAAAAACACTGCTCTTGTGCCCACTGTATAATTTTATTTATTTAGGCTTTAACTCATTTTTCTACTGCCCGCTGCAATCTACAGGGACTTCTGGCCATTAAGAGCCACAAACTCAATTAAAAATGACATTAAAAACAAAGAAGTCATTTAAGCCATAAGGTTTTTCAGGCACCATAGGAAACTATTAGGGGTATTCTGAGGGTGTCAAAAAAGTGAAGATGGCAGCCACAGCTACTATAAAATCCTGCCCCTCTTTACATGCACTGTACAGCATGCAGGCTAGGGAATTCTGGGAGTTGAAGTCCATACTTCTTAAGTTGCCAAGGTTGAAACAGACTGTACAAGAACATAGCATTCTCTAACCCTCCTGTTGTTGGCGGATCACAGAGCTCCCCAGCTTTCCTGTTTTGTAGGAGACAAGTAATTATTGATCCTCCTAGCCTTTAAAGTATATTTGAGGTGTCTTCTGAGAAGGACTGCTACAACTCATCATAGCCACCTCGCCATGGGACAGCTCACCATAGGCAATTCAACAAATACAAAAAATACATTACTTTTGCCAGAACCATGACCAATAATAATAAAAAAAGTCAATCCAGAAATACAAGAGTTACAATAATTTGCAAGTTGTCCTGCAGCGTGTTGACCACGGCGTGTTGGCCAAAGTAAGCTGTCCTAGACCTCTTCTGAGCGTCCTGCACAAACTAGTTTGTGCCGGGGTCACAGAGGAGAACGGCCAAGCAGAAATTGAGGAGCACTATCTTTTAGGCTCAGTAGTGGGTTTCAATTTTGTATGCTACTGGTTTGCTTGTGGGCGCGCCCGTGCGATGCTTCTGCGCATGAGCAGAGACGTCCAAGCAGGTGGGCGGAGCCTCCTGCCACTGCTTAGGCTTTATGCAATTTAGCACAGACTTGGATCAAGGTCTTAGTTAGTACCACATGGTCTTGAGAAAATACACAGATCGCCTTTTACAAAGAGAGCTCCTAACTCTCCCACATTTCTCTCTAAAGTTTGGTGTACTAGAATAGTTGTTAACAGGTACCTAATGGATCCAGATAAAAGTGACTGAGTTGAACAGAACAGATATTAAAGTTTTGAGAACCGTGACAGGTCCCCTGAAAAGTAAGAGTGAGTGAATCACTGGAAATAAGAGGACACTTGTCCCTTGGAAAAAGAAAAGGGTTTGTGTGTAGAGACAGCTCAAAATGCCTAATGGAGCCAGGTCTGCACAATGGCTGGTAGTCCTGTCCCCAATGCCATTTGGAAGAACCTATATTGGTGTCATGATTTATATCACCAGTCAACAGCATGATCAGTCAATTGATATTGATATATTTTGGGAATTGCTGGATGTCTTCACAGTTTTATTGCAGGACCAGGAAAATTGCAGTTCAAATGTTTTCATTCACTTTCCAGGCACTCGGTGGTAGCCAGCCTGTGTCTGGATGTAGAACTAGGTTTTGAGGCAGGATGTCTGGGCTTTCCATGTGGTGTCCTGGGTGCTCCTATATCATTTCTACTAGGGATTGTACATGTGGCCTTGTTCCAAAGGTCCTTTAATCTGGATCTGCCCTGACTCTGTAATGTAAACGGATCATGCTGCTGTCTACACCAGCAGGTGTCACACTTTCACCTGATCTAACAATACTCTTAGAACCAGTCTTATTGTCCTCAGCTCCAGTAGGTTAAGCAGCAGTGAGTACCTTTGAGGAAATGCACCAATTTATTTAGATGTGAGTTCCTCACACCACCAGGTTGGTATCTGTGACCACTCTATGTCCAATTGGCATTCCCTGCACCAGATTGGCTGAGAACCATTAATATAACTACTTGCAAATAAATGAAATATGATGGTAATTTGGTCCTGGATTAGGAGAAGGACCTACAGTAGTACCTCAAACCATCTTCCACTATAATTTTACCTCAGCTTCCTTGACACTAGGATCTTCTTTACAGTCTTTTGGAACTCGAGGGTCTGCCGCTTATACCCATTTTTCTTTCATCTCTGATGGTGGAATCCCAGAGACAGAATTTGCTTCAAAAAAAATGTGTATGTTCTTGTCTTGCATTTCCACAGACAGTGAAACCTCATTGTGTCATTACTCACTGCTATCTGCATATAGGTTACTTTGATATGCCTGGTATCTAGTTCACTGGAAAGAAGTTGTTACATCCTGTTGCATGGTAAATAAGCTCAGTGCTGCTGTTACTGTTCATATGTTGGCCGAGGCTGGTGGAATTTCCTCTCAATTTGCTGTGCTGCCCCTAGGCCAGTGATGGTTAACCTTTTTGCCGTCACGTGCCAAAAGCAAGGGGAGCGTGGGGGATCGCGGGTGCGGGTGCCCACATCCATAATTCAATGTGCCCCTCCCTCCCACGCATGCCCCCCCTTCCCCCTGCTTTTGGCACATGATGGCACAGTGGGCCCAGTAGGCCAGCTTTCCCCCCTCCCCAAGCTCCAGAAGCTTTCTAGGAGCCTGGGGAGGCCAAAAACAGCCTTCCCCATCCTCCCGGAGGTTGGAAACAGCCAGTTTCCCGACTTCCAGTGGGACCGGAAGGCCTAAAAATCAGTTAGCCGGTGCGCTGGAGCTGAGCTAGGGCAACACTCACGTGCCCACCAATATGGCTCCGCGTGCCACCTGTGGCACCCGTGCCATAGGTTCGCCATCACGGCCCTAGGCCTTTGCTGCAGTTTGGCTTGGTCAATATGGCTGGTTGATTGGAATGGCTCCAATGCTCCTTCTTTCATTGGTCTTATTTTTTGGCTGGTATGTGGCCTCTTGCCTGAAGCTAGTGCATTAGTCAGCTGGTTCATGCTTGCAGGGCACAGCCTGCTCGACTACATGTTTATTGACATTACAAGTATTTTCTCCTATGTTTTTTTCCTCCTCAGCTCTCAAACTGCTGGGGAAGCCTCTGCTTCCTCCCAGAAGGCAGAGCTAAAGAATGAGGCAAGGGCTGCTCCACAGAGCAGGAAGAAACTTTAAGCTAGGCTTTTTACAATGAAGTGGTGTTATTAACTCTTTTCCTCCTGGCTTCATTTTTAAAGACAGAAAATGAGGTTTTCCTTCTTGCTACACCCCACAATGCCTCCCCCCCCCAACTAATACGGAGAGGTTTATGTAGAGATTTCAGAATAATAATAATCCTGGAAGAAACAAATAACTGTACTGCTCATATAATCAACCATTTTGATCTATCCTACAAAGCTTGCACTGCAGAAAGTGCTTTCATTTTAAAAGCTTGGAATTGTGTTAGTTGTTGTTTTCCAGTGCAATTAAAAAAAAAACCAAACTAGGAACTGTAGATCCTGAAAAAGTAGGGCAAAAAGGAGAACTTACTCTTCCATGTGCAGCGGCACCTGAAGTACAGGATCTGCAAACAAAAAGAAAAGGTCAAGGTACAAGCAATTAAACATTCTGGCCTCACATCAAGCTTATAGCCTGTTATCCAGCTGGCACCTGAGAAGGTTTGTAGTTTGCAAGAAAAGTAAGATAAGGAGTTTGCAAGAAAAAAGTTCAAACAGAAAAATGCAGTGGAAGAGTAACCTGATTAGCAATTATATTCCGATTACTACAATTCAGGGACTTGCCAAAAATGAGATCCCTGAGTTGTCAGTTAAATGAGAGTTTATAATCTGCAAAACTGCAAATTATAATCTGCAAAACTGTTCTGCTCCTTGGGAGTTTCGGTTCTTCATTAACATTCTTACTTTCATCTTAAAATTTGCCACTCTCTCTACACCCCGAGTTTAATGTTTAATTCGTCCATTCTTTAGGCTACGTATTTATTTATTTATTGCTTAAGTTACTCTGTGAAGTGTATGAAATGAATTGTAGTATACAAACAATAATGTTCCTTGCACTGGAATGCAATGATCTCTCTGCCCCTTCATGGCAGCTCCCACATGACATAACAATGCTGCAAAATATTGCTGTATTACGACCAAGAGCAGATTGGAAGACTTGTAAACCTCCAAATTCTGCTAGCATCCCAGCATCTTAAACCAGTACAATCAATGATAAAGAAATCAAAATGAGTTTTGTCACTCTTGCTCTAGTTCTTACTTTTACTCAGAACTGGAAAGACTGCAGTGTGCTTTATGCATATTTTCTACATGCAAGCGAGAGAAGAAGGTAAGACAAATATGTTACAAACCTTAATAGCTATTTATGAGAGCAGGGTTGTGTCACACATGGTTACTCAACACCAGTCAGTTTATTGTGATTTTTAAAATTTCTTAAATACCATTTTAATCAATATAGATTGATAAATTCAGCAACTGTGCTATCATGCCTCAGACAAAATAGAGCAACAAATACACAATTAATATTAATAAAATGATGAATTAAAACACTTCAATGAAATACTTATATGAGGAATATAGTCCATTTACGCAAAAATTCAGGAGGATTTATGTGAGCATTTGCTCCTTTAAAAAGCAGATTACTTCTTGGAAGGAAAACAAACCTATACAGCAACACTGCCTAGTGCTACAAACAATTTCAGATCAGCTTCTTCCCCACATAAACAAAATGATGCAAGAGCAAAGAAATAAGAGGATGAGTCCTCTTACAGGGAAACTTGGCACTGCTTTACACAAAACCATTTTTCACATAAACAGGTCATTTATCTTTGACAAAAACTGCTTAGTCAGTGAGGTTTCCCCATTACTGAATGCTATGACCAAAGAAGCAAACTTATTGAATTGTTGCCTGTTGCATTATATTTTTTAGGCACAGAAGTCTTTCCAAGAAAAGAATAAATCTCAAAACAAAATTTTCCCCACTGTATCTTCCATTATTTGTCATACATCAGAAAATGCATTCAACACAAAATAGTTGCAATGTCTTTGGACCGATTATGTTAGAAACCTTTCACCTGGACCCAGGTCTTACTTCTCTGTTGGATACCTGCCTGTGAACATTAATGGTGAGCAGACTATGCATTTATTTTGTCATGTGCCTTGATGGCATTCTCACACTTTTCAGTATGAGGAAAAATAAAGAACTATACTTTTCACACATATTATGAAGCAAGCACCATTTTTATTTACTAATAGTCCCATAGGAAAAAAAAACTTACTGATTTATTAATATTTTCAGACCCAAGACTTACTTTTTGCCAATTGTTATCTAAATATTTAATTCTGGCTATGTCTTTCGTATTCTTCTTTCTTTATTCTTCTACTCCTTCATATACTCTTTTTACCAAATGATAACAGATTACACTATATCTGTCTGTCTCTCTCTGTTATCTCTCTCTCTCTCTCTCTCTCTCTCTCTCTCTCTCTTTCTCTCTCTCTATCTATCTATCTATCTATCTATCTAAACAAAACACTATAGCCAACTCAAAGCCTCTTTATAAAGGAGAACCATATAAATTGCAGTAATAAATAATCAGAAGGCTGTAGTTTTATACATTTTCCAAAATACTAAAACTACAACTTTCTCCTTCATTACAGAGGCACCAATATAAACTGAGTCATAGTCCTCTTCCAATTTTTTCTAAGCAAATAAATTGAATAAATAGAATACTCATATATCCATTATTTCACAAAATACCTCAATATATATTTATTTCCCACTATTTCTTTGTGCTGCCCTACAAAAACAGCCAAGTTTCTTTCAGACAGGGTAAATTCCATAACAGTTAACAAGGACAGCCAAACTTTCACATATTCCTCAATACTACCAGCAGGAAGTCCTAGGATTTGATGGCATGAGTTTCTAGCATGGCCTGATGGTTTAATTACATAAAAAGCTTTCTGAAGAGACCCTGTCCATTTCCACGCACACATCTAGATTAATTTGTCTGTTTATAAAATAATATTTAAATTCTGAAGTGTGCCTCTCAAGTAAATTGAAGGTTTCTTTTTTGCTTCCATTTTGAATGTGGAATCTTTAAGAGATAAATCATACAATTGTCACCCTTGGGACCATCTTCTGCACATAATGTTGGATGGCCCAAAGGAGTCAGGCTGGAAGAGGACGCCTCTTTGTGATCAGTAAGCCATGTTAGCTCTTTGCAACAGGCCAGATCAAGAAACAGAAGCAACATGGATTCTAGGAATGCTCTTGGACATTGTAGGGCAACAGAATCTTGAAAGCTAGTTAGAAATTCTGTCTGCCTTACCTTATGCCAAACAAAATCAAGGAGGGTAGGGCTTTTTTAAATGTCTTTTTTGTGCTTTCTATTTTCTTAGGACTGAGTTGCTGTTTTTCCTTTCTTAATGGTTCATTGTTCTTTTGCCTTTTCCCAAGGCCAGATCTACATTCAGGCAGAGACCTAGAGAGACATGTTCTCACCGGCATGTCTTTTACTTGGAAACTGCTGGCCTCCATATTCACATTGGATCTCACCTTCTGTCCTTCAGGAAAACTGGTGAACACTGTTTTCTTATACAGAGCATTCAGAGACTGAGCACATCAATAGATTTAATGCTGGAATGTTTTTTTTTACGGAAGTCATCAAAAGTCTTACAAATAAACAGTATACAAATGTAACAGACAAGTGTTCAGATGGAAGCTAGTGAAACCTTCAGCAAAATGGAGGAATCCCGAACAATCTGGTAGGACACTCCATCCCAGCCCCTTTGGCCCCTGACCTCAATAGAATTCAGTAGACAGGAAGCATTTCCCCTCTTCATTGGATATTTTCTAGAGGACGGTATCATCCCCCCTGCTGATATTAACCTCCTTGGGTTTGTACTCTTTTTATTTCTTTTTTCATTTATTTATTTAAAAGGCACGGAATCAAGAAGAAAAGAAAGGGGGGGAAGAAAAGCAGGAAGAAAAAGAGATTTATGAACAATATAAAAAGAAAAAATTCAATGTATCTTAAATTAGTGCTGCATATTGAAAAAAATCTTTTATCAACTGAAGACTTCAAAAGATTATTGAAATCAAATTGATGCTCAATAATTTAAAACAGTAGCTGCTATAATCTAAATTATAAATCCGAATTAAGGATTAACAAAGATTTTGATCTCATCTAAGAATTCTTATTTAATGAATCAAACAGGAATTGATATATTAAAATATCTAACTTCAGATGCAATACAGGTCATATGAACAATTGTAATCCATGCATAGTTTACAAGTTGAATTAAATTCTCCATCAGACTTTTTCTTCAAATATGAGAGCACAAACAGTAAGCCATCCTTTTTATGCTGTATAATAAAATGCATAAAGTATCCTAGCAGCTGTTAATATATTCAGAATGAGCTTAGTATACCTTATGTGAATATAAAGATCGGTAATGTTTGATAGAAAAACAACTGCCTGGAAAGATTCCATCTTTAAAATTTGTTTCATTCTACAATAAATCATCTTCCAAAATTTTTGAGCTTTACAATATAGCCACCAAACATGACAAAAAACCTAATCTAATTAGTGCATTTCTGAATTATTAAAGTAAATTAAAATTAAAGTAAATTAAAGTACCTTATGATTCTTGATGAATGTATCTTTTATGTACACTGAGGGCATATGCACCAAGACAAATTCCTTGTATGTCCAATCACACTTGGCCAATAAAAAATTCTATTGTATTCTACTTACGAGACCGCCTGCTGCTACCGATAACCTCCCACCGGCCAATACACTCTCACAGAGAGGGCATCCTCAGGGTGCCGTCAGTCAAGCAATGTTGGCTGGTGGCCCCCAGGGGGAGAGCCTTCTCTGTGGGGGGCACCCACCCTATGGAATGAGCTACCTCCTGGAATAAGACTGATCCCGGACCTTCGTACCTTCTGCAAAGCCTTGAAGACTTACTTATTCCAGCAAGCCGGCCTAGCTTAAATGGTTTTAAATTGGGATTTTGAATTTTATAGATTTGGGGTTTTAAATTGGGAGGCCGATTGATTTAATATCTTTTAATTATCTTAATTTTTGTATTGTATGTATTTTAATTCTGGCTGTTCACCGCCCTGATTCCCTTCTGGGAGAAGGGCGGGATACAAATTAAATTATTATTATTATTATTATTATTATTATTATATTCTATTCTATTCTAAATGAATTAATGCATTTCAGCAGACAATACTTGAGGTAAAAGATCTTGTACTACTTTTCTCTAAATGCAACTTTCACAGTAACTTTAATATTTGTTTTCCATTCCCTTTCCCATTGCTGCATATCGATTGCCCTCTTTAAGTTCTGCATTCATTTAATCATACCATCTTTAACTTGTTTGGGTTCTGAGTTATCTTGCACTAACAACTTATAAATAAGCCCCCGCTGAAGTTGGAAGCTTGTCAAATTTAGTCAGGTCTCTTAGAATTCTATCTTATCTTTGTAATTCCTTTTGAACTAGGTTGCTTATTTGAAGTCACCGGAATCAATAAGGTGATTCTGACCATTCTGAAGAAAGAAACTCAAAAGATTTCACCTTTTTAAAAATTAACAATTAGCTTTTGCAGTACATACACTTTTTCCCCCCAATGGTCATTTTTTGGAACAGTTTATTCACTTAAATGAAAATAATATTACTGAAGCAAGGGAAGGTGGTCTGGATTGATTTTCCCGCCCTATATTCTATACTTTTACTACTTGTTTTATGATCAAATAGGTTGAGCACTTCTGCCTTCATTGAGCCAAACACCATCTGGGAATACTGCTCCCTCAAAAGAAACAACCCATCCATAAAGTGATACAATTAACTTGGTAACGTAGATTGAAATTTCAGTCAATCAAACCTTTATTGCAAGGCCAGAGAACACAACTATAAAATACATAAGCTGTAAGTATTATTAATAAAACTTAAAAAAAGACAAATGAGTTTTTAAAAACAAGTTTAATTAATAATAATTATAAATTGAAATTTGGTTTTGCTAATCTACCTCCTTATTCCATTTCTTAAAAATCATAAACATAATCCCTGGCTTTTTATTTGACTGCTTACTTATTTGTCTCTAGCACTCAATTTAATACATAGTCTTCAATTCCTATTGGAAAAAATTGAAGTACAAAGTTTACCCTTGATAAAATATTCATTTTTTACTGTTGCTCTTCTAGTCAGTTTTAGTTTCCGTCAACTTAAAAAGTTTCTTACTATGTTTTTGAATACAGTAATTGTTTTTTAATTAAATGCATTATTTTTTATTAAATAAATTCCCAGATATCAAATTTTTAACAGTGGCATTTTTTCAGAGAAGTCCAATGTAATCCTTCTTATTAATTTGATATTCTGATATAACTTTGTATGTGTTCCATTCCTAATATTAGAGAATCCCTTGGATGAGTAACTGCAATATAACCTGCATATAATAATTTTAATTAATTTTCTTGATTTGCCAGCTTAATTCCTAAAATTTTATTTATCATTATCTTGGTGCTTTGTGTCTTTTAAATGGTCTGTACTCATGGAAAAAATGACTCTCAGTTCATCTTCTTCAGAGTTGTAAATATGAAAAGCCGTTCCAAAGGCTTTTTCCACAACAACAAAGATTATAGCTGCTTCCTTCTTTCTCTGGTTCATCAATAGGCATTCAAAAGATTGATTGATATTTCCTATTTCTAAACCACTCATTTCCCTCACATAATGTATTATATTAACCCTCATGTATCAGATTGCCTTTGTGACATAAAAGACAACGTAATCTCTTTATGAGGATTTCTGTAAATGTCAAAAGAGAGAGATACATTTCTGGGCAGAGGTGGATTATGGACTTTTTTTGTAAATCAAGGAAATAAAACGCTTGATGTGAAGGAGGAAGAACTTGATGTTATTTATTTCATTAATTACCTGAGTTAATGGTTTAATGAACATTTCCTGGAAGATAATATCACAGAAAAACCATCTGGTCTTGAAGATTTTCCAATAACAAAGAAAGGAGAATTAGCAGTGTGTACAAATTGTTATACAATATCCTTATTTTCATACACTAGCAAAATAATACTTCGGACTATCCAATGCAGATTAGAGTCCTATATGAAAAGGGAGAGCCTAAATGTTCAGGCTATCTTTAGAACACAATATTGCTGATATAGGCTGGATAATTAAGAAAGTCAAAGTCAGCTTCACTGATTATAGAAAGGCCTTTGTATTGATCATGTCAAGTTGTGGTATGTGCTTAGAAAAATGGGAAACCCAAAACTTCTCATTGACCTCGTATGAAACCTATGCATAGGTCAGGAAGCAACAGTTCAGGCAGAGCATAGTGAAATAGAATGGCCCCAGGTTGGCTTATTTATTCAAATTATGTGTGGTATATATATTGAGGGAAGCTGGACTGGAAGAAGTTGAGTGTGGTTTTAAAACTGAAGGAAGACACATCAATAACCCCTGCTATGCTGTGCGCTACTCTTAATAGTTGAAAATGCAAAGGATCTGTAAGGTCTATTGATAAACGTTAAGGAGCAGCAGTCAAGAAATACATTAACACTTGGAAGAGTAGCAGTGAAGGCCCTGGGAATAATATTCAGATGTCAGTATGTGTTTATACCTACAAAACTCAGAATCAAGGAGGAAGTGGTTTTCTCTGTGACACTCTATGGAAGTGAAAGTGGGACTTCTAAGAAGCAGAACAGAAAAAAAAGTATTGATGCTTTTGAACTTTAGTATTGGAGAAGACTCAGAATCCCATGGATAGCCAAGAAGACAAACAAATGGATCACTGAATAATAAAGATAAAGGTAAAAGTTTCCCCTGTCCAATCATGTCTGATTTTAGGGGTGGTTCTCATCTCTGTTTCTTAGCTGAGAGAGCCAACGTTGTCTGAAGACATTTCCGTGCTCATGTGGCCAACATGACTATACACCGAGGTGCATGGAATGCTGCTATTTTCCCACCGAAGTGGTACCTATTTATCTACTTGCATTTGCATGCTTTTGAACTGCTAGGTGGGCAGGAGCTGAAGCCGGTAATGGAAGCTCACCCCATTGTGCAGAGCACAGGTCTCAAACCCGGGCTATCAGCTTTCCAGCTGACAAGCTCAGCATCTTTAACTGCTGAGCCATTGTGCCTCCAAATAATATAAAACAATATTTGTATAATACATCACTTTTGCATTTGCTCTTGAATGAAATCCTTATGAAACTGTTGACTGAAGAGAAGCCCAACCCACAAAGAAAGTGTCAGCTCCTGGATCTCCATCTGCGCCGGGGCTGCCATTTGGGGCTGCCATTCTTGTCTCTCCTAAATGCCGGAACGTGACAGAAAGCTGCAGTCTGATAGACAAAATCAGCCATGCTAGACTTCCAGGTTTCATATATATTATTCAGATGCCTGAATTCCACGTTTCCATTTTGTTCAGAAAAAATTGGCCAAGTTGAAAAATTCTTTAACTGCTGGAAATAAGGGACTATATATTTGTTCGTACATTTTTGAATATGGCAGTTTGTTGAGGTTGAGATTTAATTCAGATTAAGTTAGAAAGAGCTACCTCCAAATTTAGTGAATTTTTAGGATGTACACTGCACCACAGTCAAAAGGCTACTATTTCAGATGTCTACTGCACACACACAAATTTGCTTATGCACATGAAAAGAAATCCAGCAACCAGCTATTGCATCAGTGGAAGGCTAGTTTTGTTATTGTTTTGTAATAGGCATACAAGAGCCATAATAACCTTATTGAGCAGGGAAAAAAACAAGTTGTCAGATTCACATGTACACATGGCAAAACTTGTTTGACAGCCAATATTTTATAGGTTTAACAACAGTCATATTGAGGCCAAAAAACTTTATAAGCACATTCTCTTTCTATTTGTTATTCCCTAAGGTTTGGGTGAACAGAGAACACTTTCTTAACCCACTGTTGCATTTCAGGTTTTTCAAGGAGTATTATGGGGAAAGATTTAACTGCTTTTTCACAGCAGCGGATCTTGTAAAATATGGATTAATTTTTATAGCGCATCCTGTTTTGTCATTGTTAATAATTGCTGCCTTTTAAAAGGTTAAAAAGTAAGGACCATTGCTAATATTCCCACTCTATCCCTGCTAAAAAAATCTTAAATATTTTAGAAAATTGATATCCAATTATATTTCTGCCCTTATGATTCTATTAAGTAACAAAGGGAGTGTTCTTTTCCACAACAAAACCAACTCCCAGCCTGTATTCATTGTCATCTTCATGTCAATTCACTCAGCAGTTAGATATTTCAAACAGATCAATATTACATAGAAAAGTAAATAACAATGTTCATTCAAACGAACCTCTGTAAACAAGACGTATTCAGTCTAAAGATGTTTTTGAGTGTGTGTGTGTGTGCACGCGCGCACACACGCCTTGACTCAGTTTTTTTTTACTCCTGATGACTGCTTACACTAATTCCCACAATCTTATTGGCAAGGATTTTCAAAGTGGTTTGCCATTGCCTCCTTCCTAGAGCTGAGAGTGAGTGACTGGCCCAAAGCCATCCAGCTGGTTTTGTGCCCTAGGCACGTCTAGCACTTATGGTCTCCTGTTTTTTTACTAGTGTTATACTTTTCAAATTAAGAAAAGTGTTAAGAGAAAGAATAAAAAAGCGGGCCCTTCCGACGTTTTACAATGCAGTAAAAATATCAAACCCCTTTTGCTTTGCATTTCAAACCATTTCTATAATAACAAAATCCTTCTAAGCACCAAATGTTTTATTTATTTTTGTTTTGAGCAAAAAGTCCAGAAGTGGTTTCCAAGTAGAGTCTCTCGATTTCTATCCCAATGCCTAGACCATTACACCAAACTGGCTTTCACAAGGAGCTGTCTAGTCCAGCAACATTTTTCAGACATTAGGGCAATCTACTGTTCTAGGAAGTTTTTAATTATAACCATTATCCATCAAAAACTTAGCAGCCTTCTCCTCTTTGGCTGAAAGCAACTGGTTTTCAAAACTCTTATTGCTTTAAATTATTTAACTGTCATTGGTAATAAGCAGGGAAAACCTAGTCCTATAAATCTACTGATTTGTCTAATTCCATATCTATGATTCCTAGTGATAAACTCTCCATGTTAATGGAATCCCTTGTGAAGATATACTTAAAGCTTCCCTAAACATACCACTAAGTAGGCCATGAGTTCTAATATTACGGAAGAAGAAAGAAAATGGATAATCATTCATTTTTTCCAAACCTGTCATAGTTGTATTAACGGCAATCCTGATCCTTATTGTTATTGCTTTTCTCAACTCAACCCAGTTCCAAATGTTAGCTGTTCTTCAAATCGGGCAAACCATTTTGGCTGCTTCTTATAGTATCCTTTCTGAGAAGGCTGTTTTCAGCTGACTGCGATATCCAGACCCCAAAGTGGCACTTCATATTTTGTTTTCAATTCCTTCCCTAAAGATTAGACAAAAAGGCCGTTTGTTATCCTTGGCTTATTGAGGGCAACAAGCAATAGGGGTTTACAAAGCTTGTTATTATTATGGTTGGCCACGGTCATCCCAATGTTAGTTTGGATTTGGAATTTTTGTCTATCTAAGAAATCCTTCCCAAGGACCTGGGGTAAGCAGATGTTGCTGAATAATATTAAAGGTTTTGTTGCAAGATATAAGCTGTTCTAAGTGAAGTTGCAGTGTGATTTGCATTTTGTGATTATCATTACCATTATCATTAACTGTAGTTTCTCCATTCTCTACTTACCTGCCTGGTTTCCCTCCACACCGAGCTGGAGGAATTTACTGGAAGGATGAAGCTATAAGAATTCCAGGAAGTCCTTTACTTTAAAATGAGGTATTTCTATATAGTCACTTATGGCAGCAAAATTCTTGATAGTTTTGTGTTGGTTCTTTTGATAGAGAGGGCCGCTGGAAGGGAGGGTGGGCTGCCCCTTTTCTAAAGCTGGGGAAGCCTGCATTGGCTCCTTGTTTTGATAACTGATGCTTTATTAGTCTGAGAACTAATTCACATGCTATCTTTTGCAGGATAGTTAAATATTGGTCTGAGCAGACTTTCTGTCTTCTAAATTCTGTATTCAGAATATGTGGACCAGAAAATAGAGCAAAAGGGTACTTGGCATGTGTTTATGCCTCCTTAAACCAAAGATATACCGTACTTTCCTTGAACAGCCACACAATCCTGAAAAAAGATGCAGCAGACTTAAGGAAGTACAGGCTGATACTATGGGATTGTCCCAAGTACATTATTGGCAATGACTCTGAAGCACTACAAGTTATACCAAATCTCTTCTTTTTTAAAAAAAATAGGTTTTTTATCTAGTCACTGCCTTCATGGCATCTGCTGTTACTTCTTACAAGTATTTTCTCAAGATAAAACAATACAATAAGATTGCAGTGCATTTATTTACTTATTTGTTTATCCACTTTTATTATTTTTATAAATAACTTGGGAGGGGGAAATATACTTAATATTCTTTCTTTCTCCTATTTTCCCCACAACAACCCTGAGGTGGATTGGGCTGAGACTTGACTGACCCAGTTGTTTTCATGCCCAAGGCAGGACTAGAACTCCCAGATTTCTAGGTTCAAGCTTGGTGCCTTAACCACTAGACCACACTGGCTCTGTTATATTTTGAGAATATGTTAATATATTAAATTATATTTTGAGAACAAGCTCTACTGCATATTGATGTTGTAATTTTTAAATTGCCACAAGCCACCCGTCTAATTTTTATAAATAAATAAACCCCGGTGTAGAGTTTGTCATTTTCACAGTTGCTATTGTCAGTCTTTTAATAAACAGCTGATATTCTCTTCAAGTGAATCTTTTCATGTTAACCTTAGCCGGATAAACCATTATCTACCGATATATGAAAAAACGTCTTGAATATCACGCCATTTTGGGTTCATTAGGTAATTAATTTTGAAGAATATAGACCTTTCTATAGCCTGAACAATTTAATGACACTTGGAAACAAGATCAAAATTATAGCACCAAAGCTAATACCAATGTGGGCTTACTTTCTTCCCTTATGAAAACTGTTTCAATTCTTTGCTTTTTTACCCATTTTTAGGCCATTTGGAGACCCTCAGATTTATTGGAGCCATTGTTGGGTGAACTATGCTTCAGGAGGTTTTTGGAAAACCAATAATCATAATGTCTATTAGATAATCTTTATTAGAATTTGTTGGGCAAAGAATTCTAAAAAGCTAATGAGGCATAAATTTTCTTAATGAAAATGACATGTATTCTTTTGCAGAATCTGTTCTTCTGTATTTTTAATTATTCTAATTTAGATGTTGTTTTCCACAATGTTTTCTGGGACTGAATTTAAGCTACCATGTCTATAATTTCCAGACAATTCTCCTGCCAAATGGATCTCTCTTTTTTTAAATTGACCTTACATGATTTTGATAATAGGTTGCCTATCAGCTGGAAAATCAACAACTGCACCTTTGAGTTCTTTAAAAACTCCAGGGCCTATGCCATCTGGACAAAGTAACTTGTTAATTTTTAATTTGTCAGTTAGACCTAGACGAGTGTACACACACAAACACAAATATAAATATGAAATAGGAGTACTGTTCTAGGTCTGACAAATTAAAAATTAACAACTTTGTAACTAATTAATAATTAAAAGTATGTGAAGTCTGATGGAAAGGTGGGGGGAGAAATCATTGATATTTTCTCCAACCCATATTGCATATTCTGCCAAAACATCAAATATGGCTTAATTCTAATCTTTGCTTCTGGACAACAATTTTGTGCATTTTGTTTTGTGCATCAATAAACCCATTTTACCTGCATAGCCCCATCTTTGATTTTTGGTCACACCAGAGCAGGATAGGATTAAAAGTTGGCAATTATTGTTGATCAAATAGAAACAATTAGAAAGCATTACATTCAATATTTTATTTCTCCCTTTTGGTCTGATATGAGTGGAGGAGATTTTGCAAATATTGCAGGGTTTTTTTTGTAGGGTTCTGGAATTATGGAATTACAGTCCATAACTTTGATAACACAAACAAAAGCGTAGCTTTAAATGTCTAAGACCAGGGTCCTCAAACTTTTTAAACAGGGCCAATTCACGGTCCCTTAGATTGTTGGGGGGCCAGACTGGCTGGGTGGGTATGGCTAGGTGTCATGTGACTAGGTGAGCGTGGCAGTCCATTAAACAATACACACAAATTAAACTTTGTTATGTTCCTGGGGGTGGAAAGCAGGTTAGTGAACAGATGTGGCTGCCTTGGGGTGTGTGAGAGACTTCTGTTTGTGTATGTGTTAGGTGGGTGTGTTTGTGTATCTTTCTCTTTCTCCCTCCCTCCCTCCCTCCCTCCCTCTCCCTCTCTCTTTCTGGAGGCCGGGAAGTGTCCTATTTTTGGCCTCCTCGGCCTCCAGAACCACTCTGCCATCCAAAAACGGGCCTGGTTTTGGCCTCCTGAGGCCTCTGCGCATCCCATTTTTGGCCTCCTGAGGCCTCTGCGCATCCCATTTTTGGCCTCCTCAGCCTCCAGAAGGTGGGTGGGGGCCGGCGGGTAGGTGGGGCAATGTGGGGGGAGCAGTCTGGTGGTCCTGTGCGGGCTGGATTAATGGCTTTGGCAGGGCGTATCTGGCCCGTGGGCCGTAGTTTGAGGACCCCTGTTTAAGACTCTTGAGTGAAGATCATGATCAGTCTTCTTCAGAAACAAAGTCCATCAAGCTTTTCAGGAGTGGGTTCTAAAAATTTTTACTGCCGGTTCTGTGGGTGTGGTTTATTTTGTGGGCGTGGTTTGATGGTCATGTGACAAGCAATTCTTTAGGATTTCGCACAGGTACTGGTCTACCAGGCTTTTAATACTTGCAGAGCCGTACCAGTCTACCCCGTTGTTTTTGGAGCATACCGGTCTACCCATTTGTTTTTGGAGCGTTCCTGTCTACCCATTTGATTTTGGAGCGCACTGGTCTACCACAATGCCTTTTACTGCTGATCAACTGTAGGGTGGCCCTTTGAAGCGCCGCGGCAAGAGTTTAAACAGTTTTTTGCCGCTCTGCCACCACCGAGCGCATCGGAAACCGCTTTCAGGCAGCTTGGCCTCAATTGCCAATCTACCACCACTGAGCGGTTTACAAGGAGCGGATTGGTTCTAGCTGATCAGTTGGGAGGCTTCTTGGCTTCTCAATTTAAAGCTAAGGTGTTTTTTTTTCCTCTTCTTTGTCAAGTGAGCCCTGATTTTTTCCTTCTAGCCGATCAGCTGGGACTCGGGAGGCAGCAAATAGATTGGGGGTGGGGCCAGGCAGAGGTAGTATTTACCGGTTCTCTGAACTACTCAAAATTTCCACTACCGGTTTGCAAGAACCGGGGAGAACCAGTAGCAACCCACCATTGAAGCTTTGCCTCTCCAATGACAATTATACAGCAGCTGCTTCTCTAAACTGCGGCAGGGTAAAGTTTAAGATCATATGGTGTTAAGAATTGTATTCCCCTCAACTTTTGTTTTTTAAGACTCTATGCCTGAGATAGGAGTTATCCCTTTACATTCTTGTAAAAATCTTGGAAGCTTGTCAATGCTTCTATATCAGCCATTCTGGAATAGTCTAAACATTGGAGCTAGTCTAATGAAAGAAATATTTTCCCCTAACCTACCTTAATATTTCCAGATTGATTATGTTTACCTCTTCCGATCAAAAGATACTGTGCAGATTAACATTTTTTCTCTCTCCTTTTTTAAAAACTTAAAAGTAGTACACTGGATTGTCCGGATTTCTTCTAAAATGGACAAATTGAAGCATGGCAATTATATAATAAAAGTCTTTTTCTGATGGCCTAGTTAGTAGGAAAATGAGGATTCTATTTTTAATTAGCTTTTCCATCTACAACTTTATATATCATTGCTTAGGAAGGTTTTTATGAGGTTTCATATGTTACTGGTATTTAGGAAACCATTCCTGATTAGAGCATTAGTGTGTTAAATTAACCATATTGTAATATAACGTATCTGAATGATTGAGATGAGTAGCCTTAGCAGTGAAACTATCGTGAACAAATTTTGGAATTAGAGGCTCCAGACATGACATAGAAATATGGATTCTTTTTCAGTACTGCTTGTCTTAAGCAGATTGGGTCAAATTATTAATCAGGTCCTTCTTGTTTTCTTCTAAAATTTTTACTTAAAATTTGAATCAGAAGTATGTAGATGGAATACAGAATAAACCCTGTGTGCGTGTGTGGGCGTGTGTGATTAGTCTACTACTGTATTGAACTCAGAACACTCTAGCAACAACTTCCAATAATATGAACAATATTTACATACATTTCTCATGTAAATAAATAGATAGCAAATATTAAAGAATTATCTTCATGAACTGTAATAGATTCAGATAACAAAATAAAAATTGGTTCAAAATCCATTTTGATCCAAGTAGAGATGAAACAAGATTTAATTAGGCTTTTACCAGAATTGCTATGGTCAAAGGTATCTCATAGTTTTGCATTAAATATCAGTAGCAAGCTTATTTCACGCTGTGTCCTCAATCAAGAAATGTCAGAACACAGAAATACTTTTTAAAAAGAGTTTTAGCATAATTACCCCATCAAGATCTTTTTCATGCACAAAAATGTGGCTTTCTTGTATATGGAGCCAAACAAATAGGCACTAAGTATCTTACAATACATCAATTGAGAAGGTTGTGTTCAGATACGGATCTAAAGGAATACTTCAAATGCAATAATATTTTTAAATAAAACTGGATTATCCAGTCTGACTGTTCTGATCAACCAAAGACGTTTTGCAAGACATTTGCTTTGAAATTAATGGTTCCTCTGTATACATGTCAATGTACTTCCCTGTTTCCATTCATCTTACCACACTTCTCCAGAGAGACTGATAGTTGGTGCTGGACTAGAGAGAAACACAGGTTACTTTCTGTGCTGTGAGTGCGTGTTCTGGGTTGGCTCTTGTGTTCCTGTGCTGCTTTTTCCCAGCCCCCAAATAGCAACTTCCTGGATGGAGAACAAGCAAGAGGCAGCATTTTCTCTGCTGCAAAGGCTATATAGACAGCCCACTCCCCACTTTTTCTTTCCCCACTGAGATTCCCACCCCCAAATTTACACTGGAAGAGGAAGGGGTCAGCCCTTAGAGGTAATCCAGAGAAGAAGCACCAACCATGAGTCCTAACACTGCCTTTATTGTAAAGTTACAGGAACAGAATTTTGCAAGTCTGAAAGTACAGGTAGTCCTTGGCTTATAACAGTTCATTTAGTGAAATGATACAACGGCACTGAAAAAAGTGACTTATGACTGTTTTTCAGTTATGACCTTTGCAGCATTCCCATGATCATGTGATCAAAAATCAGATGCTTGACAATGGGTTCACATTTATGATGGTTGTAGTTGAGGGCATGTGATCCCCTTTTGCGACTTTCTGACAAGCAAAGTCAATGGAGAAGCCAGATTCCCTTAACAACCGGGGGTACTAACTTATCAACAGCAGTGATTCACTTAACAACTGAGGCAAGAAAGGTTGTGAAATTCAGCAGGTTCTGACAGTTTCTGGAGAACTGGTAGCAGAAATTTTGAGTAGTTCGGAGAACCGGCAAATGCCACCTCTGGCTGGCCCCAGAGTGGGTGGGAATGGAGATTTTGCAATATCCTTCCCCAGGAGTGGGGTGGGAATGGAGATTTTGTAGTATCCTTCCCCTGCCACATCACCAAGCCACACCCACAGAACCGGTAGTAAAAAAATTTGAATTCCACCACTGGGCAAAACTTACTTAAGAAAAGTCTCACTTAACAACAGAAATTTTGGGCTCCATTATGGTTGTAAGTTGAGGATTATCTATACATTCCTCTTCCCCCCACCTTTAAAGCTCAAGAAACTAGGGATGATCCTTCTGAGGCGATAGCCACACCCCAATGGTGGGTTGCCTGTGGTTCGCACCGTTTCTATAGAACCGGTAGTAAAACCGGCAGGAGGCTCTGCCCACTGACCGTGATGTCATCAAAATGCTTCTGCACATGTGCAGAAGAGCACGTGGCCCCACTGCGAACCGATAGTAAAGGTAAACAGAACCCACCCCTGCCACGCCCCCATTGTTTCTGTGGGCTAAACTGCGTCTTATATGACTCTGTGGTTCTCCTTTCTCTCAAGGAAATTCTCCCAGACCACTATTGAAGATGTCTGCTCACTGCTGTTGTTTCATCCTTTCTTGTTGCAAGCACTGTGTCCAGCTATTTCTTTCAAACCTCTCTCTATCCCTTCTAGTTCTTACCTTTAGGTTTTCTGGAAAACTGCTGGATCCCAGTGGACCGTCAGGCCAGGGTGAGCTTGCGGTTCAAACAATGAATACTACATAGTAAACTCTGCCCTTTTTGAAAGTGCACTGTGACATAGCACACAAGGATAAAAGGGGACAGAATTTGCTCAATGTTTTCCTCATTTTGGCAAATGCTTCAGATTCTAGAAAAGCTTTGGGGGTGGGGGCTGGATTTCACTTCCAAACTCTAACTGCTCTTGATGTAAGATACTTACTATTGTCTTAGGATCACTCATGCTTACATTTTCTCAGCTCAAAGCTAATTATGTTATTTTGGCACAGAGGCAATAAGTCCCAGAAGCATCCATATCCATATGCAATAAGTCAAATTAGCAGCATTTTTCTATTGCTTCAAGATATTGCAAATTGCAATGTGCTTTTAGTATTCATTGTTAGCAATAGGTTCAAGAGGTTTTTTTCAGTGGAATCCCTTGCCTCTTATTCTTTTTCAGCACAGAAATAAAACCAGGAATATCCAAATTGCATCTATTGTATAGTGAGTAGATAAATAAGTAATATATTATCTAACAAATTAAGCTATTTTCATATATCATCCTACAAATCCAGCTATTTTCAGGAGAATTACTTCTGGAAGAACAGATGACAGCATGACTATTTATTATAGCTTTATAAGCAAGAGTATTCTAGCTCACTAATCAATACTCAATAGAGTAGCTTGGCACTCAAAATTATTAAATAGTTTTTAGCAGTACACTGAGACTGTGCTAACAAATATCTCTATAATACCTGCATCAAATGCTTTAAACTTTAATTCTCATGCTTTAAGAGCAGGCCCACAAAGTTGATGCAGAGGTGGCATTCAGCAGGTTCTGACCAGTTCTGGAGAACCGGTGGTGGAAATTTTGAGTAGTTTGGAGAACCAGTAAATACCACCTCTGACTGCCCCCACCCCCATCTATTCCCTGCCTCCAGAGTCCCAGCTGATTGGAAGGAAATGAGGATTTTGCAGTAACCTTCCCTTGGAGTGGGGAGGGAATGGAGATTTTACAGTATCCTTCCCCTGGAGTGGGGTGGGAATGGAGATTTTACAGTATCCTTCCCCTGCTATTCCCACCAAGCCATGCCCACCAAGCAATGCCAAGCCCACCAAGCCACGCCCATAGAACTGGTAGTAAAAAAAATTGAATCCCACCACTGGGTTGATGGCAAGGAATTGGAAGGATCAAAATACTGTATGTGGAAGGGCCATAATTCCCTGCTCTTATCCTATTAATAAGAGGATAAGAGACATGTATTTATGATGGCTGCATGTCCTGGAGTCATGCCTTTTGTGACCTCCTGATAAGCAAAGTCAATGGTGAAGCCAGATTTATTTAATAATCATATTACTAACTTACCAACTGTAGTGATTCACTTAATAACTGAGCCAATAAAGGTCGTAAATGGGGCAAAACTCACTTAACGACTGTCTTGCTTAGCAACAGAAATTTTGGGGTCATTGTGGTCATAAGTCAAGGACTACCTGTACTAACTACTTCTGAATAATTGTATCCTTACTTTCTACTTTAGGCTCATTGTGGTCATAAGTCAAGGACTACCTGTACTTACTACTTCTGAATAATTGTATCCTTACTTTCTACTTTAGGGTGGTATCCATTTAACAAACCCCAAAACCGAATAGCAATTTTCTTCCTCTCCACAGTCTCCCTCAGCCTCATGTGGCTCCCTCAGCCACATGAGCCGAGGTGGCACAGTGGTTAGAGTGCAATACTGCAGCTACTTTAGCTGACTACTAGTTCAGCAGATCAGCAGATCAAATCTCACCGGCTCAAGGTTGACTCAGCCTTCCATCCTTCCAAGGTGGGTAAAATGAGGACCCAGATTGTTTGGGGGCAATATGCTATTTAGTATACTGTCTTTGGTGTAAGCCACCCAGAGTCCTCGGAGAGTGGGCGGCATAGAAATAGAAATAATAATAATAATAATAATAATAATAATAATAATAATAATAATAATATGCTCTGCAAAATAACTCCAGACAGATTTAGGGAGTTATAGAGATGTGAATATCAAATTTATGGCATTAGATTTTTGTCCTTCATTTAAAACCATAATAAAATATGATAATGTTTCTTCTCTCTCTTACAGCCACTCACTCACTCAAGACACAGACATGCCCCTCTTTTCTATAAAACCATTTGTCAATACGCACATCTGGCTAACTGAAGTGTCCTTTCACATTCCCAAACAGTTTTGGGAAGCCATGGGTATACTTCAGCGCAAACTTTATCTGCATGACAATCCCTTCAAGAGGAGCTCAACTGTTTTTGTAGTCTAGAGCATCTGCGTGATCATTACACATTCTAATTGTCACTTAAATACATTCCACATTCAAAAAAATAAATGGAGAGAATAGGATGGGCAAATACCCAGATCTCCATATTTTGCAGCTCATTAACAACTTATTCTAACTTTTATTTGTAAACTAATTCAAATGAAAAGCCTGCTTACTTATGGGAACAGATCTACCTATCCATTACAGATAAAACTATTTCTATCTGAGAAAAAAGGGTATTGTGGCACATAGCATTTTCTCAGTTTTGTTGGGCAATAACCAGTCTGGACATACATAGTACACTTTATCAGGTTGAATCATAGCATGCAACAGGAGAAGAAAACTCTGAAGTTTTGGAAAAGTCCACCCACAGCCCGGAAATAGCTTGAATTTCTTAATAAAATCATGGCACACTTTAATTAAGGGTAGATGTAGCTTTCTGGTGGCATGAGCCTCCCCCCCTCCCCATATCCTATGTACTGATCCCACAATTATGCTACCACCCTTTTAAGTAATCTGAAATTAGACTTTGAAGGCAACTATTAAAAAACAGTTTTCCAAGATTCTTGAAGATAAACAGGGCTGAGAAATTGATAGATTTGGCATGCACTGTACTCATGCCACTTGAATTCAGCAGGAGTTTCTTTGAATAGTCATGCCTAGGTTTATTCTCTTAATTTGCAATCCTGTGTATTCTAACTTGGAAAGACTGTAAGTGTCATTGAAATCATAGGATCGCAACCAAATAATAAGCAACTTTGCACAGGCTAGTAGGCTCTTCAGAATGTGATTTTAAAAAAACCAAAACTGAATCTGACATATATTAACTTTGCAATTACCACAAGTTAATGAAGGGAAGGGCAATATAGCATGTCTTATACTCACCTTCTTTTAAAGTCCATTTAATTGACCCCGTTCTCTTGCTAACTGCATGTAAACTCCCATCAAGAGTTGAAACGAACAATAATGTCTCTGGCAAAGTCACTGAATTGGCATTTCCACAGCTCTGAAGAACAAAAAAAAAAAGAGCAGAAACATTAGATTTATTTTGTTGTTAACTGAGGAAGGTGAAGATTTGATAAGCAGGGTAAAAATGTAAATTCTGCCACATAATGACCACTTTCTCTTTCTTGCAAAATAAGTAGGCTAGTTAGCACAAGCAACTCGAGCAGGATTATACTATTTTAAACTTGTGCTTTTTATTAGCTTTCCTACTGTTGCTACCATATATTGAACGCTGGGCACTTTAGATGTTGAGCTAGTAGGAAAAGAAACCATGGTACATAATCATCCTTAATCTGAAGAGCACACTGTGCTGGTCAGGCCACAGTTTAGATCAGAACACAATCCACCCACTGCCCTTTTTCTGTTTTCCTTCTGCTGTGTGGGCATGAGGAACAGGGAATTTATGGCTTTTAAGATGCTGCTGAGCTATCAGCCCTCACCCCATAATGGAGGATGGTAAAGGATTCTGGGAGCTGTAGTTCAGCAGCAACTGGAGAACCTTAATTTCCCTACCCTTAAAGAAATTTGGGAGAAAGAGAGCAAGGATGGCAGTGATAATGGAAATCATGTAATGCCATGTCACACAAAGAGATGAGATCAGGATTTTCTCTATTGTCGACGTCTCTTCAGGTTTTATTGGAGATATTTGGCATACATTTTTAAAACTAACCTTTGTTTTACTATTTACATTATAGTTTTCAAATATTTGCTACTTCAAAATGATAGGAACTGTGCTGTTGATTTGGGGAAAAATACTACTAAAAAGATAACCTCAGAGATTACAAAAAGGAAGGGATGTAGGGATAGGCCTCAATTTACCTATCTTTGTCATAAGACTAAGAAAGGGGAGTGCCACTAAATGCCTACCACTTATATAATTCATAAAACTTTGGAGTAAGGCATGGAAAGCCCTGAGACAATGCACTGGCACTCTACAGATAGTCCTTGACTTACGACCACAATTGAGCCTAAAATTTCTGTTAAGTGAGACATTTGTTAAGTGAGTTTTGCCCCATTCTACGACCTTTCTTGCCACAATTATTAACTGAGTTACTGCAGGTAATAAGTTAGTTGTTAAGGGAATCTGTCTTCCCCACGGACTTTGCTTGTCAGAAGGTCGCAAAGGGTGATTACATGACCTTGGGACACAGCAACGGTCATAAATATGAACCAGTTGCCAAGCTGATTGTGGGGATTCTGCAAAAGTCATAACTGTGAAAAACGGTCGTAAATCACATTTTTCAGTGCCATTGTAACTTTGAACAGTCACTACATGAACTTTTGTAAGTCAAGGACTACCTGTATTTCTTAGGGAACTGAATAATGAAGAACAGAGCGCAGCCAGTGTCGTGGCTGATTGTAATTAAGGGTTAAATTCTTTCTCCTTTGAAGGAAGAGAAGGGAGAAGGTCTGAAGAAAGAGGGTTGAATGTTGGGACAGTTGGAAGTTGGGTTCGTTGGCGGTTGACAGAGGAAGGAGGAAGAAGGGCCAGACAGATATTTCTAAACATCATTTTCCATGAATGAAAAGACAGCAGGACCTCTCTGAGTTTGCTCAGGGGGGAAAAACCTCCCATTAAAACCTGTGGACAAAGCTGCTACCTCAGCAAGGCATCTGTAAACTCTTGGTGGTATCCTGGCCAGAAAAAGGGGAGCCAGGGAGGAAAAGGCAGATCTAGAGTCAGAAAGTGAAAGAACTTGATGAATTTTGTCAGGTAAAACAATGGCTTAACCCAGAACAAAACGTTTTCAAAACCTGCTAGCATTTTTTCTTCTTAAACTCTACCAAATAGAAAGAAAAAAAAAAGGAGCTCTGCCTGTAGAGACAATTGCCCCAGGCTGATTTGGGACACCCCTTAAAGTTGCCAAAAACAGACAAGTCTGATCTCTGAGACAACATCCTGTGACAAGGTCTCATGGAAACAAGCAGATGAAACTGCATTGTGTCCCATGGTAACCAGGGATAGAAAAAGAAAAGGCACTTCATGTCCCAAAATAGTTTAGGGACCTTCACTGCCTCAAATGAAAATTACTAATAAAATAGAGGAACATGTAAATTAATTTTATTTCAGGGGTTTACCCACAAACTGGGGTTCTCTTCAAAGCTTTCAGGTTTTTCACATTCCATCAGCTGGACTCTGACTATGAGTATTTTGCTGTAATTCTTTATCTTAAAAACAACTGTTCAGTAAGAGCATTTGATTGTTTAGCCACCTGCCATTGCCTGAGAAGTTTCAAAAGTATATTTAACACTACTGTTAGCTACATGAAACTCTTAAGGGCTGAAATGACATATTTGGGCATAGGATTGATGTTTTCCAAAAGACAAGAAACTGACTGATCGGAAACAAAGATGTTAACCGTATTGAATTATTTTACACAAAGCGTTTGGAAAAAAGAAAGATACAATTGGTTTCAGAATAAAGTTTGTTATTTTGAAAAACCGAACGAGCATTTCATTAACTGTTGAATTACCTTCTGTCCAAACAGAGCTATATTTGTACGTGGTAAGCAAATGTGCTACAGGATCAAATGAGTTATTTTATCCAATTCATATGATCTCATAAGAGATTTGTTCCTCATACAAGAAATAGTTTTGGAGGTGCCTACTTAGAAAAAAACTGAGCCTTTTTCAACTTCCTTATTGGGAAAGCCAAAAGAGTTCACAGAAATATTTCTTTTGCAGAGATATTTGGTTTGCAGTTTATATGTACTGTTTTTTTTAAAAAAAAACAAACCACAAATGGGAAACTGTTCCTCTAACTGCACCTGTTAGTTGAGTACTTTGGCTCCATTACCTACCAGCACCTTTTCTTTGTGAAAAACAAGTATTCTCACATACAGATTATTTTAGGTGCGTTTCCTGGAGGAAGATTAAATCAGGATATTTCTAAATGAGTGTATTAATTTTATAGCAGGCTCCATATACCATATTATGATCATTTATTTCATTAATTTTATGCTACTTGTTTATAGCACCATATAGTATCAGTGCCATATTTTAGATTTTATAATTTTTTACCAGTAGAGGTTTGTTCTTATAATTACATCTTAATGTTATAAAGTTCTATTATCCTATGCAGTAATCCTTGTAATTAATTAATATGTTATGTGATATCTTAAATTGTTACTTCTGGAAATGATTTTAAATATTTTATACTGTTTTAAGACTGAATGACTCACTGATTGATTATATAATGTTTTTCGCATTTCTAACTCTCCCTTGAAAAAAGAAGTCGGGACTTGAATAAATGCTTGAACTTAATTGGGACAACTGTAAATACATATCTCTTAATTTATTACATCAGATTTACGTCATGTGCTTAGTATTCTTCAGCCCCATTAAAAGAGGGATAAAATTTAAGATGATGAATTCGTTTTCATCACATATGAAGTTTTGCCCTACAGTAATATCACGTTGCATATAGTCTTCATGTTTTCCTCTTCACAATAGGTGAAATCTAATGATAATTTTCTGCTTATTAAAGCATTTCAGTCTGTGGCTCACCAAGGATGGAGATGCAACTTCATCTTGCACTCCCAAATGTGCTCCAATGGTTTGGAAGATCCCTTAGGGCAGATTTGGAGGTGGAATGAGACAACTCTCTATGACCAATTTGCCACAGCTAACTCACCACAGCCAACTCTCCACAGCCAATTCGCCACAGGACAACTCATCATGGCCAACTCGCTGCAGGACAACTTGTCGCAGAACAATTCAACAATTCAACTTAATTATTTAAAATAATTTTAAAATTATAATTTTTGTCATTCACATTTCATTTTGTCCTTCTTTTGCCATCCTGTCCTTAATTACTATATATACCACAATTTCTTCGATATTAGCGTAACTCTTGTTCTGCAGCAAATTATCCTGCAGCGAGTTTGCTGCGGCGAGTTGGCCGTGGCAAGTTGGCTGCGATGAGTTGTCTTAGACCCATTTGGAGGGTGCAAAAGGAGCACAAAGTCCAATCAGCGGACTTTAAAATCAAGGGGCAATGTTAAGCTTCATCCTTTAAAACTAGATGAAATGGAAGTACAGAAATTGTATCTTAAATTAGTGAAATAAACTTTGTTACAAAAATAATTACTGAGTTGAATAGGAGTTTCCTTCAGTCAATTACTATTTAATCAAATTAATTACATTTAAAAGACTGCAACTTTTAAATATGGTGCAGGATGAAAAGAACTTGCTTTTCTCTTCAGCATCTTTAAGTGGCATATATCTAAATGAAACACCTATTAAGTTTTAGGAGGCTGTATTTCCAATGACAGAATTGGTGGGATGCTTCAAACTCAAGCTCTAAGCCAGAGTTCCCCAACCTTTTGGGCTTTGTGGACCGGCCGGGGTGGTGGTGGAGGTGATCGTTCAGTCTGCATGGCGGGAAAGCACGCACGCATGCGCAGCTCCATTTGCGCGAGTGGCAGGCACGTGAGCCTCTGCCTGCACAAACGGAGCACTCTCACTTGCCTCTTCCATGGCCCAGTTCCAAAAGGCTCCAGGCCTGGTAGTGGGCTGCAGCCCGGGGGTTGGGGACCTCTGCTCTAAGCAATGACACCATTTGCCTAACATCCTGGTCTTGCAATGCATATCAATATTCTGTAGACCAAGAATGTTGCAGAATAGCCTAAAGACTTCTGAAATTCTATGCAATTAGCAGAACAGGAACTGCTCTATGGGATAAGGAATAGAGATTATTAAAAAGGGACACTATTGTAAGCACTGTAAGAATTGGACAAGTATTTCTTCCGAAAAAATGTCAATATGTTTTTGATTGACTGATTGCATTATAGAAATAATTTACATATTACAACAAGCCAAAAAGAAGAGAAGAAACACTGTTCAACTTTTAACTGTTTGCAGAATTGTGCAATTTGCACATTCTTTTTTGATGAGTTATTAGGAAATTCACAGCCACAACCAATAAAAGGGAGGGCACAAGAATGATCCAATAAGAGCTGGACCATATTTGCTTTTTATGAAAAAGGGGCACTGGTATTGATTAGCTTGTAGCTTTGGATATTATTTTAGGTACCGGTAGTCCTCAACTTACAACAGTTCCAAGTTACAACAGCAGTGAAAAAACTGACTTATGACCATTGTTTCACACTTATGACTATTGCAGCATCCCCATGGTCACATGATCAAAATTCAGATGCTTGGCAAATGGATCATATTTATGATGGTTGCAGTGCCCTGGGCTCATGTGATTCCCCTTTTGCCAATTTCTGACAAGCAAGATCAGCTGGGAAGCCAGATTTGCTTAACAGCTGTGTGACTAACTTCACAACTGCAATGATTCACTTAACAATTATAGGAAGAAAGGTCTTAAAATGGGGTAAAACTCAATTAAAAATGTCTCACTTAGCAACATAAATTTTGGCCTCAATTGTGATCTAAGTTGAGGACTGCCCATAATAACTTTTATTTGGTTAAATTTTACCTAACAAACTGCAATTAAATACAAAGACTGAAACAGCCTCATTGCATTATATTTTGAAGCCATTCACATTGGATGTCCGTGCAATTAATATGCAGTGGTGGAATTCAAATAATTTAACAACTGGTTCTCTGCCCTAATGACTGACTGGGTGGGCGTGACCAGGTGGTATGACAGGCAGCAATAGGCCTCCTGCACTCCCCTGGGAGCAAAAACAGGCCATGGGGGGGACATGCCGCCCCCCTGTGCCCCATTTTGGGCCTAGGAGGCCTCCCTGAAGCCTCCTAGGAATGAAAACGGGCCATAGGGGGGCACCGCACACACACCAGCACCCTGTTTTGGGCCTAAGAGTCCTCCCTGCACTTACCTGGGAGCCAAAATGTGGCATGTGGGGACTCCTGGAAGGGGCAGGGAGGGGCGGAGCCAGCCAGCAATTTAACTACAGGTTCACCCAAACCAGCTCGAACCAGCTGAATCCCACCACTGCATTTAAGGCTATTTTTTTAATGCATTGTTCTCTTGCTGATCCTCGTCCATACCAAATCTTTGATGTATTCTTTCAAAGATACTGTACAAATAGTGGATTTACTATCTCAGCAGGAGAGGTGGGGGTTCCCTATACAATATTGCAGTTCTGTTTGTTGAATCTGAACTAATTACTGTATAAAATGTTTGCATCAGTATTTTGCAACATAAACTTTGCCATTTGCCCCTTCTCTTATGGTGGAGGCACAGGGTATAATAAATGAAAGGGAGAAACCAAACTACTCTGGTTCTGAACTGAATTTGAAATGAATTGAAAAAAGATCAGAAATCTTGGCGGTTAATTATTTGTTTCCCAAATTAAACTAAACTTTATACACAGGGTTAACTTTAAAAAAAGGGGAGTTATTTGATATTGATCCTCTCAAAATAGTTTTTTTAGGTAGGTGTCGACTTACAACAGTTCGTTTAGTGACCATTCAAAGTTATAATGGCACTGAAAAAGTGACTTATGACCGTTTTTCATACTTACGACCATTGCAGCATCTCTGTGGTCACATAATCAAAATTCCGATGCTTGGCAACTGATTCAGGTTTATGACGGTTGCAGTGTCCTGGGGACATGTGATCATGTTATGCGACCTTGACAAGCAAAGTCAATGGAGAAACCAGATTCACTTAACAACCATGTTACTAATTTAACAATTGCAGCGATTCACTTAACAAGCGTGGCAAAAAAAAAGTCGTAAAATGCGGCAAAACTCACTTAACAAATTTCTCATGTAGCAACATAAATTTTGGATTCAATTTTGGTCGTACCTCGAGGACTACCTGTACTTCACTAAGATTTCCATATTTCCTGTGACACAAGTACACATCTTTCATTTTAATGTTACAGCATTAATACCTTAATGAAGTACAGTTCTGTCCTCTGAGCAACTGGAATTTTGAAAGAACTAATCAGTTTATTACATAAACTGAGGCATGGGGTAGTTCCCGCACAAATGAATGAAGAAATAGATGACATTTGTCCATTCATGTCTGAAAAGAAAATGTCACTCGGTAGTATTTGCTTTGGCTAGAGACTTCAGCCTGAGATCTAACTGACAATATTTACTGTCAGAAACAGAACATATGCTTGTATTTTCCAAGAAACCCCTTTGAAGTTGAGTAATATTTTAACCATTCAACTACTCTTTAATCAATTGTTGAAAAGGACATGGTATCAATAATCAAACTGGGTATATAATTTATATGTATATAAATATATAATTTTTCCGATAAGGCATACATATTTTTTCTGATAACACAGAAGTATTCTAAGGACAGCTGTACAACTTTGGAAAAAGATAAATCTATAAACATTTCAGTGTTAAAAAAGAAAAAGAATTTACACATTTACTTAGAGGACTAATGCAACTTTCAATATCTCATTATTATATATCTAATACATTTAATTTGTGATCTTCTACAATTTATACTGAAAGTCAATTTGGCTTCATGGTTAAGATTCCAGACTAGAAACTGGGAGGCCACGAGTTTGAATCCAGCCTTAGACATAAAGCCAATTGGGTAATCCTGGGACAGGTTCTCTCAGTCCTAGGGAGAAGCCAAACCTAAAATCTCACCAAGAAAACTACAGGGATTGGTTCTTGGCAGTTGCCAGGAATCAGAATTGACTTGAGGATGCACAGATAAACACAATTTATAGCAGAGAATTTGTTTGTGGTGTAGTTCACCATTAATTGCTAATGTTCATACAATCCAGACACTACTGGAGAAAACAATTCTTTAATTGTTCTCTTTCTAGTCAATAAAAAGAATATTGAATTTCTCTCTTTGATCCAGATCTTCTAAATATAATTTCAGAATTTGCAAGTGAAAGTTTGTGTGATGCAGTATATTACTTTTGCTCATCAGTAAAATGAGTTAATTATTACTCATTAGTAGTAAAATAAAATGTTCAGTAAAGTTTAACCATTTCAGATTATTTAATCAAGAAGGATACAAGAAGTTTTGCATTATTTGTTTTGACTTCACTGCTAGATTAGTCACAAAAATATGTCCCTCCTTCTTCTCTCAGTCTGGGCTGAGAGAGAGTGATGGGTTCAAAGTCACCAAGATGGCTTCTTGGTAGGACAAGATTTGGGTTTCACCACTCCTAGCCCAACTCCTACCACCTTGCCCCAGCAATTCTCAATTCTACAGATAGAAACAAAGAAGAGAAATGGTTTTCTAGGTTTTAAGATTAGTTCAGCTATGTACAAGATAGTTTCGCTTCCAAAGCAAAACCTTGGTTCTATTGCCTGGTTTTGAAAATTACCTGGAGGATATGGAGACATAGGCATACATGTGAAAAACAGAAGGCCTTATCAAAAAGATACACACTGTACGCCAGGTGTATCTGTATGCCAGGCATCATCATGCTTTCAAAAGGAAAAGTAGTAAGAAGGGGATTAGTTGGGTTTAATGGGACGAAGAATTATAAGGGAGAACACACAGTTAGACTCAAGAGATTTATGCTCAGAACAATAGATTTCTACTACAACGACCGATGTAGACATAGGTTGCTTAAGCAAAACTAATCCATATGTATGTGTGTCTGTGTGTGTGTGTGCGTGTGTGCATATACAGTTGCTATGCACAGGTAGTTCTCGACTTATGTCAATTGAAACCAAAATTTCTATTAAGTGAGACATTTGTTAAGTGAGTTTTGCCCCATTTTACGATCTTTCTTGCCACATTTGTTAAGTGAATCACTGCAAGTTGTTAAGCTAGTAACATGGTTGTTAAGTGAATCTGGCTTCCCCACTTGCTTGTGAGAAAGATGATCACATGACCCCGGGACTCTGAAACTATCATAAATATGAACCAGTTGCCAAGCATCTAAATTCTGATTCCATTACCTTGGGGATGCCTCAACAGTCATTAAGTATGAAAAACAATCGTAAGTCACTTTTTTCAGTGTTGTTATAGTGCTTAACTATCATTAAACAAATGGTTGCAAATTGAGGACTACCTGTATTCAAACTTGGTCAATTATTGCCTAACACATGATTGTTTCTAGAATCATTTCAGTGACTATTCAAGGGGTCAATTTCCCCATTCTATGCTGAAGAATGAACTTTCAGCACCAGACATGAAAAGCTGCCTTTTCTAAGAGGTATGGGAAGGCAGTCCTTTTAGAGGATCAAAAGAAAAGAGTTCACATCATTTCATCAATATCAGGGAGCATACTGTAATCTTTAATAAAATATGTTGCTTAATGTGTAACAGACAAAATAGGTTGTTCAGCATCAGTTCTTTGATACTGAAAGTTCAGACTTGGAGAAATGCACAGATTCATGGCAATTCAGTCCTTGGAGAATGCCCGGCATGAACATACAGTAATAGTGATGGCAATCCATGTATCTTACATCTTATAGTAGGGATTTGCAATTTTTTGCCAGTCAAGTCAAACTTGTATAGTTTTATGAGGAGGAAGAACTGTAATATATGTGGCTACATAATACACATGGGTCTTTTCGGTGGGTGAATTGGGAGTCTAATTTAGGATTTATTTCTCCTCCCACCGGCCTAAAAATGGCAAGAAGCCATTCTACCAATTTGGTAGATGTGGTCAGAAAGGAACACACACAAAAAAGCTTTTTTGCCATTGCCTCAGGTTGCTGCCTCAGAGGAGCCCTGAGTAAGGGGATCATATCAGAGAAATGCTGTAACTTTTCAATGTTGAAGTGAAAGGAGATGGTTCTGCTTTGTGGATATACGTAAGAGCTCCCTGCAGCTGTCTGTTGCAATCCGTGTTGAACTTTTTCTCTAGACTTTTTAGCCCATAAAAGAGCTGCGAATAGCTTTGGAATGGGAGATGTGCTGCTTAATAACCTTTTATCTCACTGATAAAAGGAGCTGGTGGAGAAGGAGGACATCCCTAAGACAAGCACTTTAGAGTGCAGTCACAACTTGCCAATGGCCGCCATCTTTCTACTCATTGGCAGATGGGAAAGGAAGATAGCCAGGATCCCAAATCCCAACCTATCTTTTTAGTTAGATTTTTTTTTACACTAACCCCACTACATCTTAACCTTTGGGTGGAGGTGGGGGGGGTTGCCTTGAATTATTTGTCCACTAAGCCTCTTTATGTGATCTATGAGCCTCCTCCTGCCTCTGTGGGTGGTTAAACCTGTGATTTGGGGAAAGGGGTGGGTGGTACAATGGAGAATTACAATTTCTGTAGTTGCCTAAGTTTTCCGTCTTGCCTGGTGCAGCACAGCTTGTATTGGATTAAAGGACTTATGGTTATAGGTTCAAGGAATGGAAGAGGAACCAAGAACTAGCTGTAGTTTCCAGCTGTTTTGTTTACGGCTGGCTGGGGAATTTAGGGAGGTGGAGTCCACAAGTCTTAAAAGTGGCAAAGATTGGACAACCCTGCTTTAGAGAAAAGGTTTAACATAGGTTGCAACTGACAGGTGCAGGGAGCTCTTACATAAAACCATAAAGCAAAACCATCTCCTTTCACTTCAACATGAAGAAGTGATATGTGCGATTTGGTGATCCTTAGCAGAGGTTCCACAACATTTACAAAGTAATAAGGATCGTCAATCCGATCATTGGTCTCCTCTGAAACAAATCTGTATTGGACTCCAGCATGGGCTTTATACTGGGAAATGCAGTTACACATCTGAAGGGTACCATGCTGTGAAAGGCTGAGGTATAGGATTGTAGCATAACGGGGGGAAATTCTTCCTACTTATTTTGTCTAAACTGGCCTTTTAAAAACATCTCTCTTATTTCATTTTATTTCATCCTATCTCACCTTTATTGTTTTTATAAATAACTCAGGATGGTGAACATACTTAATGTTCTTTCTTCCTCCTATTTCCCCCCACAATATCAACCCTGTGAGGTGGGTTGAGTTGAGAGACTATGTCTGGCCCAAAATCACCCAGACAGCTTTCATGCCCAAGGCCAGTGGTGGGATTCAGCCAGTTCGCACCACTTCGGGAGAACCGGTTGTTAACTTTCTGAGCAGTTTGGTGAACTGGTTGTTGGAAGAAATCATTAGGGCAGAGAACCGGTTGTTAAATTATTTGAATCCCACCACTGCCCAAGGCAGAACTAGAACTCACCCAAAATTGGGTCCCAGGCCAGACTAAATTGGGTCATGCCAAGGTTACTGACTACTTTTGAAAACAAGGGATTAAAACAGATAAATGGGGGCAAGGGCAAGAGAGGAAAAAGCAGCAGGCTTGCCAGATCGTTTCCAAAGTGTAAACATGGTGCCTTCCAGGTGTTTTGGATGTTATCCATGCCAGCTGGCTAATGCCCAGAGACTGTAGTATTCTTAAATCAATGCATCTGAAAAGCACTCGGTTGGCTATCCCTTGATTGTTGTCTAGCATGTTGATATTAAGATGTATGCCCAATGGAATGGGTGTACTCCAGATCCCATCTTTAAAGCAATGCCATCTGAAGGACTCAAATGGTGTGTTTTTTTCTATTGCCATGTTTGCCCTCTTCAATTGTAACATTCACCCATCCTCAGTTTGAATATCCCTGACCTGCTGTCCTTTAAACAGGGCTTGGAGACCTGGCTCTTTCCCAGGCATAAGGTTAAGTCAGGTATCTGTCCAGCTGAATGAGATTGTTCTGGATTCTGTTTTTAATTTGTACTGGTATGCCATCCGGAGCTGTTGTGAGCTGGGCAGCCTTACAAAGAAATACTGAAGCAAGCTAGATCTTTGCCTGTACTGCAAACAAGGATCTCATGTCCACGTATTAAACAGGCATGTAATTTTCATAATTCTTCCACTTTTCATCCAGCTATTTAAAACATGCAACAATATTGCAAGGAACAATTGCAAGCAAAATTATAAATCTATAAAACGAAATGAGAGACACAGGATGCGCAAATAATGCCAATTACTTCAATAAGTCATCTCTGAATAGGAAAATGAATATCTATGAGTCATAATAATTTCAACTATCCTCTTTGACTTATTTCATTTCTGTGTCTTTGCAACTTATTTTCAGTTTTAGTCTCCAGTTATTTATTAAAGTTGAAAGAGAAATAGGATTCTAAATTTGACATAGTTTTCTAGAAAGGACACTTATTATACTCCATTATGCCTCTTTTTCCAAATGTTTTTGTGTTCAGTAGCAAGGACTCCTTTAATCACAACATTGACTGGAATTCTCAGCCATAAACTATTACACAATATAACTGACTTTTTCCCCCTGCATTATCATTACATTACCTACATGAGAATTTTGTAAGAATGTCTTGCTCACTAATTAGCCAAATATGCATTATCCAAAACTTAGAGACCTCTCTTATCACCCTCAAATTAAAACGAAAGAGCCTGGGAAGGAAATGAGCTTAAGTGGTAAACCCACTACTGACCTCTTTATTTTCATTTATTTTTAATTGAAAATAACATATTTTTCTATTTTGCTTAGGATATCCTTTCCTGTACAAATGCTTTAGCACAATAACTATCTGTGGCCAAAATATTTAGGTGGTGATTTACCGCATATACTCGAATATAAGCCGAGTTTTTCAGCACGTTTTTCAGGCTGAAAAAAGCCCCCCTCGGCTTATATTCGAATCACGAAAAAATGCCTTTTTCCCTGCAACCGTTTTGGCTGCCTTGCGCCACAAATATACAAAGGCGGAATCCTGATGCCGCACTTACAGGAGAGAGAAGAAGCTGGATTTTGCTTCGCGGAAGCTGGCGTCCGCAATGGAGAGCAAAATCCAGCTGCTTCCCGGACCCGTCACCATTTACCACTCCGAGTCGCAAGCGGCAGGAGAGGAGGGCTGCCTTGTGCTACTGGCTGGCACAAATATACAGAGGCGGAATGCTGTTGCCATGCAAATGAAAGTAGTACTTCGCTCCCGCAGCTTCCAGCCATCGCAAATGCCGCTTCTTCCCGCTTCTGCCGCCCCCTCCCTTCCGCCACAACAGCACCATTCATTCCGGATGGCAAGGGCTGAGACAGAGAAAGAGACAAAGAATGAAAGAGAGAATGAGAGAGAGAGAAAGAGAATCAGAATGAGACAGAGAGAGAAAGAGACAAAGAATGAAAAGGAGAGAAAGACAGAATGAAAGAGGGAATGAGAGAAAGAGACAGAGAGAATCAGAATGAGAGAGAAAGAGTGGAGAGAGAGAGAGAAAGAGGGGGAGAGAGAAAGAGAGAATGAGAAAGAGTGGGAGAGAGAGAAAGCGAGAGGGAGAGAGAGAGAGAAAGAGAAAGAGTGGGAGTGACAAGATAGGGCAAAAACATAAAATGTGAGGTCAGTCGTAAGTTCGAGGACTGGTCACAAGTGCGAGGACCAGTCAAAAATAACTTTTTCAGCCCTCTGAGTAGTCCATATGCACAAAAGGACTACTCAGAGGGCTGAAAAAAGTGATTTCTGACAGGTCCTCGCACTTTTGACTGGTCTTCGCACTTATGACTGGTCATCATTTATGCCCATTGTAGCATTCTTAACAACCGTGTCACTCATTTCACAACTGCTTCTCTTCACCACAGTGACAAGATTTTTGTTTTTGTTGATTCTCTTTTCCACTTACAGAGCTAGTTTACTGTTTTTCTTTGAAATCAATATTCAAAAACATTTAACCTACTGATACTTCAATTAATGTAATTTTATTGGTATCTATTTTTATTTTGAAATTTACCAGTAGCCGCTGCATTTCCCACCCCCGGCTTATACTTGAGTCAATAAGTTGTCCCAGTTTTTTGTGGTAAAATTGGGGACCTCGGCTTATATTCAGGTCGGCTTATACTCAAGTATATACGGTACATTAGAGGTATCAAATCTTGGCTGCAAACCTCCAGACCACTTTTAAGTGGGAGCTTAGATTGTCCAATTTAGCCACAATTCTTACAGCCAACACTCTCATAGCGCCGTTTCTTTTTTCTTCTTCCTATGTCAGCTTATCAGTGATATCAACATTTTGTTATTTCTGCATTTTGATGCGTGCAAAATAAAATATTATATATGATTCTATATCATAAAAGGCTGAATGGACTATAAAAGACCTGCATTTAAGTTTCACAGCTTAAAGTCTGTTAACACAGATTGCTTTTTTAAAACAGCACCATCAAAATCAAAAAAGGCATGCGAAGCAATTATAGATCTGCTGAGCCATGAAATCTATAGTAAGTAATACATATAGACTAGAGTTCAGTCACAGCGCCAGCATGTTGGAATTTTAGCATTTTTGATTGAGATGTGCTAAAACCCAAGTGACTTTCAGAAGCAAGCCAAAACTTCTGCGATTTTAACATTTTATGCCTTTTATCTAATTATTATGGAACACAAGAAAATATTACCTTTTTAAAACCACTGCTTCTGATTATATATAGTTCCTGTTTATGGTTTAACAGAGCTGTATGTTCAGAACGAGTTGTTTTCCACAGCTCATCAGAGGCAGCACATAATCCTATGAGACTAAAATCCTATGCATGCTTATTTGGGGATCATATCACTGAATGCACCGAGACCTGCTTTGTGCTATATGGCACAGGACTGTGTTGTGTATATTGATCACAAATGTCTTTAAAAAAAATACCCTGAGGTGTAATTTTCGTAGAAATGTTTTATACCTGAGTGGGAATTACTCTCTAAAATAGCATAGAATTAATTCTACCATTGTGTGATTCTATGATCTGATACTCAGAGGGACTTCTGCCCAAGTAAATATGCCCAATATTGTGCCGTTAGAATCTCTGTGCTGGAACCTGAACATTGTAAAGTCTTCCATATGTTTTCAGTTTCATGGTTCCCAGTTGGGCATCGGGAATTAAACAAACCGAACAATTAAATGAACGACACAACAATCAAATCTGCCTGCCAGACTTCAGCTGTTAAAAAAGGATATAATGGACTAATTTTTGCTTAAAATGAGTTTGTTACATTTCTTTTCTATACGATTACAAAATGCTTGAAAGAATAGCATAATTTAACTAGGTTGTAACAACTGTTCCTCTAAACTATCCCATCTGCCACTCAAATAATGTAGTTTTTGGTATCTACGATAGGAACTTTCCACTTTGCTAGAAATAATAAAACAGAGTATAAGTGAAAGTTAAAAATTAGGGATAAAATAAATTCTAAAATGAGATTAAGGATTAGAGAAAGAGATGGTTTTCTGCAGACCTGCTAAATCCTGAGACTCTTAAAAGAGTTGCCCTTTATTGTCCCATATTACTATTAATGTAATGTAGGATAATAAATTGCTATTTTTATAAGGTATAAAATAATTTATATAATAATTTATTATAATTTTATAACGCATAGATACTGTATTACTATTATCCTTCTCATCTTTCCTGTTACCTATTCCTTAGCTTCTTATGACTATAATTTTTTGTTTGTATCTTATGATTTATGATGATTATTTCTATTAGTATCCTATGACTATCACTGAATGTTGTATCAAGAGGTGGGCTTCACATAATTTAACAACTGGCTCGCCCCAGCACCGAAAATGTGAGCGTGTGGCCTTCTGCGCATGTGCTTTGCTCGCACACGCGCTTGCACGCGGCTTAAAAACCGCAGCTAAATAGGACGGCATAGCGCCAGGGCGGGTGAGTGAGCCAATCCGCCCACCCACAATTCACAACTACTGGTTCACCGAACCGATCCAAACCGTCTGAATCCCACCCCTGGTTGTAGCTTATGATTTATGATGATTGCATGTTATGATTATGATCATGATTTATCACTTGTTGTTTGCTTGTACACTGAAAGCTTATGCACCAGAGACAAATTCCTTATGTATCCAATCACACTTGGCCAATAAAGAATATTCTATTCTGGACTGTTGGTCTGAGTTCTGAGCTTGGCAATTTGGTTGCAAACGTTTCGTCGCCATTTGAAGAGACACCGTCAGTGCGTTTTGAATCGTTCATTTTTTTTCAAACAATTCAAAGTGTACTGACAATGTCTCCTCGAATGGTGATGAAACGTTTGCAACCAAATTGCCAAGCTCAGTCTGACAGCCCAACTACCAACCCAAGCTACTTATATTCAAACACATTTCACATTCTATTCTATTTAGCCCAAGAGTACGATAGGAGGAGCTTTTGTGTATGTCAGGTTGTGAGGGTTTGGTAGCTTGTTTATCTTCAGAGGAGCCTTTTCTGATGATCTTAGCCACCTGACAGATTTGTAATAAGCTAATCAGTCTTAAGCAGTTTAGAGTTTAAAGGTCGATATCATCATCTTAAATTGTGCCCAATAAATAACTGGCAGCAAATATAATCAGAGTAGGCATCATATGATCCATGCATCTTGCAATGATTAGCAGCATGGCTGCTACGTTTTTTACTACTGCCAACTTTCAGTTGTCCCAGAGCACTTTGCATAGTCAAAATGGGAAATAACTAAGAAGTGGATAACCTCTGCCACATCTGACTGGTTTGGGAACGGTTGTAGTGGGCACACTAGATATACCTGTGTAAAAGGATGCCTTGCCATGGTCGCTAGCTGGGAAGCACTTCCAGACAGTAAACCTGCTTAGTCAAAGGAACATAACCCTATCCCGAACGGAATAAACATCAGTTCCTTAGTCATATTTACCAACAGAATCTCCATCTTGTCTAGATTTAATTTAAGATTTATTTATGTATTTATTAAATTTATAGGCCACACATCTTGTTTCAAGAACAAAGGTGATTGTTTTGAGATAGTTCTTGTTCGTCCATTGTCAAATTTGGCAAATGCTCAGGGAATTGGATGGTAAGGAAAAATAGAATTGAATGTTCACAATATATTGATAGCATTCCACTTTTAAACTCCAGAAGACCTCCCTCCTCAATGGCTTCGTGTGTGTGTGTGTGTGTGTGTGTGTGTGTGTGTGTGTGTGTGTATCTATATATCTACAGTGTTTCCCTGAAAATAAGACCCTGTCTTATATTTTTTTGAACCCTGAAAGAAACACTTGGCCTTATTGCCATGCGCTCAAAAGCCCGATCGGGCTTATTATCAGGAGATGTCTTATTTTGGGGAAAACAGGGTATATCTATATATCTGGAGGAATATAAGGACAGGATGGTACCTGTGGGACATAACAGATCTTGTTGTTGTGTTGTGTTGAACAACAGTGTCCTATCACTGCTTTTTCAACACAACTTAACAAAAAATACTAGGACTACAAAATGAATGCAAAATAAAAGCATGCTGAAGGCCACTTCTGTGAGTTATCAAGATAGTTATCGCCAACACTCTCACCCTTCCTGTTTAACATCTATATAAGGCTGCTGGGTGAGGTCAGCTGTCAGTTGGGGTCTGATTTCATCAGTATGCTGATGATACCCTCTTGGCCCTGGGACAATAATGCAGGAGTGGGCAAATGTGGTTCTTTTAAAACCTGTGGACTTCAACTCCCAGAATTCCTGAGACAGCTGTCTCAGGAATTCTGGGAGTTGAAGTCCACAGGTTGTAAAAGAGCCACATTTGCCCACCCCTGCAATAATGTAATGCTGGCAAGGTCTTGTTCAAGTGCCTGGAAGCTTTGCGAGTCTGGCTAGGGAAGAAAAGGCTTAGGATCAACCCTGATAAGATGCAGTGGCTGTGCCTTCTACATGGGGCTGCCCTTGTAGACCATTTGGAAGCTGCAGCTGATATGCCGTGGTATGTCCAGATAATATCTCTTCTCTGTGAGCCATACTGACTGCCAGTAGTCTTCTGTGTGTAATTCAAGGCACTGGTTGTGTGGCCTAGGAGCTATTCTTTGAGAAAGCACTTACTTTCAGTAGTTTTTCTGCCCATCCTATTTGATAGAGTTGATATGGTCCCATTGATTGAGTGGTGTCATCTGATGGGACTCAGGAAGTGGGATTTCTCTGTCATTGGGCCTGACCTTTAGAACGGCATTCCCTGATATTCCTGTGTCCTCCCAACCTTATTTAAAATGAACTTTCAAAACTAAACCACTCCCTCAGATTTTAAATTAAAGTTATACAATTTTGGCAATGAAAACAGTTTGCTACCAGCTGGAGGAAATCAGTAATTCTGACTGCTAGCATATAAAGACAAAAATGTTATCCCATTGATCCCGATTGTGTGTTACATGAATAGATATAATGGGATCGATGGGTAAACCAGGCATGTGTGTTTGTGCAAAAGTGTGCACCTACTGTATGTCTCAATCCACCAGCTAACACACATGGTAGACAGATGCTATGTGAATCTTATCCCACTCCATAAGATGAAATAGGAATCCAAAAGAGGTTTAAGGGGAATAAAATTAGAGGGGAAGGGGATTAAAACAAGATTCTGCCTTGAACTATTTTAGTATGTTCTACTCTAAATATCAGCCAACACTAACCAGCTAGTTTCTACCATAATATGCTACTACAATGATAGCAATGGCACACAAAAAACCCCCAGTCTTATTTCCTGAGTTGCAAAGTAAATTCTATAAAAGATGTTTGGATCTTAGGAAATTATGATTACGGAAATATGTAAAGCAGAATTGTATGCTTTTGGTGTACCAAGAGCCTTTACGTTGTTAATAATCAGTATTACTGTCTACCATTACCAATATCCAGCAGGAAAGTCTTCCTGATACACAAACATCTGGTGATATGCTTGTTGGGTTTATTAACTCTTGATTAAAATAATAAGAGTATATCAAGAGTTAATAAACCAGACAGGTAAATCATCTGAATGTTTATGTGCCAGGAAGACTTTCCTACTGGATATTGATAATGGTAATCTGTAATGCTGATTACTATGAACATTAAAATAGCAATGTTCAAAGTGTCATACAACTTCAATTAAGCCTATGCCAGATGCAACAGATACAAATTAGGAGCCAAGAACATATTTCTATGAAGAACGTGGTTTATGACTACCACAGAAAAAGCATCAAGCATAATTTCCTATAGAGGATGTTGATCATATCTCTGGTAGAAACGGATGCTCTGCTGAGAAATTAGAAGCTATCTGTCTTTGCCTATCCTAACTTCATTGGTCAATTGCTAGGCTGGTGGGCGATGAGAGAATACAGTTCCAAGGTGAGAAGTGTCTGTTCCAAGAACATTCCTGAACTTTTTATGTATTCTCAAATTGATTATGTGGGAAAAGCATGAGGTTTTGGAATTATTTCCTAATGCCTACAAATGCATAACCTTTTGGGTCTGATCCCTATTAAAGAGAGAAGAGGACATGGGATCCAAGTCTCCTTGCTTTGCCTTTTAGGTAACTCCTTGAAAAGCCATGAATGACTAGAACTCAGACCCTGGAACTAAAACCGACTTAGATAATAGGCTTTCCTTGATCATGAAAAATAAAATGTATTTTCTTGGTAAGTTTACTCTGGTTGAATCAACACAATCCTTTGTTTAAGTGAAACAAGGCCCACCCAGTCTTATTATTTACTTATGTTCAGAAAGCAAATGGAAGAAAGAACAGAGAAGCAAGGTACAGAACTGGTATAGGAGACACAATAACCTCACAGGCCACTCCCAATGCTACCTTAATGCAATCATGATGAAGAAATATTGGCGGGTCCTTCTATTAATTAATTAGTGCAGTGATGGCTAACCTTTTTGCCATCGCGTGCCAAAAGCGGGGGGAGAGTGGGGGGTCATGGGTGCATGTGCCCACATCCATCATTCAATGCGCCCCGCCCTCCCACGCATGCACACGTGACCCCCCTACACTTCCCCCTACTTTTTGCACAGTGGGCCTGGTAGGCCCGTTTTTCCCCCTCCCCAGGCTCCAGAGGCTTTCTGGGAGTCTGGGGAGGGCAAAAACAGCCTTCCCCATCCCCCCCGGAGGCCTTCCAGAGGCCGGAAACAGCCACTTTCCCGACTTCCGATGGGACCGGAAGGCCTGAAAATCAGTTGGCTGGTGCGCGCATGCGTGCTGGAGCTGAGCTAGGGCAACACTCACATGCCCACCAATATGGCTCCACGTGCCACCTGTGGCACCCGTGCCATAGGTTCGCCATCACGGAATTAGTGTAAGTAAAGAAATATGAAAAAAGCATTACCTCATAGTATAAGTTTGATTGTGTTTTGCCTGGGTTCCCAGGTATACTGGACAGAAGGTAGGGTCAGAATGTAGGTTACCTTTGCAAATATTTTACTGAACTTAGTCTCTGATCCTGCCTCTATTTTTGATGGCAACACAATTTCAGTTCTCTTTCTCTCTCCCCCTCTCCCTCTCTGCCCCTCCCTCCCTCTCTCTTTTTATACATAACTAAAGGTAGTAAACATACCTTATGTTCCTTCCTCCTCCTATTTTCCCCACAACAACCACCCTGTGAATTAGCTGAAACATCATTTGTATTTCTGAGAGCCTGCCTTAGACATCTGGGCAAGGCAAATATTTAGGATAGCTTCTGCACCACAACGTAAGCAACCAAGGTGATCATCCTGGATGCCCTATGATTCATGGAGCTTATTTTGTCAGCTAGTGCTCTAATTACATTGCTAGGCTACAAGATGATAATGTGCGTGCGTTTAAAAAACAACTCACTAGAATATGTTTAATGGAGAAGGAAGAATGGTTATTTTTATAAAATAATTTATGTTAAAAGGGGAGTGGGAGAAAATATGACCTATGTCAAACAAGAGCTAAAAAACATTTTAATATGTTTAAGCATATAATAAGGCTTTCAATGCTTTCTCTGACTTTCTACTCCTGTTCAGTTTGATTTTAAAACTCCATATTTATCCTGCTCTTCCACAAGGAACGTCTTCCATTTACCTTCACCGAATCAGGCCTGATTACAATAATCTTGCCTGCAGATTAGATTACTGGATTGAAGAGGTTAACTTTAAGGGTCTTTGGATAATGCAGTTGCTCCAGTAAACAATCTACATTGCATTATATTCATCCTGTTCGGCTGGGAGTGCATTGGTTGCCAATGTGTTCCTAAGCACAATTCAAAGCACTGATGATGATTATGTTTAAAGCCCTAAAGCAATGATCAGGAATGGGATCAGCTCTTGCATTTGAGAAGGGCACTAAATGAAAAAGAGATACAGTAAATGATGATCTGCAATTCCCAACATACCGAGAAATGTGGGTAGGTAGAAGACAGAAAGAAAATTATACCATCTCTGAAAATGTTAATGATTATCCTTCGTTAGTATATGCTAAGACAGATGTACATGATATAAATATTTTCTTCCATTCAATCATATCTGATTCTTGGAGACTGTCTGGGCAACTACGTACAGTTTTCTTGCAAGAAGTAATTTGCCATTGCCTCTTTTCTAGGGCTGAAAAAAAATGATTGGCCTAAGATCACCCAGCTGGCATCGTGTCTAAGGCAGGATTAAAATCCACAGTCTCCACAGTTTCTAGACGGATGCCTTAAGCACTAAACCAAACTGGCTATCTTAGTTCTTTATAAAGCTTATCAATTCTCTCACACAAATTATGGAGCAACGCTGCTGAGCATACATACTGTATAATATGGCAGAAGCACCTTGCAATTGGATTCATATACACGAGCGCCAAGAGATCACTCATAATTAGTGTGCTTAACTTTATATAGCAAAAAAGTATACTGAAATCAGAAGTAATCTTCCATTGCACCCTATTGCATAATTTTCAAGGCAGCCTAAATATTTGTCAACTTTACTCATCAAAATTATTCTGATTTGCCTCACAACTAAAATCTTGACAGCCTTTCAAATAAGACTCCAAACACAAAGAGCAAAACAACAATAAAAGGTAGCCAAACTACGGCATATAATTTTCTAAATATTTCTAACTTAAGAAATGCATGAATATTTGTTTTGCAGGGACAGAAACAATAATAAATATAATGCAAGCAAATTAGTACAGCACTGATAGACCTTCTGGTTCATGACTAAATATAAACATTGTTTGGTTTTTTAAAGATGAACGTCTAGGCAGATATTTTTAAAATGGCAAAACATTTTAATGAAATTAAACAAATATTGTATGTTATATGATCATGTTCTATTAATTCTGAAATGTGTAAACCGCCCCCATTTTTCAACTTCACCAAAATGACAGAGAAAGAGCTTTCTTAAATTATTTTTCCACATTTGCTTTATTAAATTTGTATGTTATAGTACAAGCACTGCTGCACAAATACCAGCTTGAAACTACTGGGTCCTATCTTTATACTGGTTATGCCACCAGGCACAGGCATACTCTGCTACCAAAATATGTGACAGAGACCATGGGATGGTTGCGTGGTGGCTGGAATGTTTTTTACGTGGGATGCTAATTGATATTTATTGTGATATTATTTTATCATTTTAATTGCTGTTCCCTATTTAGAATCATATGGTTGAGATGGGTGGCCATAGACCCATGGCCACCCATAAATTTCTAATGATGGTAACACCTCAATTTGGGAATAGGTGTTAGCATCAATAACTATACCAGTACTGTGTATTTTATTTTTAGGAAGATAAGTAGGATTACAGTTACATATCAACAGCTTTGCATTCCCACATTTCTAGAACTGTCCATCAGGGACAGCAAAGAATTGCAATTAATTTACAATCCTTTTTCTACTTTATAAATTAAGATGGGAAGTTGGGCCATGAGAGAAGGGATGGGAGGAGGGATCCACAGGGCTTCAGAAAACCCTTGTTAGCTCAGTTGTCGAGCTGTGAATTTATAAAAAGTGGTGGGATGATCTGATTTATCTCTATTAAGCGGGAGCAAAATTTCTCAGAACCCAGGCTTTAATAAAATTGACTCACTAAAATTGTGCCAGCTACAAAAAAAAAAAAATCACTGGCTAAGATAATGAGCAAAACAGTTAAGATGTTTCCATCCAAGAATTATCCCCCCCCCCCCCCCGCCACACACACACCAAGGAAAGCAAAAGAGCATTAGGAAAGCCCTGATCCATCAAGTCAATGGTTCATAGTGTCCAGTGTTCTCTGGACCAAGAAGTGCCCATAACATGACATGGATGAGGAAGTGTGAACTTCCTGTGATATCTTTCTGAGTAGACCCTGCAGCAGAAAGCCATCATGCCTAGCAGAAACTGATATCCTGATCTTCCCATAAATCTGTCCAGTCAACCTCCTCAAACAATCTAACACGAGAACATCATCCCATCCAGCCACAGCAGATTCCACAACTTTAGATAAGCTTTTGTGTGAGAAATTATTGTGTTATTGGCTCCAAATTTCCCTATATTTTGCTTTAACAGACGACCCTGTGTTTAACACTAAAAAGTGGGAGAAAACCTTTTTTCTGTCAGGGTTTTCCAAGCTATGTTGAATTTATACAGAGCTCTACCAGGTCTTCTGTATGATCCCAAGCCTTGTAGCCTTCCAACCAAATTTTTCTACGTTTGAGCCGGACCTAGCTTTCAGGTTGTTGTCTTTCATCCCTAGGGCAAACCTTCCAAACTCTACCCTTCAAAAGTACCTTCATAGCATCACCCTGGCCACTGATGAAGCAATATCAAGTCTGTCCTCGTTGTTATTTTCACCCACAACAATGGCTGGATAGTTGAGCCCCAAAGACATTGTTAGTCACTTGCTGGGAAATGATCACAGCCTCAGTGCAGTAGATAGTGCAAGAAGATGCAAGATAAATGTGGCATTTTACATTCACACCCCACACTCCAAAAGTTCAAGGAGGAGGCAGAACACAGTCTGCAGCCTTGCCATCAACAGAAGAAGAGCAAGAATGTCATTTTATTTCAGGTAACAAGAGCAAAGGAGAATACGGGGCTTCCTTCAAACGAAACTCTAGCTTAAATCAGACCAAACAGCAGCACTCCTAAAAGTCAGGAATTACTTTATATTCTATATGCTTTATATTTTAAAGAAGATGGGAGAAAACCCAGGAAACATTAGACTAACTTTCCCCCAACCTGGCGCTCTCTACGTGAGCTGGACGTCCACTTTACTGATTCCCCCAGCCGGGAGGCAGCAGCGTGCTGGACCGGATAAGATCCGGGATCAGCCCCGGGATGGTCTGTCTGTCTCCATCCCCGCCCGAGGGCCACCAATGCTGTTTGCGGGAGTCTCACAGCTGCAATAACAGCTGCTCGGGACGCGTGTGTTCCCTCGGCCGCCCGCTTACAGCAAGAAAGTCTCTGAACCCCGGAACTTAACTTCGCCCTTTCTTGGCCCGTCCTCAGTTGTGTTCGCGATGTCGCAACCAGTTGTCACTTCTTTCCCTCCCCCTCGCCTTTCTGGGAAGCCCCGGAGAGCCGGACGCCCCTCTCTCCGCTGGCCAGCCCTCCTCGGCGCCCCTCTCTCCTCCTGGGACCGCGACGCCCCTCCAACCCGCTCCTGCGCGTCCTTACCGCGGGCCCCGGCAAGAGGAGGAGGAGCAGCAGCAGCAGCAGCAGCGCGCCCAGCCGGAGGAGATCGCGACCGCCAGCCGAGCGCTCCGGCGCCCCCCGCTCCATGGCTCGCCCTGGCAGCCAGCACCGGGCCCGCCGCGGCGCAAAGCAGAAAGCCCGGCCCGCTCGGCGATCGCCGGCGCCCCTGCCTGCAGCGTGTCCGGCCCTTCCTTCTTCGGAGGCGGAGCTGAGCTGAGCCGCAGGGAGCTTTCCCGGCAGCCACGCACCGGGAGGAGAACCGGGCGGGGTGGGGTGGGGGGGAAGGCCGCGAGAGGGAGGTGCTGCGGCTGGGGGGGATTTTGCCTCGCCGGCCTGGCCCTGCCTGCGCTGCCTTGCTCCGTCTGCGGGTAGCAACGTGTGGACGCGGCTGTCCTTAGGGTAGCTCTACAGCCCCGGCTGTATAAATAGAAGAGGAATCTGTCCCTAACAAGGCTCCGCCTCTGGCAAGCCAAAGATTGGATTTAATCAGCTCTGGAAATGGATCGATCTGTTAGCCTCTATTCGCACCTGCCCCAGGTGTATGTGACATCTGAACTCCCATAAATCTGAATCAACTCTCCTGAGGACACGCTCTCTGGGGATCTTGGGTTATATAGTCCAAGATACTGGCAGAGATCTAGATTAGGGAAACCGAGGGGCAGCTTCTGGAGTTTGGTGCGCGTCTTTGGTTCCCACCTGATTTAATACTTAGCTACTGATTCTTAGCCTGGTTTGATTGCATTAATCTTTGTGCTGATGAGATGGTGCATCAGCATGCAAGCTCCAGGCTACAGGTGAGGGTTTAAACGACTCCTCAAACCGCACAATTAAAAGAGATAAATATAGCAACGAGGGTCATAGTATCATGTCAAATATCATAGTAACAATTGCTAACTCCCCATGCTTAGTCATATGAATGGGGATTCATCCCCAATACACATTTCTTTGCCATAGGTTAGGAATAACTATTGTTGATATGGATATCAAACTAGCCTGTAGAACTGTTAGATGGGAGCAAAGATAAGGATTTTCTATATCTCTTTGCTGTCCTCTAGTGGTTACCTAGATTTTTGCACCCTAGATCTGATAGCTTTAGTAGTAAAATATATTTGTTTTCCTTCCTTCCTTCCTTCCTTCCTTCCTTCCTTCCTTCCTTCCTTCCTTCCTTCCTTCCTTCCTTTCTCTCTCTCTCTCTCTCTCTCTCTTTCATATAGATAGATCAGTGTCAAAGGACATACAAAAGGGATATAAAAATGAACTCAAAACCATAAAAATATTGGATGCCAACATCTTCCAATGTTAGAAAGTCTTCCAACACTGGCATTTAGGAAATTTAAGGGCAGGATGATAAGCAGAATAATCTATGCCTAAACTTGTAAGAATTGCCAAATTTAAAGCAGTCTGTGCAGAATATTTCATAAATATAATTGTGCAAATTTTCCTCTATGAAATCCACTTGAATAACATGGGGCTCATTTTAAAGTTATTGTGCTCGGAACCTGAAAAGGATCTTCTTCACTTTCCCACAAATCATTAGTCATTGGCCCAGTTTACACATAATCCTTGCTTTCTGATTTGTCAATGGGGTAAGGTAGGGATCACATTTTAGATAGATTGATAAACAAACACAACTTTCCAGTTTTAATAGCCACTCAATTGGCAGGAGGAACCTGGATGTATTTTATAACATGTAGAAACATGCTTGCTCATAGGGTTTATCATGGCCGTAGCCATTGCAAGCAAACACCCATAATTCTTTCTCACTGAATCAATTTACTCTACAGGGATAGTATTTATTAGATTTTACAAAAATAGAAAGTTAAGAGTAATTGAGTATCTTCTTTTGATGGGGGAAAATGCTTGATAAAATAGAGGGCTGAATTTCAGGGTACTGAAATAAGTTTTAAAGAGTATGATAAAAGTCTCTATAATGTCCTGGCAATTTTGAATTGTGGATCAAGTTCGTTCAATGAAAAGTATGTTTGCTTTGTACGCTGGCAGGAAAATTAAGCAGGAAAAAGTCACCCTGACCCTCCTATGCCTAAGTGCATTTCAGCGGTAATAAAAACAGAACCCATGCATTTCTCTTAGCTATTCATTAGTTCCAAAGGTCCTTGAACAAATACAATGGTCACCAATGCTGCCTAGCAAATGATTTTCACGAAGGCTCCTATTTAGTGTTTATATTCTATGCTGCATTCATCATTCCTTGATGGACTTCATTTTCTGTTATCTTTCATAAGAACAAAGCAAATGCAATGCTATCCCTTTATAAGTTGGTGCCTCTGTAGCCAGAACAGCAAACAGCAGAAAGGGGAACGGAAAGAATCAGCAGGGTGAGCCAGCCAGGTATTTGTAAAAAGAAATAAAACGGAAAATAAATTTATATAAATCCTTAACTAAAACCAGAACCTGTATTGATTTATGAGCATGGTAGGTTGTTGGGGTGGAAATTAACATGCATGGAATTAAGACTCTGATCATGGGAATTTGTGTCCTAAATGAGGACACAATATTGTTTTCTAAATGATTTATGGAGAGATTAATAGGTTTCTCCTATGAAAGCTGGTAGTTGATGGAGGACTGGAATGAAATAATCTACCCACAACTGGACAGAACTTCTGAGAAAAATATTAGATGACTTATCTAATAGATGAATATCTAAAGAAACAAAATTTACTAAGGATTGCAGAGGAAAAGAGACAGGATATGAATTCACATATAATAAGGGAACATTCTGAAGCTATAAAAGAGATTAAATTAGGAAAAGAGCGTGGACTGGGTGAATTATCAGATGCTTATAAATATTTTGAGGATGAACTTTTATAACCTTTATAAAATATGAGGAACGCTATCCTACAGGGAAGAAAGATACCAGAGTTGAAAAAGGCTAATATAGCATTAATGAGGGACAAGATTTGACTTTAAGAAAAAAACCCTGCAACCTATTATTATTGAATAATGATTACAAGTTGTTTACAATGATTATAGCTGATAGACTGAAAATAATTTTGCAAGAATTTATTCAGAAGACCAATGTGGGTTTTTACCAAAAAGACAGTTAAAGGACAATGTTAGAAATCTGCCGGAGATTTGGGAATATTTGGAGTACCAAAATGAAAAACAATTCACATTGATTGTCTTAGATGCAAAAATGGCCTTTGACAATTTGAACTGAGCTTTCTTGTTCAAGGTTTAGGAAGATACAAATTTTGAAGAGATCGATATACACTTCACAGAAAGCACAAAGAATTGTTAACAGAGATCTAATAAAATCTTGTGAGATACAAAAAGAAACAAGATAGGGATGCCCACTGTCTTCTCTCTTCTTTATTTGGATTGTTGAAATACTGACCAAAGATATAAGGCAAGATAAGAGGATTGTGGGAGTAAAGATTAAAAAAAGAAACATAAGTTAAATGCTTTTGTAGATGACGTGGTATTGGTTCTGAAAAATCTTTTAAAGGTAATTGCAATATTAATGGGCAAATTCAAATAATTTGGGGTAATTAGCAGGTTAAAAGATTAATAGAACATGAAGATGTTAACCAAGATGTAAAAACATGAACATCAAACAGAATTGATGAGTAAAACGGATTTTAAGATTGAGAAGGTAAAATATCTGGCTGCCACTATGACAAATATGAACTGTATGTTATTTCAACTAGGTTAAGACATGGAATTAATTTCAAAACGATATTACATTATTGCTGGTAAGGATTTCAATGATAAAAATAAATTTCTTGCCTAGAATGATGTTTTTTGTTATAGACAATACCTGTATTTGATAACTGATGCACCATTTAAACAGTGACAGAAGGCTACATCTAAGTTTGTATGGCTGAGGGAAAAGCATGTATTAATTATAAGTTGTTACGACATGCAAGGAAAAGAGAGGTATTGGGTTACCTCATTTGGAATTGTATTTTGCTGTTTGATGGTTGGTTTAAGGTAGGGTTGGATTTTTGGAGTTAGAAAGATATGACCTGACTCTTCAATGCCCACTTGTCAAACTTATTGAATTTCATGACTCAGAAATATGCTCCATTGTGTTGAAGGCTGAGAATCCTACAGAAATTACTAAAATTCTATTGAAAATATAGGGATGTATGGTGGCACAGTGGTTAGAATGTGGTACTGCAGGCTAATTCTGCTGATTGCCAGGGGTTTGATCCTGACCTGCTCAAAGTTGACTCAGCCTTCCATCCTTCTGAGGTTGGTAAAATGAAGACTCGGATTGTTGGGGGCAATATGCTGATTCTGTAAACAGTTTAGAGAGAGCTGTAAAGCACTGTGAAGTAGTATATACCATATTTTTTGGAGTATAAGATGCTCCGGACTATAAGACGCATCTACCTTTTTTGGGGAGGAAAACAAGAAAAAAAAATTGCCTCAGCCTCTGCCTCCCAGCAATTTGCCTTCTTGCAGGAAACAGCCTGCTTTAGTTTCATTTTCATCACAGCCTGATTAGCACAAGAAAAAAAAATCTGCCTCCCAGCAATTTGCCTCCTTGCAGCAAACAGCGGAGGCCCGCGCAGCAATAGGCAATGGCAATCCCTAAAGCCTGAAACAGCTGAGGGTTGGGAGGCCGATCCAACCGACAATCAACTGCTTGTGCTAATCAGGCTGTGCTGAAGCTGAAACGGGCTGTTTGCTGTTAGGAGGTAAATTGCTGAGAAGCAGAGGCTAAAGAGTGGGGGCCAACGGGTGGATTACTTCGGTGTATAAGATGCACCCAAATTTTCACCCCCTTTTAGGGGGGAAAAAGTGTGTCTTATACTCTGAAAAATACGGTAAGTCTAAGTCTAAGTGCTATTGCTAAATGCACGTTAGTCTAACCATTTGTATGACCATCAAACTTATTGGTAATGGATATTATTATTCTGGGATTTTACTAAACCTAACTGAAGGGAAGATTGAACGGCCCATTAGCACTGTGAAATAGATTTATCACTGTAGCTGCCCACACTGTAATTAGAACTATATTGCCATTTCCACCCCAAAATATCCATCCCCTTGGCAATATCCCAACAAATTCCAAGGAATCACTTGAAGCATGCTTGCAAATGTTTGAATATTTTCATTAGCATTTGAGTGAAAAACAAAAAGCAAAGAGTTAATTAAATAACGGTTTTTAAAAATACTGCTGTTGAACAAATAACCAGTGATGGGATCCCTGGAAGAGATGGCGGAGTTACTACTGCCAGGAGCAAGATGAGGCCAATGGACTTTTCCATAAGGTTAGCTGAGGAAGTTGAAAGCAGGTTCCCTGGATTTTCTCATAAATAACTGCTCTGCAAAATGTTCTGGTGCACTGAGCAGTTTCCACTGAAAATAATGGTTGGCTATAGTATATAATCAAAAGATGCCAAGCAACGATAAAAAAAAAAATCAAATATTCAATGGTCAGCTGTCCAGTTGTATCAAAGTACCAGTTAATGACAAACTCTTCCAGGATAGTTTGACATACTGGCTGGGATGGAGGAAGTGGAGAGGAAAGGAAAGGAGGGAAGAGCTGGAATCTCCCTCTATTGATTAATAGGACAATGGGGAGCAGGGAATCCAGTGATTTGGAAGGGACCTTCTAAATAAATGAATGAATCAATGCAAACAAATGGTGTGATAGGATTCCCAAGGTGCAACCACGCACCTCATTCTTGAAGTTTTGCAGGGATTATACACAGATCCATCTTCCATGTGTGTAACCCTCTTTGTATTTCTCTCTACTTCTTCTATCTCTCCAGAAAAATATTATTTTTAACATAAATAATTATAATAACTCATCGTACCTTTTGACTGATAAAGCTAGATATGTATGAAGGCTAAAGATTCTTCAGCTCATTTCAAGGCCGTATGCAAGAAATTAAGGACAGCAGGTATCTAAAAAAAACAAGTATGCCGTAATCAGGAACTCAAACTGAGATTTCATAGTTATAGGTAGTGCTTGACATACAGCCATTTGTTTAGTGACTTACAAAAGTTCTGGAAAAAAATGACTTATGAGCGGTTTTCACATTTATGACTGTTGCAGCATCTCCAGGGTCACATGATCAAAATTCAAATGCTTGACAGCTGGCATTATTTTATGACAGTTGCAGTGTCCCAGGAGTCATGTGATCCCCTTTTGTGACCTTCTGACAAGCAAAGTCAACGAGGAGCCAAATTCACTTAATAACCGTGTTACTGACTTGACAACTGAAGCGATTCACTTAACATCTGTGGTAGGAAAAGTCATAAAATGGGGCAAAACTCACTTAAAAACTGTTTCATTTAGCAATGGAAGTTTTGGACTCAATTGTGGTCGTATGTCAAGGACTACCTGTATTTAATTTTATATTTTTAATAATATTATTGTATTTTATTTGCAAAGAAATAAATATTGGTAAACCAAAGGAAAGACATTGAACAAAATACAGCTAGAGAATGCAAAGAACAACCATATGACACTTATTTTTTAATATCAGAATTATAAGGTATTGACTTTCTAGCCAAGCTCTTCCCTTCTTCATTCACAAGAGGCAAAAAATGGGAAAAAGGCATCAATCTTGTTGCCCTTCTCAACAATTTATCTGAATCAGGGTGGACAACCTTTCAGCTGTCTCAAACCAGTATTGGCAGAGCTGATTGGGGTCGATAGCAGGCAAAATTCAAAGATTTTGAAAGCTCTGGAACATGATGCGTCAGCTTTTTTTGATAGAATTACCTACTCACACCTTCAGTATGTATGTCAAACCTACTTCGGCGAGATACCCCAAATTTAATCTCCAACTGTGTTTGTATGTATGAATATAAATTGGACATATGGGTGAGAATAGTGAGTCTCAACTTTCACACCTTAAATCCCACCACAAAAATCTGGGTCCTACCAAAGAAAAAACAAAAAGGCAACGTTTTCCAATAAGGACATAACTATATTTAAAAGGATTCCTTTGGCTCCAGTTAGCCCTTTGGAATAGACCAGGGAAGCAGGGGAGATGGGCAGTTTCTAAGTATGATAAATAGATAATAAACGGGTTTCCAGGCATGCTATTTTATTGCTGTAGGGTATATTTATAGAATCTCAAAAGCTTGTTGACACTCCTTCTTAAGGCCAACGAAGTCAAGGCAAGAATGTTTGGAGTCCTTTTCTCACCCTTTCTCAGGGCTGAGCAAACATTTCCCTTCTCCTTTCACTTTCCCTTCCTTTCCCAAGACCACAACTAAATTCCACAACAGCTCCTAACATCAAGCCTCTTGAGCAGTGGTGGAATTCAAATTTTTTTACTACCAGTTCTGTGGGTGTGGCTTGGTGGGCATGGCAGGAGAAGGATACTGCAAAATCTCCATTCCCACCCCACTCCAGGGGAAGGATACTGTAAAATCCCCATCCCCCCCCACTCCTAGGGGAAGGATATTGCAAAATCTCTATTCCCACCCCACTCTGGGGCCAGCCAAAGGTAGTATTTGCCAGTTCTCCGAACTATTCAAAATTTCCGCTACCGGTTCTCCAGAAACTGTCAGAACCTGCTGAATAGCACCCTGGCTCTTGAGGCTCTTCCAGACCAGGATATGCTTTGCAAAGATAGGCAATAACTTTGCCTCAGGGAGTCCAGCTCTGCTCTCCTTCTCCCCATCGTGATTCCCTTTCTCATTTGGAGAGAGGTACCATGTTTCACCTAGATCACTTCTGCAACACCACCACACTACACTTATCACTGCTTGAGGAACTTTCTAGGCTGCTTTTGACTGACTGGGGCAGCCAAGTCATAGTTTAAGTCCCCAAGGAAAGTCCACTTTTCTGCATATTCTCTTTCAGCCCTTTGGCAAAAGGAACTAACAAGGTGTGCATCTTTCCAAAGAATTGGCCTTCTAAATGTGCCCTGGAAAGACCGATTGCCAAAAGTGGTGGGTGGGACTAGGGCAAAAACTGAGTGCAATGTTACAATTTGATAAAGCAAATACAATTACTCTCCAGTCAGGTATTTTATAATTTCTCCTTCTGTCCCAGTAGTGTAAAAGCAAAGTCCAGTACAGATAGTCCTCGACTTACGACAATAATTGAGGGCAACAAAATATGTGGCTAAATGAAACATTTAAGTGAATTTGCCCCATTTTACAACTTTTCTTGCCATCGTTGTCAAGTGAATCACTGCAGTTGTTAATAACACAGTTGATAAATGAATCCGGTTTCCCCATTGACTTTGCTTATAATAGAATTTTTTATTGGCCAAGTGTGATTGGACACACAAGGAATTTGTCTTGGTACATATGCTCTCAGTGTACATAAAAGAGAAGATACATTTGTCAAGAATCATAAGGTAAGGTAAGAAAGACGGAAAAGATGATCACGTGACCCCGGGACACTGCCACCGTCATAAATACGAGTCAGTTGCCAAGCATCTGACCAGGGGGATGCTGCAATGTGAAAAACGGTCATAAGTCACTTTTTTCAGTGTCATTGTAACTTTGAACTGTCTATGAACTGTTGTAAATCAAGGACCACCTGTATTCCTCTTGATTTTGTAGGCCAGTTTTGCTAGCCCTCTTTCCTATGCCTAATCCATCCCAATGCACTTCATCCATTTTCCAAACGAGCAATGAGTGCCCTCCAGTGGATAGAAACACCTCACACACATTGAAGGCTTAGAAAGAGTTGAAGTCAAGGCGACAACATTTCTCAAATTATCTGGCCAGCGTTATCCAGATCTGCCCGAAATCTAGTAAATGCATTCTGACCTACTCGTGTACAAAAGTACAAAATATATTAAGCAGAGGATAGAATAAATCCACTGAGTTCAAAATACTAACAAGAATCAACTAATAATTGATGAAGACGAGATTTTTTTTTAAAGGCAATCATTAAACTCTCCAGGTTTAATGGCAACTCAAAAGCTTCTCCCCTGTCATTTACTCACTGTATATTTTGTGCAACCTGACTTAACCCATGTACTTAGAAGTCAAGCCTACCAAACATACACATGAAGGAATACGCATAATACTGCAAATCTATACCAAGCCAGTTGGGAGAAAGTCTCATTAAAACCGGCCGATAGGCAAGCATAGGACTCAAGAGATGGTAAATCGGCCGTGGTTTCTTTTCTCGGGCTAAAATTCTTGAGAGGAACGTAAGAATTTAAGCGCCCCCTCCCCCCCCCCCCCTCCCCCCTCCCCCCAAAAAAAACCAAACATGAAAAATACGGCGGGAAAATATCTGCATTGCGCGTTACCGGTACACTCACCTCGAGTCGGCGCCGATCACGTGACGGAGCCATACTATTGCGATTGGTTTCTAGAGAAAGGGGCGTGTCCCTAGGCGCCTATAAATAGAGACGCAGGCCACGTTTTAGGCCTTTTCGTCGTGGGATGGAAGGCGTGGGAGGTGTGTGTTTGCGACCTTTGCTTTTGGAAGGCGTTGCCGCTAGGAGAGAAACGATTGCCTCTGTTGTACCAATTCTGCGCCGCAGTAATCCGAACGATCGTGAAATGGCAAAACGTTTGCAGCTTTTTTTTTTTTTTACAGAATGTTTTTCTTCGTTGCCATCTAGCGATCGTTGGGATTTTTGCAGCCTAACGGATGGGCAGTATAGTCCTGATTGCGAATGAAGCCTGGCAAATGTTATTGACCCAGAGCTTATTTTAGAATAAAAACGCCTGGGATTTGAGCAGACGCGTTGGTCATGGTATGGGAGTTGATCGTGTCGTGCCTCGCTGCTCTTTGATTTTGGGGATTTTTGTCTTAACTAACTTGCACTGGTAACACTTTGCTTAAGGGGAGGGTAACTCACGACGGCAATTAACTTGGCTTTTAGAGCCGTTTTACGAAACGTCACGTGGAACTAATAAACGGAGAAGATAAGTGGAGAATGCATTGCGTGGTGTGAATTGAGCCCAACCAATTGAGAATCGTGGTTGAGAGTTGGATGTGCTTAAGTGCCCTTGAATGTATTGTCCTTGGTGCTGGCAAATGACGTCTCAGTCGGTGAAATAAGGGAGACTTTGGGGCTTCTTAAGGTACAGTGTGGAGGTGGCATTTCCCTCTCAGGTTTTATGGTCAAGCCTTTTGCTGGGGTAATAATTGGGCAGTAGATTATAGTTTGCTTTTGCAAGGACTCGAGGGAGATCCAGTATATTGTTTGATTCCAGAGGTAGATTTGTGAGCTTTGGAATATGATGCCAAAGGACCCACCCCCCTTGTGCTTTCAGATGTGTTGCACCCATGACTTACTTAATGCTTTCTAGCGCACATGTTTGAAAAAGAAGTTGGAATTGGTAAATAGGGAATGACTCACTTGCCATTAAAAAAAAGGTTAGAACTTCATTCTAGTTTATGCTGACAGCATGTGCTGAGTTGGAAAGGGGGGAACTTTTTCCTCCCTCAAATGTGAAAAGTGCCAGTGGTCCTGCAGAGAGCAACAACAACAACAAGTTTTCCACCCTGAAATTTATGAGCACAAGAGTGATGGCTACTATGAATGTTATTAAAAGGAGTGAAGAAATTCATGGATGACATGTCTGATATGGACTTGATTAGTCTTGAAGACTCCAAAGGTTTCCTCTACATTGTTAGCATCTCCACAGAACTACAGTAGGCGAGGGATATATCTTTATCTCCTTGTGAGCACATCAAAATAAACCTTTGTAATCCTGCTTTTGAGTGATCTAAATTGGGAACTCTATGCTGGCTGCTATGATGATATTTTTGGCGTGTTAGACTGCTGATGCAGATGAAGAGACATTGTATCTGAGCCACCAGCATCAGTTGCCCAGGTGGCACCCTATCTCTTAATGTTCAGTGGTATGTTCTCATTTTAAAGACATAAAATTAATCTCTCTAGATCTGAGCAAAGGTATCTCAGTATTCCTAAATCACTACCCTGAATTCTGCTTTTTTTTTTACTCTTAGGTGAGCCAAGATTGTCTTGATGCTGAATGAAAACCTCTGGAACCAACTGTCAACTTGTTGAACCAAGCAACACAAAAAGGGCTGTAATGTGGGGATGTCTTGAATGTTGTAAATAAATAAATTTAAAAAATTAAAAACTGTTTATTTTGGATATTTTTTTCAGATAGGTTTGAAGCACTGCCTTTGAACTGGTGCATGGCCCATTCATGGTCTCACTGGTTACGCTGCAGTGCAAAAATAAAAAGCTTGCTTATAACTGGTGTTGCTCAGCTTAAACCTGAGTAATTCTTTTAAAGACAAGTTACAATCCATCTCATGCTTAATGTTAAAATATGTAAGTTCCTCAAATAACTGCAGTGTCCGTTCAGAGGCTTGATCATCTGGGAAGAGTATTATGTAGGAGTGCTTCAATTTTATCTTGTTCGCTACAGTGTCTGAAGATAACATGAATTAAAGGAGAAAAGATTGGCTCTTATTACCTGACAGTCTTTGCATAATCCCATTTTCAAAGTTTATATATAATAACCTAGCATCAGGCAAAAGTAGTGTGCAAAACCCCACTCATACAAGCTATAATGTACTGCAGCTCAGTGCAATCTCATTGGTGTCATATTTCATCAAAAAACACATGCCCACCCAACTGATCGCTTCCTATTAAAACATTACCTGCTACTAGAAGGATAATTGTCCTTTGCCTCAAAGATGTTTCAGGTTTTAAAAGTCTACTCTGGACATTTAGTAGAATTGTAGCACACAAACTAACAAAGTGCACATTATTCATGCTATACAAGCCCAAATAGAAAACCTGACTAAAGATTATACATGGAGGCTGGACACTCCTATATGGGATATACCTTTGGCATGCTAGTGGAGCATCCAAGAAAAGCCAGCAGTCAAGGTAGGGTGATCCACTGCCAATTTCCTTCCATGCTGCTTAGGACACAACTTCAATAGAAACAAATTTTAGAATAAACAAAAATACAGCCCTCTGATTTAGCCACAACTTTATAGTATGGATAAATCGTAACCACAACCAAAGAGTTCTTTGCAAAGAACCATTCAAGTGTGTGTGTAACATACAACTTGTTAACCAATCACATCTTTAATGCTGAGGATAGTAATGAGATAAGCAACTCAAGCTTGTTAAAGAGTGCAACATGTTGAATGTATCTTGAAATTAGGTTTTGCCAATATTTCAACGATGGTGAATTGATCTATTCCTGGATAAAATTTTCTTTTGGAGAAGAGAGATAAGTTTTACAGAGCAGCCTCTCAACCTTTTTTTTTTTTTACCTGGAGGAACCTTTAATTTTCACATCTCTGGGAACCCCTTACGCAAATATAATTCTATCTAGATCTCTTGCAAGATCTGGGCAAAACTTTAATAATGCTATCAAATAAATTGGTGCAGGTTAAATTAGTATGATGTGATTGTAATGCAACCCAGCCTGGGTTCTTGTGACAGTGGAAACTATGGATTTGACTTAGGTTTGTGGTGTTAAACCATGGCCTCTGGTTTAATGTGATAAGCAGATAGTCTCTCCCATGTGTCTGGTTATTTAGGGAAAAGGCCTGAACCCCTTTGTTGTGTGTCTGGTCTCTGGCGCAGCCTTATTTTACATGTTGACTGTAAAGGAACATAGAAATGGGTGCATCTCTTGAGGAGCTGACCAAGAGATACTATTTTTTTATTTTTAATTTGATTTATATGCCGCCCTTCTCCGGAGACTCAGGGCGGCTTACAATGCGCTAAGCAATAGCCTTCATACTTTTGTATATTAATACAAAGTCACCTTATTGCCCCCACAAACTGGGTCCTCAATTTACCTACCTTAGAAAGGATGGAAGGCTGAGCCAACCTTGAGCCTTGGTGAGATTCGAACCTGCAATAATTACAGGCAGCTGGTGTTAATAACAGGGTGCTTTAGACCACTGTACTATCCAAGGCTCTTTGAAGAAATAACTTCTATTTATTGAGCAGCAATTTTGCAGAAATTTCCTGAAACATTTGATCAATAGTTTGCACAGCTGTAATATTGAACCACATTTTAGATCAGAGTGGTGCATTAATACAGAAAGAAAGAAAAAACTTCTTAAGGGCTGTTGGATAGATTTATAAGTCTTCCTATCTGGGAAGTTAATTCAGTTACTTAGAAAAGAAGACTTGTGAGTGAAAGTGGACTGCATCCCCTAAACTTTGCTTTACAAATGGAAGAGGAAAATTTACTGTACCAAAAAAACCAAAATGTCCCCAGGCCTTCTATTTGGAGCAAGATTCAGGAGGAATCCTGTAGGAATGTAAATTAAATCCTGAAGAATTGTATATTTAAATTCTAGAGCTTTTTATGCTCTGGTTCAATCCCCAAAGAATCTTGAGTACTCTTGGCTTAGAAGATTGGCTGGCTCCAGGTGCCATGAGACATGATCTATTTTGCCTGACTGCTCCCACAGAAAATATATCTTTCATGAGTACTGGATATAAGAGCTGATACGTTCAGAAGAATTGTAGAATACGATTTAGTAAAATTGTTCAGTATTTCAGTCTCATTGAACTACGAGCACTATATTCCTGGATATGCACTCACACTTCTACCCCACCAGACATCAAAACAGATTTTTGACATGGGATAAGTTTATTTGAAAAAAAAAAGCAAGCCCACTGTAGTAACCCATACAGTCTGATTACGAAGTGCAGTGAATTTACTTGTGCCAAACCTGGATAAACTTGATTACATATTTGTGCATCTAGTATTTTGACTTATTGCACAGAGGGGGGAAAGAGCTGTGAATAAGACATGCAGATTTAAGAGGAAGGCAAATGCTTTCATTAAGAGATGAGAAGAATATTACATAAAATGGAATGGTCCCAGAGTTGAGGTAACAAAATAGTTGTCCAAATAATATGATTATGTCAATATATTAAATGCTAAATTTTAAATATGTTTCAGGCAAGGTGCTTTTAAAAAACAACTTCAATTAGCTTCATTTGGAGATTGCAAATCATGAGAAATTTGGACACGGGAACCTAACACAACATACAAAAAAGATCTTAGAAATATGTAAAGCCTAGTACACTATCAAAGAGTGAACTCCATAGCTCACTTGCTTTCTTTGTAAACTAAATTAACATTCTTTCAACATAAGTAGTTGTCAATACTGAGTATCAAGAAACACTCATTGCTTATGTAGTGTTCAAAAGAGTTAGATTCAGTATTCTGTGTTTAGTCCATACAGAAAAGGAACAGCAAGGCAGTGTTCTCTTGGCCATTCTCACTTGTAGTGCTTTGGAGTTGTTACTTTCATACAGGAATACCAAGCCAGCCTACAAGGTGCTTTAGCAACGTTGACAAAGAAAAAAGCTGTAATCAGGAATTGCACCTCCTTAAATGGATAAACGAGGATCCACTACATAGTTGGGAACAAAAACAGCTGTGAACATTCTGGTTGGTGAAAGTGAATGGCTCCTTCCATGCAATCATTCCCGATGAATACATGCATGGCCTTGGACATTTCCATGTGTAGTCAACTCTGAGAGCCATCAACCACAAGTTCTGCAATTGTAACACACTAACTAGAAGGCTTACTGTAGTTTGGTCTCATGGCTTTGTCTTAATTTTTTTTCTCTAAAGAATCACAAGATCCTTTAAAACCAATTCTGTATGTTTGCATGTTTTATATGGCTACTTGTTTCCAAGAAACTCAATTTCATATGAAAAAAATAAGTTACTATGCATAATCTACATGGATTGACAATATCACCTATACATCCAATGTACATTCTTAGCTCCAGAAACCACTTCAAATTTGCTTGACACAAGCTATTGGGACTGCAGGAGTGAAGAACATGCCACTTCCATTTTTATCTCCAGCTGCTTGAGAGGAGAAAGTCTTCCAGTTAGACATGTTTGTGCCTTACTGAAAACAAGTTCCATATGACTGGATGAGACAAACTGTCAGTGTTCAGTGTGTATCCTGAATTACTGCACATCCATAAAGTACTCCCATGTGGATCAAATCTCTTGGATCAATTGCTGCTAGTTGGATTTTTTCCCCTAGTTTACTGCAGAAGAGTGCACATTAACTACTAGGTTTTAAAGCCTAGCAGAAATGGAACTAATGCTCTAAAGTCAATACAGCGCCATAACTGGAGCAATTATTGGCAGAAGCAATCTTATCTTTAAAAAAATAAAACATGGCACAAGGACAAAATCAGCTAGACTGTTTCATTTGAAAGAACATGAAAACGACATCTGTTAATACTGTAAACTGCAGTCTTCACGTTTCATGGCTGCTCCAATTCGGTATCTTCAGAAACTTTCAAAGGGCACATAGATGAGCGGGGGTCCATGACTGAGTGCATTAGAGGAATATAAAGATCGTCCATGTTTGGCATGACAAAAATTTTCTGCAAGGTATAATAATTGAGTTAGAATGCAATTCAAAATTCAAAGTCGAGAAATTAAATATATCAAACTCTTATATTGGACTCTCCCATCAGGCCAAGTAGAATTCTAAACAGGTTTATTTGAATCGAGTAACATTATGGATCACTAGTAAACATCTATCTATCTTAAGTTTAGATTTGGAACAGAGTCATCATGGATATTAAAGCAACATTGCTTTTTACAGGTTACAAAATCTTAATTTTATTACATTTCAGCAAACATTTTTTTAAAAAATAATTGACTCCTATCTGCTATTGCTCCTTGCCCCCATCATTCCAATTTTTTTAAAGGAAATAACTAGAAATTAGAATAGATCTATTTAACAGTTCAATAAATTCATGATGAACAGAATTCTAGAATTATAAACAATAGAAAAGTATGAGCAACAATTTATTCAAACTATTTGTCCCATGCTAAAATCAGTCTTCATGAGATTATCCATAATAATATTCCTTTTAATTATTTGGTATCTCTTAAAGGAAATTAAAATCAGCCACTATGCTCCTACTTTAAAAAATATGGGCACAGAAAGTATTATTTTAGTGTGGATATGGCACACTTCAGGTCCAAAGACAGCATTTCAGGATAACAGTGATCTCCCTTGGTGCCTCCTTTCAGATAGTCCTCCACCAGGAACTGTTTGTTTAGTGACTGTTTAAAGTTATGGCACTGAAAAAAGTAACTTATGACCATTTTTCACACAACCGTTACAGCATCTCCATGGTCACATGATCAGAATTTGAAGGCTTGACAACTGGTATATATTTATGATGGTTGTGGTGTCCAGGGGTCATGTGATGACCTTTTGTGACCTTCTGACAAGCAAAGTCAATGGGGAAGTCAAATTCACTTAAAAACCTTGTTACTAACTGAACAATTGCAGTGATTCACTTAACCACGGTGGCACGAAAGGAGGTAAAACTCACTTAATTGTCTTGCCTAGCAACAAAAATTTGGGGTTCGATTGTGACTGTAAGTCAAGGACTACCTGTACATCTTTTGCTGGGATCATGCAGTGTCTGTTGAGCACAGAAGGAGTACAGTGTGTCCCAACGCCTATTCTTAAGTAATTTTATGGCTACTGCAGTATGTTCCTATATGTATTATCAAACTAAGAATCTGAAATTCTCAGAAGCAATGACTTGTGTTATACCAATATGTAACCATTCAGCGTGAATGTGTTCTTTTTCATCTTAGATACATGCTACCATCTTTAAGCTTACAGATGTCTTAGCTAATGTCTTACTTATTCTTTTAATGCTATTGATATTTGAAGTACCTGAAATTCTTGTTCTAGTTTCTTCTCTATCCACTCAGTTACATGAACCAAAGTCACTTCTCTTTCACCAAGCTTTGGCCGAGCTTTTAGCTCCAGATAAGGGGGTCTTCGGAAACCGTACCTGAAGATAAAGAAAACGATCCAGGTTAAGATGTTTCTATCTCAGATTTGTATCCCGTATTTTCTCAAAGGCCTCCAGGAGAATATAACCCATGCTCAGCTAAGATGAGACATGCTTAACCAAAGCCATCCTGGTATATTCTGGACAAACAGAAATTTTAACCTAAGCATGGTGTCCACACCATGCTCCCCAACCCTAATCTTGCTGGCTGTGGATTCTGGGACTTGTGTTCCCAAACATCTGAAGCACTCTAAATCAGGGAAGGCTATACTACCGCATATAACCTAATCTTGTGCATTTGCGGTTTACGTTCAAGGATTTTGTGCTTGGAGGAGGATTGGAGGCTGTAAACCAGGCCAGCACAAGGCACAGAGGGGAAAAGGTCACTGATAAATTAAAAAGTAACTGTGGGCTGCAAAGGAATATCTGGCGTACCAATCAGCTATTTGGCAGCAAGTAGAGTGCCAGTGGGACTGAAGCTGGCAGCAATGGTGAGTCTTGGAGATGCTTAGCAATGCATCTTTTGGGACAATAATGAATTTATTACTGATTTAAAAAACTTCAGCACACAAGGCTGCATGCAGCCTGCAGGTCATATGTTGTGCATGATTAAACTATTGTGTTTCAACAAAACATTTATTTCCAGTGAGTACATATCTCAACATTAAAAATAGTCTCATTTCCCCCTCCAGTTCAGGGGTGTAGTTTTGTTTCTGCTATGTACTCTGTAAACAGATGTGTCCAATTCACAATACGTCATTTTGAAATCATGTATTAACAATCGGTGTTCCTGCTGAAGCCTAGTACCCAGCTAATACTAATAGGTGAAGGACTTTATGTCTGAAAAAAATTATTCACCTGACTTATAGCTGAAATTAAGTCCTAATGATCTAGCAATAGGTACTATGATTCTCTCAAGAATGACCACAGTGAGAAATCAAATCAGCACCTTCTTACATTCTTATTTCTGAGGGGCACATGACATGGATTTTGTAACTTGTTAACTAACATAGTTACTTTGTATTTTAACTTATTTCTGTCTTTTATGAGGATTTATCAAACCACTACAGACTGGAATGTAGGAAAATGTTTTATCCTATCGGCTGTATGGATTGATAGATAGCTTCTAACATTCCTGAACTGAAAAGAAAACTAAAGAAGAATGAATGGATACTATTTCCTGATAAGAAAAGGTTTGTTAGTGCAAAACTGGTGTCTGGTATGTCTCTTTGTGAGTTTCAAACAACTTTTGTAGTTGATTTACTGTGCAAAGGAGAGGTTACTTTTATCTTGCCCAATCAACTTTCCCCTTGCATTTTCTTTCTTATGTTAACTATAAAAGGGAATGTAAGATGGGTCTTGGGGTTCTCCCTTACCATAGTGAGATCTCACTTTATCAGAGTATCCTAATAAATTGCTTTTAAATGATCTTCCGATTCAGTTGCTTATTGGGAAAGTAAACCGAGGCAGAACCTAGGGCCAGATTTGCCTGTCACTTGTCATTAATCCTTTTCCCAATACAGTTTAAAGTAATTATGTATTGGACTGAGTTTTCTGAATTACACTGTGCACCTCCCAGAGGTTAATTTCCTCAAATGGAATCCCATCTCGATTAAGGTAGCCAGTGGTGAAGATATTGGACTGAGAAGGCACAACTTCAATTCCTCACTGAATATAGATCTCGCTGAGGGGTTGTGAGAATAAAATTATGGGAACCCCAATATAAACTGCTTTTGAATCTCCCAGATAAAAAGGCAAGATAAAAATGTTCAGTGAAACATTCCCAGATAAATTAAAACAAAATTTCATTCACAATTTCATTCCATATTTCTTTCAGATAAAAAGAAGCACTGAAATAGTTTTTCTCCTTTGGTACTATTTTCAGTTATAAGAAACCACTGGAAAAAGCTTTGGCATTGACCTCTTAATTAATACCTCTGTTGATCCTCAAGTAGTTCAATATGCTGTTTTACCCAGCATGCTTCTGTATTATTCTATATTAAAGGAAGGGAAAGGTAGGAGAAAAGAAAGAACAAGTAGTAATCTTTCTTTTTGACCTGATTTCTGGTTGCTGTAGCTTTTATTCATGGATGATAAAATTTCTAAGCTTTGTTAGCTTTTCAGTTTCTGGAAGTTTACAAAATGCATAATAAGAAATGGAATTATACATTTTTACAAAAGATCTCTTTTTGGATAGAAGAGTAATTCAATCACATGAGCAATTTAAAATAACACCCAGTTCTATTATCTTTGTTAGTAACTGTTCATAGGAATTAATGGAAGAATCCCACATACTTTGTCTCAGAATTAACTTATTTAACCCTGAATAAAATGGTACATGTCAGACTGTAGCTTATGACTCACAGATTGGTACTGCAATTTTCTAAAAAGGATCCTTACTAAGAATCATGTGAATACTTGTTGAATTCTGTAAGAATGATCACACACTGCAGACCAACTTTGGTTCTATATGACCTCAAACTACATTTCTGCTGCATTATTCTTTATAGTTCATTAGTCACATGGTCCAGCTTTTTTATCTTGGATGTGTTTTGAGAAAAAGTGGGAAATTAGGGGACTGGAAAATAGAATATATTTTAGGGACTTCTTTCACAGCCACTCATAAAAACAAGAAATCTATTTTGGCTCTTTGATTAGTTTGAGTGCCACATTATACATGACAGATTCCAAAATCATAAAGTCTTATTAACTACACTTACCATATACGATCAGTAGGTGGGGGCGGAATGTTAATTACTAACGTCCCTTTACACTCTTGAACCTCAACAGTGAGCAGGAGCGGTGTATTGGAGACTTCCTCAATCTTTTTCTTAATAAATTCTGTCTCGGTCGCCTTCTGGAAATATTTTGACTTGGTAATTTTATCCACAAATCTCATTATTTTACTTGTTCGGTGCCCTGATCCATACCTTTAAGGGAGGAAAGAAGGAGAAGTCATTTAAGTGAGTTTCAGCTACTCTTTAAAAAGCAAAGGCTAATGCTTTGTGGTATTCTGCAGCTGAAAATACAACATGTTAAAGGCAGAGAATGCCAATCTGCTACTACAGATTGTGAAGTGTTGCGTAAATGTACAGACAGCCCAGACTTATAATTTTCGTGAATAAAAATAGAAAGATCCAGAGACCTGGCTGTGACAGCTCAGAAGCAGAACTAATTTAAAATCAGATGTTATCTACTCACACAGTAAAGATTCTGGTGAAGCGTTGTTGGCCCAATGTTCACTATTACTCTTGGATAGCCCTAGATTCTACTGGGGATTCTCCTAAATGTTTGAGAGCTTTGGCCAAACAGGTGGCTTATCTAGCTGCAATGGATCTTTCAACCCCAAACTGCAAATTCAAGGATTTAGCAAGAGAATGTACAAATTAATGGATTCTGGATTTTTCCTTATAGCATTATTGTTCTCCACTTATGTTATGGTTTTGCTGCACGTTTATGTTTGATTATTACTTGGCATGTATTCCAGTAGATTAGAAATGCAGAATATAAATGTTTTAAAAAAGGAGCCCTCAAGGGACTTTACTCAAATAGTTGTCTCTGACTATAGGGGTCAGTGATCATGTCCGTTTTAAGACTATTGAGCCAACGCTGTCCGAAGACATTACTGTGGTCATGTGGCCAGAATGCTGTCACGGAGCCCTGTTACCTTCTCACCAAAGTGGTACCTATTTATCTACTTAAAAAATCAGATATTTTTCTGAAAATAAATAAGCTATACCTGCTGGAAATTTGACAATGCTGATAAACATAATCTATGCAACCAAAGGTCTACTTTAAGGTCTATTGATTAATCTTTGGATGATCTGCAGTTGACTGGCAAGAATCAACTATTATTATTACTACCCTATTATTAAATAGCAGCAGCAGCAAATCCTCTCTGCTGAAATGGGGGGGGGGGGGGAGGATCTTTTTTTCTGCAACAGATAAAGCAGAATGATCTTTCTCTCAAGTAAAGACTTTTAAAAATAGCTACAGGAAAATAATTATTTCTGCAACTTCGATCATCTGTTACAGTTGCTAAATTATTTACAGTCTTGCTAAGAAGCTGCATTGATCTATATGCTAGTCCAAAGAAACATTTCAATGTCTGTTATATAAATGCTTGTTTGCACTAACATGCAGATATTTTCGGACATCAGCTAGCTAACCAGCAATTCAGAAAAATCCATGAAACATTTATTTTTGATTAAAGAACTATATTTCATTCAGCTCATACTATTCTCCTTTCTTGGTACCACTTGAAATATACAAGCTGGATGTTCTTACATACTGAATTTGTTTACTGTAAAATAAGCTGCTATATACATGAAAATGCTAGCATGAAGATAATTCTTTCTTAGATCTAATTCATTCTAAATCTTTTATCCAATAACTGCAGTAAACAGCCATCTGCAAAACCAGATAATTCACATCATGACTTGTATATTTATAAATACCACATATGGAAAAAACAGGGCTGCCTCATATCCCTTATAATTTTTTCTACTAACTAACAAATATAATTAAGAATTACCCAATGAGAAAAGGCCATTTGGATTACTGTAATAAGAAGTATCTAATTATTTCCAGATGATATGGCCAGTAAAATTGGCACTCTGAAAATTGAATTACCAAAAGCATTAAAATGATAAATACAGACTGGAAGCATTGAAACTTTTATAGAGTTAACTCTTAGCTTAAATATCCTATATCACTGTTGGTGAACCTTTTCGGCACAGAGTGCTGAAGTGGGAGCGTGTGCGCGTGAGAGCACTGGAAACAGGAAGAGCAGCTCCCCAGTGCGCACACGCAGGAGTGCTGGAAACTGGAAGAGCAATTTCCTGGCACGCATGCATGTGTCGGGAAACTGAGCTTCCAGTTTCCGATGTGTGCATGTGTGCTGGTCACCTGGTCTTCCGGTTTCTGGCATGCATGGACATGCAAAGTCCAGCTGGCCAGCACACATGTGCATGCCGGAACCTGGAAGAGCAATCGGGCAACGGTTGGCGGGCCCAGAGAGATGGCTCTGCACACTACTTCTGGCACGTATGCCATAGGTTCACCATCACGGTCCTATATAGATCAAATTTAACTTGAGACATTGTATAATATCTTCAGGGCATTTGAGGCAAGCACATAACACATCCCTGCAACTCCTTAAACCAATCATGTTGCTATTATTGACTGACTTCCCAGTTTTTGTAAAATGCCCTGATGTGGAGAGTCTGGATTATCTGTACAAAATTTAAAATACAAAATGAAAAGAAAAAGTCTTGCAATCAATAGGAATCCTGCCCATGGCCCACAGAAACATTCCATCCTGGTACAAAGCAAAGGGACATTGTTTTAATGGCTTCACAAAGTGTCAGGACGCGGGGCTACTCAAAACTTCAAAGGCAGGGAATTCCAAAGTGCAGAGGCCACAACCGAGAGAGCCCTGCTGTCTGGCCCATGTTCTCCTCGCTTCAAATGGAGTAAGAACTGTATAGGGGCTTCTTGTGACATTTTTATTGGATAGGCAGGTTCAACCCTCGCAAGGCATTTTCCTAGAGTTGCATTGCAGCTATGGGGTAGAATTGTGCAACCCAAGGAAAAAATGTAAGTGTTTTAAGGAATTGCGGATAGGAAATATATTATCATTTCTATATGTTCCAAAGTACTTTTTGCCTTTGATTCCAAGTACCGTGTTTCCCTGAAAATAAGACAGGGTCTTATTTTCTTTTGACCCCCTCCCCCAAAGTAAGGGCTTGGCCTTATTATCGGGGGCGGGGTCTTATTATTTTAGGGGTGCAGGAAGTGGTGAGTATGGGACTGGATGTCTCATCGCTGCTGTCGCCTCCCTTCCCTGTTCTTCCCTCCAGCCAAGCAGCCCAACACATCCCACCCCACCCCAATGGCAACAGCTGCTTCCCTTCCCCACCGTCTCTTTATTGAGAGGGGTGGCAGGTGGGGCGGGGGAGAAGCGAGACACGTGGAGCAAGACATGGCTCCCCTTGCCATCTCTTCTCCCCCACTTGCTGGGCATGGCAGTGCTCCTGCCCCTTGCTTAGCCACCCGCCCCCTTTAGGGATGCAATTTGGGGGTGGCAGGTAGGGGGGTGAGAAGCGGGACATGTGTCTTATCTTTCCAGCTCCGTCGCATTCCTTGTCATTGTGTCCAGGGAAACACGTTGTTAAAAAAACCCTTCTCATGAGTTCAATTAAACTTCTCGAACTCGCGAGAAGTTTTCTTTTACAGCGTGTTTCCCTGGACACAACAGCGAGAAAAGCGACGGAGCTGGAAAGGTAAGACGGGTGTCTCACAGCCCAACACATCCCACCCCACCCCAATGGCAACAGCAGCCTGGCTGCTTCCCTTTTCCGCTGTCTCTTTATCGAGAGGGGTGGCAGGTGGGGTGGGGGAGAAGCAAGACTCATGGAGCGAGACATGGCTTCCCTTGCCGTCTCTTCTCCCCCACCTCTCGCCAGGCATGGCAGGGCTCCTGCCTCTCGCTTAGCCACCCGCCCCCTTTAAGTATGCAATTTGGGAGTGGCAGGTGGGGTGGGCGAGAAAGGTCTTACCTTTCAAGCTCCATCGTGTTCCTCACCGTTGGCTCAAGGGAAACACGCTGTAAAAGAAAACTTCTTGCCAGATTGCCATTGGGGTGGGGTGGGACATGTTGGGCCACTTAGCTGGCGCGAAGAACAGGTAGGGGAGGGCATGTCCCCCCCCTCCCTTTCCTCTGGCCTCGCCTCCTCACATCATGTTGTTTGCGCGGCAAGCAACCAGAGGAAATGGCGGGACTGGCTGTGCATGCATGTAAGTAGTTGGTGGGGGGCTTATTTTGGTGGGAGACTTACTTTATCGCATACGCTGAAAAGACCAATTGGGCTTATTATCCGGAGAGGTCTTAGTTTCGGGGAAACACGGTATTACAAAAAACTACTGTGAAATAATATAACCATTTGGTAAATATGTGTGCCTGTTTGTATATATACACACACACACACACACACACACACACACACAGAGAGAGAGAGAGAGAGAGAGACAGAGACAGAGACAGAGACAGAGAGACAAAACTAGATTTTTTTTAATGTTAGAGAAAAACAGAGAAGATACCTTTGATGGAATGACTAAGCATGGAAGAAAGATGCACCACTGTTGATAATGCACACAACAGGTAGAGATAAACTGAACCAACGGCTGCCTAAAGGCAAAAAGACTCACCCTTCTACTCCTGCCACTAAATTCTTTTCGCTTCCTGATGCTTCTGGAACATCATCTTCCTCTGAGGATCCTGCACTAGAAGATTCTTCATCACTGTCTGCAAGGCAATATGCCCTTGGCCTGAAACTGAAAGGAGGAACACAGGTCAAGACAGAAGCAACACTTCATTAATGTTGGTCAGGATAATGTTTTGATGGCAGTTAGAGACTTTCTACTATTCACTTCTGTCTCCCCAGTTTGTTTTTAAGTGCACTGGAGTTCAGACAAAGGTTAGAAATGTTGTACATCAATCTGCTTTCCCTGAACACAACTGTGCCAGACTTTGCTTAAAATAAAAGGAAACGGATTTGAATATCCTACATGCGGTGGAATGAAATGTCAAATAAATTAAAGACATATAAGGATGTGTCTCTTTCATACCTAACTTCCCAATATAATGGAATACGATGCCGGCAATTATAACATTAAGATGATGATGAGAAACTTGGCATGTACTTTCATTTTTTAAACGTAATGGGATATGCTTCTGAGGTCCAAATGAATTGCTGTATGAAAAGTCAGAATTGATTTTGTAAGTGCTGCATGCTTCCAGAAGAATATGTATTCCTTCCACTGTCTCTTCCACACACCTACATGCCTAGTCCATTATCCCAACACCCACAGCTGAGTCTTGGCCGCACCCCGCTCTAGGCTGCTAGCAGTAATGGAATCAGAAATATTTTAAATAAGACATTTGGCAAATAAATGCAAAAGACAAGTTACAGCCTCAGATGCAAAGTGTGCCTGGCATGCTAAGGAAGAGTTTCCATAAGGCTTGGAGCATCTTTGCAGGATCTCTTGCATTTCAAGCTGTCTTTGAAAAGAAATGTCCAGTTGATTGTGCCTTAATTGTGAATTGTGATTTAAGGAAAGAAATGCTCACCACCTCTACATTTCATCCACAGCTTTTTATGTGATTGAAATCTATTCACAATCAGTTCTCGAGAGATTGTTCTTTAAACCTAGGTTAAGAAGACCAATGCCTTTAGCCAAATTTGATTTGGCAGCAACCTCAAGCTTCTTCCCAGCTGAGAAAGGACTTATTTCCCTTGTGTGTAATAGAGACAGTACTTTTTGCAAAATCTGTGCAACTGCCTATCTATTAGCTGACTCTAAAATGCACCACATAGTTATCTGACTTTTTTTTAAGAAAAAAAAGGAACAGCTCTTTAAAAATTCAATCAACTACAGAGTAAAGATAAAGATTGTTCAAGAGATTGTTAAACTTTTTCTTGCCAATAATCTCTTTTGTCACCCATAATTCCCCAAGATAGTTTCCCTTTGGATTGATTGGGAACCTTTCTGGATAAAAGTGGAAAGAAGAACAATTTGAAGTAGATAACATTAAAGAAGTAATTTAAGAGGCTCTCCACCCACCCATGGATCCCTCCTAAAATAAGTTTACTGTTTTAATTAATGTTTTGTTGTTATGCATTGTACATAACATGTATGTAGCCTCTTGTACCAGTCCCCAGGAATAAACAGTCACTTTTTGTTTGCTTTATGTTTCAGTGTTATGAACAGAGAATCTCCTTTTCTTTTTCTTCCCTCACACCACACCCCAATAACAATTTACAATCCTTTATCAAGGTGCATCCCAGACCAAAAGAAAAACAGGTCAGAAAATTCTATTCAGTAAAATTAGTTCACAGTTTAATAAGTCAAATATTTAGAATTGAAACAAATGCAACAACCACATAAAATACAAAGGTCTTTAATTCCGCCTCTTAAAAGTAGTCAAACTGTCACAAGAGGGAACTGATTCCTAAGAGCCCAAAGATTGGAGTGTGACTCTGGAACAGTAAATGGAAAGACGACTTTGATAATATTTGGGGAGGTCAGAAGCCTACAAATGCTCATCAAAGGAAAAATTAAAATCCTCATTGTAATAAGACGACAATAATCCTAACCCTAACTCTCTGGAAGTCCTAGAGAAGAGAAGCATAAGACCAACTATTTTCTGTATTGCACCATTTCTCCAAAAATTCTATACCAATCTGATCAGCAAGTGTTTCACACAAAAATTATATGATCAAAAACTCAATCACTCCACAGCAAACCATGCTAACATGAAAATGATAGACACAGCCATGGTAACCACCACTCAAATGGTGCCATTAAGTACAGTGGTATCTTGGTACTCAACTGCTTTGAAACTCATCCAATTTGGTCCTCGACACATTTTGACATGAAACTTTTGTCCTTGTACTCATTATTTGTTTGGTACTCAACGCACCAGCTAGAACTTGTCGGTGTTGGCTGCCTTGGGACTCACTATATTATTCCTTATGGGAAAAATTTGTTTGGTACTCATTGATTTTGGTACTCATCACGCCTCCTGGAACAATTTAACTACGATTACTGAAGTACCACTGTATTTGGATCCCGATGTCTGATTTGTTACAGCATGAGGATAATGATAAGGTCAGACATGTCATCATTAGCTTCCCTTGTTTTAGAAATTAACTCAAATTTCTGTATCTTGCACAATTTAACAAATGTTCCTTTAACTACCTGGGAAAACAAATAATCTAGATCATCCTGCCAACTTTTATAGGTTGCTATGAATACTTCTTTCCTACTTTCCAGAATTTCTCCAGAAAGATTTATATGATAAACTTCAGCAACTTTCAATTAGGGGAGTAACATTCTCGCCATTTTCTAATCCACCAGAGCAAAGCTCTTGATCATTTTTTAAGAATTCCACATGCTTCTGTTCACTAGATTAGACTTAATAGGAAGTTATAGCCATGGCAAATAGTAACTGTAGTCTGGAGTTTCAGGAACTGCTTCTGTAGTTTTTTCTAAAATGATGACATTGTCGTCGCTTTTGCTACAGAACAGTAGGAAGTCCACCACCAATCCAATCCAATTACTTTACTGTTGTAATGACCGTTGGCAATCTGTAGTATCATCTTGTGTTTTAAGCCAAGGATAAAATGAATGCCTTGGCTTTCAATTTTGTGCTTCAAACACCTTCAGCCATAGATGTCTCTCTCTTTCAATCCAATCTAACAATAAGGTTATTGTTGCAATGTATGTATGTATGTATAAAATTTATTGGCTGACCATCTTACCATATGATAACTCTGGGTGACCTACATTTACATCCTAGTTAAAAGATAAAATGTTAAAATCAAACCTTAAAACCAAAGATACATGGGGAGGGTGGGATCTGCTATTATTCAATCAACCACCTCCATTGTGCCTTTCCCACACTGGAGCCACAAGCCGACTGGCAAAGCCACGTCTTTAGGCCCTTACAAAAAGATAAGAGGGTTGGGGCCAACTTTACATCGGAGGGCAAGATGTTCCAGAGAGCAGAAGCAACAGCAGAGAAGGCCCTTTATACACTATGTTGAGCTTCCAAGGAAAAGGCAGGAAATAAATGTCATAATATAAATGAATATTCTTGTTACCTTTTGATTCATTATAATGAAGTCTACAATAGCAAGAAAAAAAAATACTTCAGAATGCTACAAGCCTTCTGATAAATGTTCAGATTTCTCTTTAAAACCATAAAGAAGGAAAAGCAGTGTCCTGTGATAAAATACTTAAACATCTCTGGCCATAAGCACCCAACCATGAAGAAAAGAGCTATTCATAGGATTTTCTAATAATATTAGACCAGAATAGCAATGAAACTGCATTATTATTTGCACTTTGGCACCTTCATTATTTAGCACACAATTTTATTTACAGGTAAAATTCAGAAGGCTAGCTCTGAAAGGTCTTTTTTAAAAAAAAACAATTCAAAAGTTAGAAGCATTCATACTTATCATTCTACCCATGGCTCAATCTTTCCAGACTTATTGCTTCACATTGCAGGTGTGAATAAGGTAGATATTTAGACAAACTAGAGTGTTGGAACTGCACTGTCTTCAAGCAGTATCAGTAATATATATTTTTTTAATTTTATTTATATGCCGCCCTTCTCTGGAGACTCAGGGCGGCTTACAATGCGTTAAGCATTGTAGCCTTCTTACTTTTGTATATTTTATACAAAGTCAGCTTATTGCCCCCACAATCTGGGTCCTCATTTCACCTACCTTAGAAAGGATGGAAGGCTGAGTCAACCTTGAGCTGCCTTGTGAATATTAGAGAAATACTACTTGTAATAAGTGATGCTTGCTTCTAAATCTAGAGAGCACATTTCTCCATCCCTCAACATCCCCACAGGCAGACATACTTCAGACATTTCAAGAACTGTGGAAAGAAATTGTATCCTTTTAAGACTCCCCTTCCTCGATTACTTCAGGAGCTGTTGCAGTGATTCCAGCTAGAACTAGTATCCAGGACACACAGCTATGAAGTATGGAAATCATACAGATTTGATCAAGCATTTGAGAAGGCAACTGTATGCGCATTAAAGCTAATTATCAAGAGACGCTGGTTCCAAAGAATTGACCTCTCCATACCCAGGTTGTGTAGCAAATGCACTGTACAGTGTTTTTAACACTTCTGAACGTTTCAGCACTAACAGAATCAACAGTACACAGAATGGGATGATATGACACATACCACTCACCAGAAAAAAATTCCAGATTGACGAATCCAAATATTATTAAAAAGAAAAGAAAATGAAGGGGAAATAAGAACAAGTGTTAAATTAGAGAAGTGACAATATAGAATAATCTCTGGCTAATTTCTATTAAGACACTTTATTTGGCCAGCATGAAATAAGCAGAATTAGCTGACCTTTTTTAAAAGTGCATTTTGCTAAGACATATAGTGTAATCTAGACTATTATTAAAGTATCACATACACTGCTTATGAAAACATAAATTAAAATATATAGCTGACAAGTTTTAATTTTTTAAAATGTACACAGAAGTCAACAATTTTGGGGGAAGAGGGAGGCAAAAATATATACTATTGCAGAGTTATGTGAAAGGTATAATCAGCTACATCTAGTGTCAACATAAACAGAGTAAACTAGCCATCTAAAATATGAAATCAATGGAGAAGGATCCAATAGAAAAAATAATTTAAAAATGAGTCACAATTCATCCATAAATACAACCTGTTTATTTCAGCTTTTATTAAAACAGAATGCAAACACATTCATTGATTGTTGTACGACTGTGTGCCTTGAGTCTCAGTCATATTTTGTATCAATACTTCTTTCCTAAGAGCTTGGGAGTTATGCCAACAGCAAAATACCTTTCCTTCCATTTAGTGCAGGCTGTATGTATGTCAGCTTTACTGCAGTTTGCCCATCTTCCTGCAAGGCTGATAAATGGATCCTTCAGCAGGAAAACAGCAAACAGCCTGACAGGAGAACCAAACACATCTGAGAATTTAAAATCTCACCCAAAGTTAAGCACAGGCTGGACTCGAGCATGAGATGAATGGAAGGAAGGAAGAAGAAAAATTCTTTGTTGTGTTTTGTGGCTAGTTTAAATTTGAATTGGTCTGTATATATATTCCACTGCCCAATATGCACAAATATTTATATTTCAGAGTCCGTTTGCTGGGATGGCTAAGCCATTTTCACTGGCTGAGGAGCTCTGGGAGTTGAAGTCCACAAAACTTAAGGTTGTCAAGGTTGGAGACTCTGCTATAGGCCACTGAACTCTTTGCTACAGCCCACAATGGCGCAACAATGACAGGTACTGCTAGACCCCAAATCCTGCTGGACCAGCTCTGCAGACACCTGCTCCCTACTGCCACCATAGTTATATTTTTAATCCCACTTTTTAATGTATAAATCAAATCATATTGTGACCATAAAACAGTAACAATATACAAAAGGCTCATCAATGCATTTTGAGCTTGGGGGGAACAGAGTTAGACTGTGTACAATAGCTTTCACATAAACAATTATATGTAGTCCTTGACTTACGATGACAATAGAGCCCAGTATTTATGTTGCTAAATGAGAAATGTGTTAAGTGAGTTTTGTCCATTTTTCTACTTTTCTTGCCACATTTGCTAAGTGAATCACTGCAGTTGTTAAATGACAAACACGGTTGTTAAGTGAATCTGGCTTTCCCATTTATTGTTCATTTATTTATTGGTTTGATTTATATGCCACCCTTCTCAGGGCGGCTTACAATGCGTTAAGCAATAGCCTTCATACTTTTCGGCCCCCCAAGCGGTGTTCTTTTTTATACAAAGTCAGCTTATTGCCCCCATAATCCGGGTCCTCATTTTACCTACCTCGGAAGGATGGAAGGCTGAGTCAACCTTGAGCCTGGTGAGATTTGAACTCGCAGTAATTGCAGGCAGCTGGCAGCTTAGTGCTAGTTAAGTGCTACTTAACAGCGCTTTAGTCCGCTGCTCCACCAAGGCTCCTTGACTGCTTGTCAGAAGGTCGCAAAAACTGATCACGTGACCCCAGGATACTGCAACTGTCATAAATACGAGGCAATGCCAGTTGTCAAGCATCTAAATGTAAATCATGTGACCATGGGGATGCTGCAACTGTCATAAATGTGAAAAATGGTCATAAATCACTTTTTTCAGTGCCGTTGTAACTTCAAACGGTCACTAAATGAACTGTTGTAAATTGAGGACTACCTGTCCTACATTATTTACTATAAAGAGGTCATTGGGTTCTTTCATGGATAATGCAGAATGTTGCACCTACAATTTTTTTTCTCTACAAAAATTTAACTGATAACAATATTCCTTACCCTTCTTTACCAAATTCTCCAGATCTTAATGCTTCACCCAGAGGTTCTTTCCCAAGTTTTGTCAAATTCATCTTTGTCTCGAGGGTCATCAGAAAAGATCCATTGTACAATATTTCCAGGTTAATCCAAAGTCCTAGAATTGTTGGGAGAACATTATGTTACATATAAACAACAAGAAGTATTTTTCAACAAGTAACAAGTAAGGTTTTTCCACAGAAAAATTTGCCACAGGCTGCAAATTACACAGGTGCCTTCAGATTATTTCCACCTCTTTTTTAGAAGTCAATGCTATTATTAAATGTAAACAGCAATTTGATCGGTAAAGGAAAGCATGATGTAAAGACTTCATTAGATAAGTCAGCAGATTTAGAAAATGTTAGCATTCTAACTGGTAATAGTGTTTGTATTCTGCTGTATTGATTTTGCAATTAGATTGTTCCAAAATCCCAAGAGTTTCTAGAAAATAAGAGGGTGATTTTTTCTCAAAAAGAGACTTGCTACGGAATGCTCACTTTCACTTTTTTCTCTCTGCCCCTCCAGGCCTGAAAAGCTTTCAGTCAGCTCCCCCACCCCATTACACTCAGGAAATAATTTGCTCCCCTTATCTTTGGGTTTCTCTGCAGATGCTGACAGATGCACTCAGCTGATGCGAGATGCAGCCTTCCAACAGAGGCTGCCTCACACCATTCTGCACATAGCTGCTCCGGCCTAGCGGGATGTGGGAGAGGCCAAAGGCTTGCATGACACAGCAGCTTTGCATGTGCTGGTGGGCTGGGTAGAGAGATAGACAGGTGTGGGGAGTTGCAATGCCCCTGCAGTTAGTCATAAGGAGGGGCGAAGGGCCCAAATTTTTATTATGTGACTGTAGAGGTGCTGCAATAACTGTAACTTCAAATATAGGTCATACATCCATCTTTTCAGCACCGTTGTAATTTTGAATGGTCGCTGAACAAATGGTCGTAAACTGAGGACTACCTTTATGATTGGATATATGATGATTTCATCAGAGTCGATAGGGCTACAATTTTTGGATTGTTTAAATTTACTTTGTTGTTAAATTTTCAAAAATTGTAACAAGAGTTTAAAAATAAAAACTGCTAAGAAGTATTTGGCCACCAGATTTAAGTAGCATGATCTTTGAAAGCTGTAAATCAAATAAATGCTCTTGTTATAAATGCCCATCCTTGCTCTTTAATATTGTATTCAGCAGTTCTAAAAGCATCCAAATATTGCCTTCCAGTTTTCTATAAAAATGCCCCAAATAAATATCCTTATGAACCGGTCTTAAGGGGCAATTAAAAAGCCTGTAAGAAGAAACATGACGGCTGCCTACACTGCCTATGAAAATGTTTCAGCCTTGCAATTTGGATCCTGTCATCTGCCCTGAATTCCATAGGGCGGCATCCATCTATCTGAGGCAGACTAGCAATAACCTGAGTGCAACTGTTTGTAATTGTACTGTTCTGATCTGTATGTAATATCCTGCAATTATAAAGGGGAAAGCTTTAGAGAGCATCTGTGAGGCAGAGAGATAAAACAGCCACATCACAGACACAAAACATTGTTCCTATTTCGCTAAAGAAGACAGGAAATGAAAAGGATCAGCATCTCAGAGCAGCTGCACTGTGTTATTTACAATCAATTGTGAGGAAGCTTGTCCCTTTAGAGCAAACCAAACACACCAAACCCCTGAGGAAGGGACTACTTTGGAATGTGATATCCGCAGTAAAACGTATTTAGTAGGGATGTGCAAAACGTACCCCTTAATTTTCATGTCGCAATTTTGGCTATCAAAAAAACTTATCATGGGGAACATTTCTAATATTCTTGTTTTACAGAATAACAAATATGGATGCATGAACAGATTCAGAGGGAAGCCATTGGCATAATTCTTAAGGTGTCTGCCTAGGTTCAAATGTACCTTACAGTCTCTCAGCCAGTGGTGGGATGCAGCCAGTTTGGGTGTACCGGTAGTTAAATTGCTGGCTGGCCCTGCCCCTTCCCACCCTGGCCCTTCCAGGAGTCTCCACACACCACATTTTGGCTCCCAGGTAAGTGCAGGGAGGCCTCCTAGGCCCAAAACGAGGCATGGGGGGGCAGCAAGCCCCCCTGGTGGCCTGTTTTCGCTCCCAGGAGGCTGCAGGGAGGCCTACTAGGCCCAAAACAGGGCACCGGGGGAGGGGGGAAACGCGTCCCCTTCGCAGCCTGTTTTTGCTTCCAGGGGGTGCAGGAAGCCGAATGCTGCCTGTCACACCCCTTGTCCATGCCCACCAAGCCACGCCCACAGAACCAGTAGTAAAAAAATTTGAATCCCACCACTGCTCTTGGCTCTACTTAATTGGTCAATTCACACACTTTCTCCACCAAGCCTATTTTCTAGGGTGATTATTGAGAGGTAAAATGAAGAGAAATCCTCAAGTAAGGTCCCACAAAAACCATGGAATATGATAAACTGGGGCAGGTGTACTTAAACTCAGATGTGCTTGCCCCCAAATATCTCAAACATTTATCTCAACATCACAGTAAAGTATGTTACTATGAAATATAGTGCAGCGCCTTTTTTTCCTTCTTCTAAGTCCACATTTTTTCTCTTACACTTAGCTGCTTATAATATACCCACGAAAGTATTCCTAAATTGAACATGCTGCAGTTTCACAATTAGGATTGCTTTTCAACTCTAAAGAGCTAAGTAGCAAGTGGCCTCTTTTTTTTTTCATTTAAATGCACCTCTAATGGAGACAATAAGCTATTCAATGATATTATAATGTGATATTATATTGGTTGCCTCTGAAATCTTTGTCAAAGCTTCAGTTTCTTTGGAGGAGTAATTCCTGAGAAATAGATGAATTTTTCACTCACTGGAAAAGTACCGAAATCTTTAAAGGGTGAAACTGAATGAGGCAGAAAATAACACCCATTTAGAAGTCCTAACCAGTACATTTATCTTTTAGCACCAAAGATCTGGAATTTGCTTTCATGCCTTATTTTACAATGCGGTGTCTCGGTAACAATCTAGTCAAAGAATAGCCACCAATTGTTCTACAAGGGCTGGAACATTCCTATTGCAGTAAGTTGAATGAACCAATTCTACAAATATATCACACTATTGTTTCACAATGAAAAAATGGTGTTGCTTTTTTAAAAAAACCCACTATCTTGCAATAAGAGCAGACTGAATTCTATTTCTATGATAGGATAAAAAAAAAGGCATTCAAATTACAATTCTGTTCTTCGGAGTTCATTAATTTGTATTCAGATGCTGTTTTGACAATTTGATATGGCATTTATATAAAGCAACAGACATGAATAGAGCCTCTTTGGTTAATCTCCTCCAAAATAAACTCACTGATCAAGAACCAACAAATACATTTTTCCTGTGATTTCAGTTGCTGAAATTCAGTTGCTTTCATTTATGCAATCAGTGAGTCAGCAAGCTCCAAATACCAATTCTTTTTTAATAAATTCATTTAGTAATGAAATTAAACAAAAGTAATAATTCAAGGAGATCACGGATGATATAAATTTTTCATTCATGACAAATCCAAATTTTCCAATATCAGGCAATAAGAAGCAGTTGTACTTTAGCTGAATGTTTTATATCGTGTTACTAAAAAAAAACAAAAACTGTGCCTTTTTTTTACTGGGTTGTTTTTTGTTTGGGCTTTTTAAAAATTTTGTAAGTCACCCAGAGTCTTCTAAAATAAGCAGTTGTAATAAATTAAATTATTAAACCACAGATAGTTAGGAAAGATAGTTAAGAGCCTTGGTGGCGCAGCAGACTAAAGTGCTGTTAAGTAGCACCAGCTGCCTGCAATTACTGCAAGTTCGAATCTCACCAGGCTCAAGGTTGACTCAGCCTTCCATCCTTTTGAGGTAGGTAAAATGAGGACCTGGATTGTGGGGGCAATAAGCTGAGTTTGTATAAAAAAGAACACTGCTTTGGAGGGGGGGGCAAAAGCCCTACTAAGCAGGTATATACAAAAGTATGAAGGCTATTGCTTAATGCATTGTAAGCTGCCCTGAGTTTCCGGAGAAGGGCGACATATAAATCGAACCAATAAATAAATAAATAAATGTCCCCATTTCCTTGGTGCTCTCTGAGCTTAGTGGTTTGTTTGCAGATGTGACAACACGAGTTTGACACCCCTGCTCTATGCAATAAGCAATCAATTCAAGTAGCACTTATATACACCACTCCTCCCCCATTTATTTATTTACTAAAGAGATTTCTAGCCCAACCCAATCCCAAAAGGAAAGGCAAACATTGAAAACAAAGCTGCAACAATGTTAAAATAAAAGCTTAACAGCCATAGGTTGTAAGAATGATACCGTGCAATAGGATTCCCCCCCCCCTTTCTTTCAAAATGCAAGGAGGGTTAGGGCTATGTCTAAGGGGGAGGGGATTCTATAAAGTGGGGGCTGTTATCCAAAAAGCCTTATTCATGCTATTTGAGCAAAGCTATTTGAGCCTGAGATAACACAATACCCCACTCTGTAGACCTAAAGATATAACCTGAGCACTCTGAACTGGGCTCGGAAGCCTATTGCTAACCCATGCAGCACATTTAACCAGATGTTCCTCTATGCTGTATCATATCCTCCCTGCTGTGCAGTTGCAGCTTGGATGTTGCATCCAGAAGCAGTCCGATGCAGAAAAAAAACAATGTTAGAGCAGTCTAAGAGAGACATTGTTAGGATTAGAGAACATTCATTGAGTGCACATTATGATTAGGTAACAGCATGATAGTTTTCTATTATTAATGCATCCTACAACATTAAAATTCAACGCAATACCTTTATAATCAATGGTAGGCTTATAGGCTTGAAGGATTTTCGGCAGTGCAATTCCCATGTCCAATTCCGTTAGTGTTAATTCATTCATGAAGTATGGCAACTAGAAGAAGAAAAACAGTAGAATAAAACAGTGCTTTCTTTCTTTTCCCAACATTCATGGTGTTTGAATGATTGACACTACCTGGGATGGCCCAGGGCCACGTTAAGATCCCGGGAGGCCCCTGAAAACAATAATCTGGTTTATTAAAGTATTACCTGCACCTTTACTTATCAATAAATCACAGCAAGTATATGCATAATAAAGTGGTAATAATGCCGTAAGTGTATTTAATTTTGATGTATGAACATTTTGTTCTTATTATTCTACTTTTTGAAACTTAAAACATTTTCCCGGACCCCTTTCACCCTGCAAAGTTTTGTAGGCCATAGCAGTGTAGTCCTCAACTTATGATCAAAACTGACCCTGGAATGAATGAATGAATGAATTTTTAGATAGATAGATAGATAGATAAATATAGATATAGATATAGATATATAGATATATAGATATAGATATATATAAAATTTATATGCCGCCCTTTTCCCGTAGGACTCAGGGCAGCTCACAGAATAAAAACAACACAACAATAAAAGCTAAAACAGGCCAATATAAAATCCCCAGACAAGTTAAAACCTCACAACAGATCAGGGAATTGGCTGCAAAAGCCATGTCTTCAGGGCAGCGTGGAAAGTGCGGAGGTCGGAGGCCGTCCGAAGCCCAGTGGGTAACCCATTCCAGAGGGTCGGTGCAGCCACAGAGAATGCCCTCATCCCGGGGGCTGCTGGCTGACATTGTCTGGCCAACGGTACCCGGAGGAGGGCAGTCCTATGTGAATGCACTGGGCGGTGGGAGGCTGGTAGGAGGTGGTCCTGCAAGTACCCCAGGCCCATGCCATGGAGGGCTTTATAGGTAAGTACCAGCACCTTGAAGCGGATCCGAAGGGCCACCGGCAACCAGTGCAGCTCGTCAAAGAGAGGTGTTATACGGGAGTAACGGGAAGTAACATTTTGGTTGTAAGTTGTAGCAGTTGAGTCACCATGTGATTGAACTTGATTTTACAAGTGTTTTTACTGTGCTTGTTAAGTGAGTCACCATGGTTGTTAAGCAAATCAAGTCATAAGTCTGAATCCAGCTTACCTAGTAGAGTAAGTTTTTTGCCAGAAAACTGCAAAAATCATTGCAAAATGTGATCATGACAGTGGGATGCTACAACTGGTTGTAAATGTGAACTGGTTGCCAAGGGCCTGAAATGTGACTAAGTGACGCATAGGGGTAGTATGGCAGTCGTAATTTTGAAATAAATAACTTTTTTTTAAAAAAGTTCATCGTAACATTGAACAATCATTAAGTGAGTGGTTGTAAGCTGTGGACTACCTGCATTGTGACCAAGGACACAAGGATTCCTTCATTCCCTCCACAGTGCCCTCCACAACCTTTTTAGCTTGGGCTCCAAATAGACCAGAGGCCTGGAGACACTTGCCCATGGTGAACTAGCATTTTGTAAAATGCCAGTCAGACCTTCTGAAAGGTTGGTAGAACTTTTTCTAAACAATGTTCATTGGTCTTTCAAAAGATTGATAGATCTGTCTGACCAAAATAAGAAAAAAAAGGTTCCTGCTTGCTTTAAACTAGAAGGGCATGCATTATTTATTCTCCCAAATAAAGATGGTGTGTGTGTGTGTGTGTGAGAGAGAGAGAGGGGGGGAGGGGGGAGGGAGGGGGAGAGAGAGAGAGCACACACATGCACCAGGGGTGAAATGTTCCCGGTTCTGACCGGATCAGATGATCCAGTAGCAATTGTGTCAGGTGGTTCAGAGAACCGGTAGTGATGGCGGCGTGAGGCTCCGCCCACCCGCATGTCATTACTTCCTGCTTTTAAAAGGTAAAAAAAAAGGCTCTGACAATCGTGTGCCACAGCTGTGATCGTCAGAGCCTTTTTTTTTACTTTTAAAAACTACAACCTATTCGCCCGAATACGTTGTAAAAAAATGCTTTAAAAAAGTAAAAAAAATAAAAAGTTGGCCATGCCCACCCAGTCACATTAACCCCCCCCACTAAGCCACGCCCACAGAACCAGTAGTAACACATTTTACATTTCACCACTGACGTGCACACATGCTCTTGGTGACTGCTTGGACAAATCTTGCAGTTTTCTGGGCAACATTTTTGGAAGTGGTTTGCCACTGCTTTCTTCCTAGGGCTGAGAGAGAGTGATTATGGCCTCCTGGTTTTTAGCCTGATGCCTTAACTACTACACCAAACTGGCTCTTTTGTCCCAAATGAGAGCATTGCAGGTTTTCTGTTCCTTCTACCAACACATAGTTTTCGGTGCTTTCTACTATTTTTAATTTCTTGAGAGGTGTGCTATTTTGCCTACTCCAATATCGTTCTAACATGTTCCACAGAATACCTTTGGGTTCTGCCAGCTGCAGCCACTTACTGCCAACATTAGTATTCCCTTGCAGCACATATGAATCTGGACATATCAAAGCTGGAGTGCAATTAATAAGAGCTTTGCTTTATAACTCAAGTGACAGAAAGACCATAAATCTGTTTCCAAAAATAGCCTGGCTGACAGATCAATAGGTGACAGGACTGTCCCAATGTGACATGAAAGCTCCCTCCTGCTTCACCCTGCATATCTTCTCCACTCCATCAATCTGTCAGTTGGTCTATTTCTCAGCACAAATGTACCAGTCTTCTAAATCACCAGTAGCGCTGTGTTCAGAAACATCCTGAGTGACAGATTACCAACGTGGAGCATCCCTGTGCCAATGACAAGTCACCAGGGAAACCTGAAAAGCGGCGAAATCATCTGCATCAAGCACTCACTCAGATACCAAAGCCTTTTACTACTCCATTTTAAGGAGAGCAATCAGTCCTGCCAGCTAGTGATGGCAGAAGGGGAGGGGGAGCAAACTGAGGAGAATCACCAATTGCTTTCCTTCAATTGTCCTGTACAAGTAATCCTCAAGTTACAACCCCAAATGGGACCAGAATTTCCATTGCTAAGCAACATGGATAGTAATACCAATAGCACTTGCTTTACAGCATTCTCTGGGTGGTTTACAGAGTCAGCATATTGCCCCCAACAATGTGGGTCCTCATTTTACTGACCTCAGTGCTGTGTTGAGAAACATCCTGAGTGGCAGATTACCAGTGTGAAGCATGGAGCCTCAGAAGGATGGAAGGCTGAGTCAACCTTCAGCTGGTCAGGATCAAAGTCCTGGCAGTGAGCAGGGTCAGCCTGCAACACTACATTCTAACCACTGAGCCACCACAGCTCCTGTTAAGAAGTCATACCCAATCTTAAAAAGACCCAATCTTTTTAAAAAAGGGGATCATGTCAGTTGTTAAGCAAATTTGGCTTTCCCCACTGATTTTGCTGGATGGAGGCTGATTGGGAACATTGCAAATGGCAATCACATGACTCCGGGATGCTAAAACTATTGTAAATACATGCTGGTTGGCAAGCACCAGAATTTTGATCATATGACTTTTGGAATTCTGCAATAAATGTGAGGACCAGTCATATTTTTCAGTGCCATTGTAATTTTGAATGGTGGCTAAATGAATGGATGTAAGTCAAGGACTACCCGTAGTGAAGCCACTAGGCTAGGACTTGCAAGTTCTGTTACTAAGGCAAACTGCAGCACATACTTTGCTGCTGTTTCAAGCACTGGAGATATGCACACTAACACTGTCACATAAGCTCAAAGTCAGATAAGAAACCCAGAACTGGCTCTGCAAATTAGAGCAAATTTTCTCACTCTCCTAAAGGAATGGCACATAAATCACTATTAGAATCTGTGATGAATACATGAAGGGCACAAGACATGGACTAAAGCCCACCTGTTTTCTGTTTCATCAAAAACCATCTAGAAGATACTTATTTCTATTAAAAGCAAACAAAAAGGGAAGTGGGGCAACACACAAAGGGTTACGTCAAACTTGTGAATGACAGTGCCTTGGCATCCATTTAAAAATCTTCAACAATGTGGTGGAATTACCAGCTGGAGGAGAAGGTGCCCCTCTAGAGAGAGTAAAGAGACATTCCAGTTTAGAGTTTGTTCAGGAAAGAATAGTCTGAGGTAAAACCTTTAGGTCTATATCTGCTATTTCCCAAGGGGGACAGGCAGTCTGGAGAAATTCTTGTAATATAGATAATCAGCAATAAAATATCTAGTTGATCCTATTCACGAGTGGCTTGGGTTGCTTGTGCCTGACAAACAGCGCCTCATAATCCCAAATGTGTCCATAAACCCAAAATGAGTTGCCTGTCCCTGCACTAAGAAAAAAATTAAGGATCTGTCAAAAGGTCTTGTGGGAGAGAGGGGGAAGGGAGAGTACATTTTACTGGATTAATGTATGACTCTGTAATTATAAGCTAGTTGACAAAATGTTCATCTTAAAAATCTTCCTCACCCTGATGTTATCTCAGTGCATTTGGAGGGTGTCAGACCTGTGGAAGGTTGTTCTTAAGAAATGTAGGGATGTCTCTCCTGATTTAGCTGTGGGAATTCTACTTCTTGTCAGTATTGTTTTTCTCCTCACTATTCTGGCACCACTTTCCTAGCTCTTCTGGTGCTCAGGCTTTAAATAGGTACTCCATCTTCCTAGCTCCTAATGGATCACTAGTGTAGCAACACTGAGTATAGCAACAAGATCATTACCAAGATGACATGAATAAGAGAGAGGGTGTGTCAATAATTAATTCAACCGACCTAGTGAACTCCACGTAGATTTCCAATATCAAAACACTATTATTTCACGAACATTTGAACAAAATGTTCCTAGTCTTTAGTAGAAAGAACAATAAAAGCTTTGGCTGAGCTTGGAAGGCAAGCTTTTGTTTCCAAAATTGTAGGCTTTAATTCACAGATGCATCAACCAGTACCCACATTGGCTGCAATTGCTTTTTTAAAAGACGCCAAATGGCTATCTCTACTAAAATATTCAAATGGGAAATTTGTTTTCATGCTAATATACAATCATTCCTGCAGAACAGCATTAGGAAAACTGATCATTTATGCTGCCAGCTAATTTGGAAGTTAGTCTGCTTGTTTCATTTGTGCAATCAAGACACGTAGAGAAATTAACTGGATGGGACACAGCTGAATCACAGCACTACCTTGGGTCATACATTTTCATTTAAAACTCATTTAGGGGAACAGAGAAACAAAAACAGTGCTTGGATCATTTATTATTCAAAAGTCTGCAGACTGGGGGCACAAACAGCACCTATCAGAATTTCTGCCTTTGGGTCTCTGATAACTCTGATAGTCCTGAAGATTAAAGCTTGGTGTAGATAAATATTTCACTCATATGAAAATCCTGAATGAACAACCAGCTCTTGAAATAACAGGCAGACTGTTGCAGACTGATGGACCTGACTGAAGTCAACGCACAGCATTGAGTTGTGCACAACAGGTAAATGGTTGCTGGAAGAATTCTTGTTAATAATCGAAAAAGGAGGACAAAACTATGTTTATATTATTAAATAAAACTTATTTTGGGGGTTCTTAAAGGGGGAAAAGGGATGAGGTGGCTCAGCGACTAAGATGCTGAGCTTGTCGATCAGAAGTTCAGCGGTTTGAATCCCTAGTGCTGCGTAACGGGGTGAGCCCCCGTCACTGTTGTGGCCCATCAGTGGCCTGTGCAGTTAGTAGCTGATTCCGACAGCGAAGAGACTGGTGTGGTACTGCGCCAGCAGCCTGTGCAGTTGACCCTCAAGTCAGATAATGAGGAGGCTGGAGAAGATGTGGTGCCAGAGGCGGGGATTCAGCCAGGGCCTTCAGAACCTCCAGAAGCTCCCATAAGTGAAGAGGAAGAGGAGGAGCTTCTTCTTGATGCACGAGCGCACAGAGCTGCGAAAAGGCAGGAGTGGCTCCTCAGGAGGAGGTCTCATCGAGAGTAAGGCTTGGGGCTAATAGGCCACTCCCCTAGCCTATTTAAGGAAGGACGACGACTGATGCAATTTGCAGGAAACAACTTCATTCACATTCCTTCATGTCTTGATTCGGCTCTTGTTTCTCTCTTATCAGTTTTCCTGCAAATTGCTTCTGGGCATTCTGCCAACCACAGTAAGATTACAGTTATCTGAAATATTGTGCCTCAGAATTGATTTATTATTCTTTGGATTCTTGTCGGCTGTTAATGAAGTTAAATTAACAGCCTTTGTTCAGAAAAGACTGATTTAAATTAGTAAACTAAGGTTTGTACGGACTGCGTGTGCTGTGTTCTTTGGGGTCCGTAGCTGAGGCAGAACAGTTACTTGTCCCAGCTTCTGCCAACCTAGCAGTTCGAAAGCACGTAAAAAATGCAAGTAGAAAAATAGGGACTACTTTGTGGGAAGGCAACAGCGTTCCATGCGCCTTCAGTGTTGAGTCATGCCGGCCACATAACCATGGAGGCGTCTTCGGACAGTGCTGACTCTTTGGCTTAGAAACGGAGATGAGCAGTGCCCCCTAGAGCCGGAAACGACTAGCATGCATGTGCAGGGGAACCTTTACCTTTACCTTTAAAGCAGGGAAAGTATCAGATCTCCTGGGGGATCATCTCCATGAAGGTTCATTTAATACTTTTGAGTCAAGGCAGAAAAGGGAGTAGGCCTATTGCATTAGAACGGCAAAGGTTACCATTTTTTCCTCAAAATGTTTCCGTTCTTGACATTCCATTTTCTTTTCTCTCCCAATCCTTTTATGACATATCTTTTAGTATGCCTGTCTAGGGCAAGGACTACTATTACTAATTTTTGTAACCTGTTCTAGGAGTTTACTTCAGCTAACAGGTGGAATTAAAAATGGTTCAAATAAAAATAAAATGGTGTTCCCTCAGGAATTAGAAAGACAAAAGTAGAAAACCTCTAGAATTATTTAATTTTCCAAAAGTGTCCAGAAACCACCAAGAGTCTGACTAACAGTTATGATAAACATGCCAAGAACTTTATGCCAAGAAAAAAACAGACTAGTGTAGTCCCTGACAGGTTGCTTGATAGCATCCTGCACTGCCAGCAGACTGAAACTCTATCACAGTTCCCTTCAAGAATGGGCTACCCAAACAGATGGTAGAAATTTAGGAAAACATTCCTACCTTTATTTTGCTGAGCTTCATCTGTATTTTCTTTGACACCAAGGTAGACCAATATTTCTCTCCCAAGAAATCCCAAAAGATTCTTCCCAGCAGAGCATTGATCCAGGCTTCCTGTTCTTCATCTTCACTATTGGAGGTGGTTAGCAACTGGCGAGATATTTTTTTTAAAAAAAACCCCTCACTTTTAGTAAGTTTCACAATGCTACTACTGAATACATAAAGTGAACGGTTAATTTTAACATGTTTATTGAAATAATCGTGGTTTTTTTGTACTTAACAGCAAGTTAAAAATATTTCACATGAATGAGTCTAATATATTGTCCGAGGTAGTTAGCTGATGCTTCGGTATGTAAATCACCAGTGGAGGAGGAATAAGACTGGAAGCTAAACAGGTTGAAGAACTGGGGTCCCAGAAACAGAAATCAAGCAGAGCCTTGCCTCAATTCAGCCCTATGAAGACTTTGACACCGATCTAAAATCAATCATCCAGTCTCTTCAGGAGAGAGCTGCTGCCTTTGGGAGTCAGAGATGAGTAGCATCAGCTGTATTTCATTAAAAGCTGGCATTCTTTCCCATCATGAACATTTCTATATGCAACAGCAATCAGAAGTTGGAAAAATGTTTTGATCTTATGCACTTTCATGTCCGATCTCAAAGCTTCTTCCCCCAGGACATTCCTTTGACAGGATCTGACAATGGTTTCTGCTTTGCCCAATGATGACAATAGCTTTTAGTAAGAACCTTGTGCCTTCTTAATCTTGGATCAGACTGGGATTGAGTCTTTTCTCAGTGATTCCACTGTGCTTCTATTAATATTGAGGTGAAGATTTTAACAGATTTCTTAAGACTTTTGGGTAATAGCAATATGCCATAGGTGGGATTGAGAGGATATTTTCACAAAATGTCTATAGTTAACAAATGGCAGAAGACTATGGCCAGGCCACCTGAAAGTTAGGGGGAAGACCTATGCATTCCCCATTATCTCTAACTCCCCAATTGCTGATAAAATGAAGGCCAATTTATACGTTATCAACAAAAATACAACTCAAGATGCCTGGGTAGCTTTGGTCTTACCAATGGGACTATTATGTTTGGAACATGGTATTGGGCTATGGTTATTTTCAAAGGGCCACACTGGTGGTGGCAAACACTCGCCTTAAAACATAAGTCAAAATGACTGAAGAAGTCCAAAATGGGTATTTTATTAAAATAGCAAAATTACAGCAATCATTGGTCTCCCAACTAGCTGAAGCTAGCACTGATGCTGATCAGAGAAGATCTTCAGGTTTGCAAAGAATGGAAAGGGCGTAAACACAGTTCAATCTCCTCATAGGAATACTTTACAACTTTAAATTGTAAATAATTTACAAAGAAATTGGACGGGGTTGCCCAAGGCATCTTGGCTGTCCTCCTATCTGATAACAAGAACATTTTGTATTGCTATGCCACTTATCTTAACAATAACACAAATGCCATAATAATTGCCTTTTTTTTTTTTGTTATTTTAACCAGATGACCCTCATTGCATCTCGGGGGGGGGGGGGAGCATAAAGGCATTCCCTATCTAAATCTTTGAGGAAGTTGCCATTGTAAAGGTATATAATTGTAAATCAAAGCCATCCATCACTTAGGAAGGAGATATGCCTGAAGGGGTTGACTTGAAATGAACAGAAAAAAGCTTCAACAGTTAAATCAATTGTGACTGACCTGTATCCAACAAAGAGAAGGGATAGAAAAAATTCAGAGATCCAGCTAATACAAGTTATTGAACTAATACAAATTTATGCATAGACATATAAGATTATTTATGCAGATTGAAGTATAAAGTCAATGTTGCCTCTAGATAACAAACAGGGCCTGTTATGGTTATTATTTGGGGAAGTTGCTCAAGCCAGAGCCTTTTTTGTGAGAGATTAAATATGTGGGTCTCTGGATGTTAATTTAAATTTAAGTGCAACTATGAATCAGAAGCAGGTACAATTCTTGCTGATTGTGCGATTCTATTACTGAACCCCCCCACCCCACCCCACCCGAGCATTATATTCTCAGAATCAGATCTGGATTGTGCACAGCAGCCTGAATAAGTCAGCTGGTGTTTCACACCTAGAAAAGGTGACTATTAATTCAGGATGGAGGCAAAACAACCCTAAAGAATGACTGCAAGTAGAAACTGCTATAACAATAAAGGAAAGGGTAGTTGAATGTTAGTAGGAAGGCAAGATAGTATCTATGTGGTGCCTTAACACCAGTCTCTCTGCCAACCTTGATAATATGGCTAACATGCTGTTAATAAGTACCAGATTAGTTAACAGAAAAGTGTTTGCATCCACAATATCTTCCAAGAAATATGGTATATCAACTTTGCTTATTTAACTGGTTGATAGAAGGGACTTGTATGAGTCTTTTACAAATGCACACCTTGGTTTTAAGTGTGTGTATCAACTGGAGCTTCCAGGTAGGGGAAAAGGATGTTTTTAATCTCTAGGAAAGTCATTCATCTGCTTAGGTATCCTGGTCTGCATTTCCATTGTGCTAGGAAAAGATAGGATAGGACTGAGATTGAGCTAGTGTTACCCTCTACCTCACTGCTCAAGAGCTTGCTTCACTCACTATGGGAAATATACAAGCATCAATAGTGGACATTACACGCAAACAAGGAGAGAAAAGGATCGTAAATAAGTCACATTTCATAAACAGTATTCAAGACAGTCCCAAGTAAAACAGAAGAGACTGTATATAGCCGTGATGGCGAACCTATGGCACGCGTGCCACAGGTGGCACGCGGAGCCATGTTAGTGGGCACGCCAGCTCAGCTGATTTTCGGGCCTTCTAGGCCCACCAGAAGTAGGGAAACAGGCTGTTTCCTGCCTCTGGGGGGAGGGGGGGGGTGGGGAAGGCCCGTTTTTCTTTCTTACCTGGCTCCAGATCCTGCCTATTTATCTGGGAAGGGCGAAAACAGCCTTTTCCACTCCCTTGGAGGCCCTACGGAGGCTGAAAGGGCCCATTTCCTGACTCCCGGTGGGACAGGAAGTGACGTTTTTTGCTGCCCCTGGCCTCCAAAGACTCCTAGAGAGGCTCCTAGAGATTCCTAGAGAGACTCCTAGAGACTCCTAGAGAGGTTCTGGAGGCTGCGGACAGCAAAAAACGTCACTTCCTGTCCTACCGGGAGTCAGGAAATGGGCCCTTTCAGCCTCCGTAGGGCCTCCAAGGGAGTGGGAAAGGCTTTTTTCGCTCTTCCCAGATAAATAGACAGGATCTGGAGCCAGGTAAGAAAGAAAAATGGGCCTACCAGGCCCTCATGTGCCAGGAGTGGGGGGGGGAGGGGGTTGCGCATGCATGCGTGTGGGCACGTGCGCACATGACCCGCCCCCGCCCCCCCCTCTCCTGGCACGCGATGGCAAAAAGGTTAGCCATCACTGGTATATAGGGTATGCAAAGGGTGATCTTCATAGAATTTAATTTGGATGGGATAAATCTAATACCTGCTCAGCACACGAATTCAAAGTAAACATTTCCACAAAAGATTATTCTACCTCTGCTTGAACATATTCAGCAAAAGGGAACTACAGTTTTTCTGGGTAATTAGTTCCACTGTCAAGCTGCTCTTATTGACAGAACAAGACTTCCCAATATAATAGCTGCCTTCCTGTAATTGAAATCCATTATTCTACCTCCTACACTCTGGAATGAGAGAGAACAGGTCTTTATTATCATTTACTGATCTGATTATACCAGACCTTTATTTTGTACAACTTAAGACAGTGTATGTAATGTTTCCTCCTATTAGTCTCATAACAACTACCTACTGAGGTGGGTTATGCTGAGTGTTTGTGACTGGCCCAAAGTCACCTAGCTGGCTTTCATGCCTAAGGGAGTGCTAGAACTTCCAGACTCCCAAATACTAATCCAGCCTTTTAACCATTGCACAAACTGGCTCTTTATCTTTTGAGTGACATCTTTCAGCTATTTGAAAATTGTAATCGTATTTCCCCTTTTCCAAAACGGTCTGCTTTCTCAAGGCTAGATCTTAGAATCTTTCTTCGTAATTTTTAGATTTCACAATTTAGCTTGTGATTTTCACTGTTCAGCTCTGAATCTGTTTCAGTTTTTCTAAACATTTTAAAAATGTGGAGCCCAGAAACTGGACACAATACTTAAGTACTGTGACCAAAAAAACTGAAATGATTTCTTCCTGTGAATTTAGAACATATTTCTGTTAATCAGCCTAAAATAACTTGTGCTTTGTATAAATACTTGAGTACACATCTTTTTACAATAGTTTAAATTCCAATTGTTATAATTCTGTTTCTATTAAAAAGAACAGTTGTTGCAATATTTTTAATTTTGCTCTCTAACATCAGAGTAGTTCTATTGATGGGTAGTCCTAGAAGTATAAGAACTAAATGAAATATCTATTGTTGCAGAGATCTTTTAAGATGCACCAAAATAATGTTGAATGTTGAGAAAGTGAGCATACCATAGAAATGTTATTAGTCCCACACTTCTTTGGGAACAAAAAACAGCCCCTGCCCACTTGAACTTAGCAGACACTACAAGATAAATCATAACACCTCAATCAAGAATATTTAAAGAATATACTTCACCTTTTTCACAGCTGTGGGGCTGCTGTCAGCACTGTGATCGGGACTAACTGTAGGGCTTGGGAGTTCTGGCGGAATGCACCTTGCCATGTACACATTATAGTCTAAAAGTATTTTCTGCCTGATGTTGGAACCCAGGTCCTTCAGCTTTGGCTGAGGAACGATTTCTTCTACACTTCCTTTACTGCTGCTGCGGCTGTGAGTAAGAATCCCAGACTGGCTATTGGATCGACTATGTCCTGGCAAGAAGCCTGAATACAATAAGAAGGAAAAACAATGGGTAAAGCATCAATACATAATCAAATATGGAACATAAGAATGAAACAGAATGAAAAACAGAAGATTATGATGCCAAGCAAATCACAAGGTTGTCAATATGACAAGGCGGAGAACATACACCGTGATTTAATCTATTCATTACGGAAGTACACACATTACTATTCCACACAATCTATTCAAGATATACTGTATAATAGTTTTGACTTTAACGTAAACCACAAGAGATATCAGTTTGTAGCCTTCAGTTGTTGTTGAATTCCCAGAGCCACAGCCAACATGGACAATATGCTGGGTATTGTATTGTAGTTCAATAACATCTGGAAAGCCACAGCTCCTCCCGCTGCCCTCTACCATTCTATGGCAAATGGTAAGTAAACTATCTGGTCATGCATCTTTTTCAGTACCATATATAAACACACCAATCCTTAATTTAAAACAGGTTTTGGCAACGTTTACAAGAAACTGTCTGAAAATAAATCATAGTAAATAGAACAGAGAGAATTTTAGAGGAAAGAAGACAGCTGAGGATGTAAAACTGCACCAAATCTGATATGCTGAACAACTCTAGACTAGAAAAGAACCTGAATGTAAGCAAAGCTAAAAATCCAAGAATCGTGAGTATCAGCAAGTAAAAACACAAGCACACTCACATCCACTAGCCTCAATTTAAACATTTTACAAGACTGAGTAAGTGGAATCACTTTCCATTATCATTCCCACTTCTGTGAAAGGGTATTTCCATAAACTGGGTTAAGAGGAAACATTTCTGAACTACTCTTCAGCTTTTTAGAAGCTTGCCATAAGCTTGGCCAAACGTTTATATATAAACAGTGCAAATATTTTGCACACAGATAACTTGAAGCTTGATTTGGAATAAAGGCAAAGACTTTGTAAATTGTGTTTGAGCAATCTGCATTGTGTTTAATGAAATACATTTCAGTTGTTTTAAAAAGAATAAAAACTGAGATAGTACTTCCCTAAACATTTTCTGTAATTATTGCTGTATTAAACACTCAAAGGTTCAATTATGGCCAAATTTCCAGGCCCTACTAAGTTTAAAGAGATAATTTTAAATTTGTGGGTGAGCCATAATCCTAAAAAAGAATGTTCCAGAAGTATTATAAAAAAGAGGGTATAGGGGATGTGTAGTAAAAGATGAAGAATTATATTAACCATTAATTGCTGTATTATATAGATCAGATTTAAAGATTTGAGAACTTTGGCAGGAAGTCTAATATTCCTATAATGTTAAAACATCATAAAATCATACCATTATGAGTCATAATTGAACTACACATTTAGTATTAATAAAGTAAAATTAAGTCCCTTCAAGAAGCAACCTTTAAAATACTTTTGCCTAAAATGTATGTGTATTATTTCTGGAAATATATTGGAGTCTCATATCATTTTAAATTATTGTTTTGCAAGAAAAAAAATCAAAGACAGATTAATTCCATGTTTACTCAAATCAACCACTTATATAAGGCAGGACATTAGAATGTAGTTTTGTTAACATTTAATGTCTTTAGAAGACATTTACCATTCCTTGATGAACTCACTGAATAGCAGAGTTCTTTCTTAATCATGCAATAGCAATAACACTTAAGACTTGTATACCACCCTATAGCGCTTTACAGCACTCTCTGAGTAATTTACAAATGTCAGCATATTGCCCCAACAATATGAGCCCTCATTTTACTGACTTCAGAAGGATGAATCAACTTTGAACCCCTTCAGGATTGAACTTCAGACTGTGGACAGAGTTAGCCAGCAAAGCTGCATTCTAACCACTGCACCACCAGGGCTCCAGATTAATCCCAATTAACCTTTAATAAACTGGTATTTTGACCTTATTACGCAAAGTCTCAATAGAATAAGCAAACAGGTTCCTACCTGACTTGTTTCCCCAAATGACAATTGGCTTTTTTTCTTCAGATTTTAATTTTTGGGCGACAAGGAATCTCCTAAACCATTCTTCTTTCTCTCGGCCTGTCCTTGCAAATAAATAAAGCACTTGGTTCTTCAGGGTCCCAGACTTTGCTCCATCCTGAGAGGGTTTCCAGATTTCTTCACTGCTTAGGTTTTCCTTTTCTACAGAGATTTTTTCTTCTGAGGTTTCTTTATCAGTCTGGGCTTTGGCCATGAAATTGTCTTGTCTCCCAAGCTCAATGCAGATTGGATACTTTTTATTCCAGACTCGTTTTCGAGCCAAACTTTTGGGAACCAAATAAATCTGCAAACCAAGTTGTGAGAGAGTTTCACATTTCATCTCATTAGAGAAGAGACTACCGAATAATAATGCATTGCCATAATCAAAGAAACAATCAAGTCAAAACAATGTTGGGCAAGCTGCCTGCCCAATATTCAGGAGTGATCAAATATGGATTAGGAACTGTAATTCTGGAACAAATTATATTTGGGCTTCTTTTGTATTTTATTTGACAGGTTGGAAAGACTTGGTGTGGGACAAATCTCTTATCAGCCCAGCATTTATTTATTTATTTATTGCTACTAGACTTACTTTCCTGCAAAAATCTGGGAAACGAGGCTTAAGGAGTATGGTGGTCTGAAGAGCAGCCATAGCAAGTTTTATGGGAATGGGTGTGCATGTGCGCCAAAGAATTGCTACCTGTAATCATGAAGCATGCAATCTTACAAATCAACTGAACTATCCAATGTTTATGTTAAACCATTTTATTCTGGTTATGCAAATAATCTAAAGATCACGGCAGACAGGTCCAGAGCGGGTTTCAGATGTTTGTAGAAACTTCACTCATTCTTTGATGGGATTAGAAGCATGGTAAAATGAAAACCTGTGAGACTTAAATATTATCACAGACATGGAGCTAGCATTAAAAACGGTACCTATAACTCTGGGAATTAGACAAAAGGGTTTTTATCTAATGAGTTTCACTCAATAGGATGATTTCCTCCTATCCACCATTCCTCCTTTAGTGGGATACCAGTAGCAAGAAGATATTATTCCGAGAATTCCTGTGAGCTATAGGACAGTGATGACGAACCGATGGCACGTGTGCCACAGGTGGCACATATAGCCATATCAGTGGGCACGAGAGCTCAGCTCCAGCGTGCACCAGCTGATTTTGGGGCCTTCTGGGCCCACCAGAAGTAGGGAAACAGGCTGTTTCCTGCCTCCGGAGGTGTTGGGGAAGGCCTGTTTTTTGCTCTCCCCAGGCTCCAGAGCCTTTCTAGGAGTCTGGGGAGGGTGAAAACGACCTCCCCCCCCTGGAGGCTCTCTGGAGGTCAGAAACAGCCCATTTGCCAACTTCCGGTGGGACTAGAAAAGCTCTGGAATCTGGGGAGAGAGAAAAACGGGTCTTCCGGTCCCACTAGAAGTTGGCTAATGGACCTTTTTTCAGCCTCTGGAGGGCCTCCGTGGGTGGGTGGGTGTGGAAGGCTGTTTTTGTCCTCCACAGACTCCTAGAAAGGCTCTGGAGCCTGGGGAGAGAGAAAAATGGGCCTACCAGGCCATTGCGTGCCAGGAGCATGGGTGTGTGTGTGTCATAAGCACATGTGTGGGGGTGGGGCGCATAGAATTATGGATGTGGGCACATGCTCACGCAACACCCCCCCCCTGTGCTCCCCCCGCTCCCAGCACATGATGGCAAAAAGGTTAGCCATCACAGCTATAGGATAAATGATTTCTCCAAGGTTCACAGATATATTGCTGTCTGCTTCACTCGAACTGCAATAATTCAGATGAAAACAATGTAGAACAGAAATCCAAACAATGCCAGATAGAAATTATTAATTCTGAACTCACCTTACTATCTGTAAGATCATAAATTTTCTGGCTAATGTAGGTAACATCTGGCTTGCTTTCATTGTATAAAGCTCTTCTGGAAATATTTTTGTTAGGTTTTGAAAGCCTCAGGATGCTTCCTTCGAGTCTCACAAAAATAGAGTGAGTCAACGTAGCATGATAGGTTTCTGGATCATAATTATAGATCTCATTCATCCAGCCCTACAGAAATTAAAGACATGAAGATTTTTTCACTTTAAGACAAAATTAGTAAGAGGTGTTGATTGCTGACATCTTGAATCATTTTAGTCAGTTGGGTGTGTAAGTTGAGTTTGAGTTAAGATTGTAATGTTCACATTTCCCACATAGTAAAAGTCTTCCAAAAGATCTACAGAACATTTGATTAGTGAAGGCTGACCTAATTGAATTCCCAACAAAAAAACCCTTTATTTTACCTTTGGAAAAATATATTGCACATATACTGTGTGTGACAGAACAAGAGTAGCTGGTACCTGTATTTCACAGCAGATTGAATGCACTTCTTCTATAATTACTGGAGATAGATTTTTAAATATCAAAACTGGAATGGGACAGACAGGTAAGGAAGGCATAAAGTGGTCTACTTGGAATGTTTGCTTGTTTCTTCCTAACTATCAAGTCATGAATCAATCAGGGTATAGCTCAATAGCTGTAATGGGAAGGAAGATACCTCATTACAAAGGATACCTGGCACTCCAAATTCTCAAGAGCTGGGGTTTTTTTACACAGATTGTTTTCACCTCCCCTATATACCTCATATCTTGTCCTTAACATGCTACCCAAACATCTCTGATGTGTAATTCTAATATGTCCATTTTCACTCATGTTAGAGGTAAGCAGCGCTACAGACGCCAGATGCTACAATTCAGCCTCCTAATCTTCTGAATGACTGCTGTACTTGAGGTCATCCACTAATCCCATGACACCATTCAAAGGGCTGCAGCTGAACTCTTTGGGTTTAGAATATACTAGTTAAGAGTGGGAATAAGAGTGGGGTTCTTACAAAGGCAAACTACTCTGACTTTAAGACCACGCCAAACCCTAAAAATGACCCAAAACTGCATTGCCAAAATTAGTCCAGTTTGTTACTGAAATTTGGTAGTGCAATATGAGGGTGGGAGATGAACTGTAGCTGACCCTTCTGCCTTAGGTCACATAATATGATCCTAAGCTCAATAGGGTTCCTTGGTCAGACTACAGTGTACATAAAAGGACTGTTTAAAAACAAAAATACTGTATAGATAAGGAATTGACAACTATTGTAATTAAATTAGCATGCTCTTTCTTTGCTACACACAACTTGGTGCATTTCTATACTTACTGTATGTAAAATAGTCCCAGCATGCATGAAGCAATTCTATGCCTCTGTTTTATGTCACATAACTCATTATCAATCAATTGTAATTGATTGATAGCATAGTATGTACTTACTAAGAGCAAGAAGAAAAAGTCCATAAAAGTACGGTATGTCATTTTACTGCAGGATGTAAGACTAGTCAGTCTTCTACATAAAAGCACACCTTTTACACATGCCTCTCTCATTGCCTGTTTTCCATATTGCTGTCCTTACATTTAATTATATAACAGAAAAACCATATGCTGCACTATTGATTTATTATACTGTTATATTAAGAGAACTCATTTGCCAGCAGCACAGAGGCAACGGCTTATCTGATGCTAATTTGGTGGCCATTTTCCAAGAGCTGCTATGGTGTATTATCCAGTTTTTATTGCCCTCCAATTCTGATTCTAAAATAATTATTAATTCTAATTTAATTCTAAAATAAGTATTTTCAGAAATAACTGTTTACAGGTAGTCCTTGACTTATGACCGGTCATTTAATGACTACTCCTTGGAAAGAGTGCTGTATAGTCTGTAAATCTGAGGAGTCCCTATAGTTACATCGAATAATATTACAAACCTCCAAAATAAATAAAATTCGAAGAGCAAAAAACAAACCAATCTGACTCAATAAAGTAAACTCTGCCTTGTTTCCTGTGCTTCTGGTGCTATGCGAAGACGCATGCACCAATCCTGCTAACAGATTTGGGAGCAAACTTTTATACTTTCCCACTTTTGTACCTCTTTTTTTCTACATCTTTCCCCCCTTAGGTGCACATATTAACTTCTTCGTTTCTTTGCAGACTTTTCCTGAAAGATGAGTTACTAAAGGATAACTAAAGAGGATATTACTAAAATGTTTTAAAGAAATCACTCAGCCATGGTTGGAACACAAGAGAAGAACCTCTCTTCCCTGGTTCAGTCAAGATGAAGTTAAGCTAGAGCCTTAAAGGCATTCACAACAACAGTGAATTACACCTGGAAACATATTCCTATAATTATATGATCAGGAAAGTGCCAATATGAAGTAGAGGGGTCATCCTTTTGTTGTTGTTGTTAACAGTCTTCAAAATGGTTGTTTCCTTTATATGTTTAGGACCTCATATTCTACAGATAAGACTATATTGCACAATTAAAGCTGAACTGTAGCATTTTCCCACCTGCCTCCAGGTGTGCTTGAGAAGTTACCAAGAGTGAGCATTTGAGAGCACTTAGCCCTATCAGATCTGTCACTGGGTCCCCTGGGCAACTGACCAATAACATTGAATAATGGAAGTCAGGTCTGCTCACACCCAGACTCCATTGCTTCCTGGATAAAGTCTCTTTACAAACCATTAAAAGATCCTTACAAAGAACAAGGAATCGGGGTTTTTTTTCTTCCAGTGCCACACCTAGAGTTTGAACTGAAAACTTCCCCTAAAACAGTTGCATTTATCAATACTACTTTGAATTTCAGAAGCAGTTGGTGCTCTTTATCAATGGAAATATGCCAAACAATTTATTTACACACATATGGATCAGGGCTGCTACAGCTCTTTTCAATTATCAAGAGCTACTTTGCTTGAATAGTTCTACTGCACACAGTTAATCTAGTGGATCAAACATGAAGGAACAGCTACAGTAGTAAATAATCAGTGATGTTGGGCAACTTTTATCTTAATGTAACCTGAATGTGTTTAAAAGGGGGGGAGGGGAAAATAAGTAAAAGGGCAAGGGGAGCCAAGATCTAAAGTTGTATTTTCATTTACTATATTTCTCTAAACTGGTGTTTACCATATATAGGTACTCCTCAACTTACAACCACAATTGAGCCCAAAATGTATGTTGCTAAGTGAGAAATTTAAGATTTGCCCCATTTTATGACTTTCCTTGCCACATTTGTTAAGTGAATCACTGCAATTGTTAAGTTAGTAACATGGTGTTAAGCAAAGCTGGCTTCCCCATTGACTTTGCTTGTTAGAAGGGTCCCAAAAAGGGGATCACATGACCCCGGGACACTGCAACAGTCGTAAGTATGAGTCAGTTGCCAAGTGTCCGAATTTTGATCACATGACCACTGGGATGCTTCAACAGTCTAAGTGTGAAAAGTTGTAACTTCGAACGTCACTAAACGAACTGTTGTAAGTCAAGGACTACCTATATGTTAGGCTACAGTTCCCCAAATCGCCAGCCCACAGCAGTGGGTACTGCCTAGCAGTAATGTGAAAACTAGGCGATGTTCAGAATGCGAAGGTCAAAAAGTGGTGCAAAGTATGTAGGGCAGAGTGTCTCAACTTGGGGAATTTATAAGCCAGCCATTCCTTCAAGGTGCATAATCCCAGGTAAACGATATATTCATCTTAAAAGAATTGCAGAGAGTTACTACATTCATATCCTGCAAATTCTGAACTCCTTTTTTTGGGTTGTGTGGCACATGCAAAGTGCCACACAACCCAAGTAAATATACCATCCATAGGAAAAGATTATTCTCCAAGGATACATGAATATATGAATCATAAGAATGACACATGTAATCCTAATAAACCTGCTCCAGGAAACAACCAACCTAGAAATATTATGCAAATCCAATCAAGAAAAGTTTAACAGCATTCTGAACTCTTGTCAATTGTAATTTGAGGGTTTGAGACTTCACACAAGATTTGATATAAAAAAGCACAATAATGTCCTCTGACATAAAACGAAATATTGTGCTTTCTTTCTCTGATAAAGGTCATTCTACTGTTTTATTTATGCTTTTTCCCTTCTCTGTTCTCATTCCTGTTCTCTCTTTTTTCATCAGTAACCATACAACAACCATCTGTGCAGCTATGAAGCCAAAATATTTCTCTAGAATTCTTTATGTTATTATTTGGTAAACTTTTTTTTCTTTCAGTCCTTACTAAAATAATTAGAATCCATAGAATAATCTCAGAGTGGGCACTGGAGGGTAAATTATTGTGGTTTCATCCTATTTCTTTGCTTATATATATATCAAATTAACTTATTAATTTATAGAACTTAAAATTTTCATCTAATTCTTCTCCTATGTTTGTAGGGTATTTGCAGAGCTACTAATTTTCTATGGGAAAGTACCATATTTTTCGCTCCGTAAGATGCATCTGACCATAAGATGCAACTAGGTTTAGAGGACGAAAACAAGAAAAAAAAATCAGGTGGAGCCTGAGAGGACCACAGATAGGTGTCCTCTCATGTTCCAGCTCTGCCTGTTGACTCCTGCATGTGGAAAAGAGACAGAAGAGGCAGGCAATGACTAAGACAGAAGAGGCGGGGTTCAGCATTGTAAAAGAACCCTGCTGCAGCGGCCCAGCTGCTATTCACTAAAGGACCAGCATTGTCCCCCTATTTTTGGGATGGGGGGGAGTGCATCTTATGGAGCAAAAAATACGGTAAATCTCGAGTTCATTTTGAATTATCAATTCCCTAACTAGTAGGCCAATTGTACATTAATCAGCTGTTCACCCATAACACTTCACTTAAGGTATGATGCCTGTTTTCCAGAATGAGGTACCTTCTGCGATCCTTGATAATGTCCCAAAGGCTTTTAAAGATGTGGCTCTTCTCCCAAACATTTGGTGGTTGGAACTCCTTGTGGGTGTTGGACATGTTTGTGTTGTTTGCCATCTTGTTACTGTTGTATTCTAGTTTTAATTGCATGTTGCTCTTTTTGTTTTTATGCTATGAGTTGACTGGAGTGAGGTGATGCCTGTCAAATTAAATAAATAAATGCTCCTATGTATCAGCTCTTGGCTGCATGTATGTGAGATCACATGGGAATGGAGGTACTTCTATATACAGAAGCTGACCAGATTAATAGCTCCATGCTACTTCCACGGTGATGAAAGGACAATAGTCTCCAACCACAAAGGACAACAGCAAAGTTGAGAGAGCAACAGGATATGATACATAGCAGATACAGAACCTGAGAGGAATACTTTGTTGTTAATGATAGAGCATGTAGAATAACAAGTGTGTAAGATACATACAGAGAAAAGAAACATGAAGTCAAAACATGATTTTACATTTTCTTTTATAAAGTTTAATAGAAATTCACATCTATCAAAAAGAAACCTTATCATTTTAGACACTAAAATAGTATTCTGGGATACTGTTTAAGGAGGCAGCTCTTGTAGGCAGAACTTTCTATTTTGCTGCCCCAGCAAATCTGCACACCAGGCTTATCAGAGAAAGATGGAAAACTGAACAATGCATTTATACAAATTGCATAAACCTCTTAAAAATCAAATCATGGGCACCACTAGAACAGTCTTTTGAAGGGGGTGGGGGAGATTCTAAGCCTTTTTATAAGAATTACTAGAATTAACTTTCAGTACACAAATTAAATTCATGCCTATGCTTGCACAAGCCTTCAGCATTTAAGAAGCGTACATTATTAAAAATAGTTATTAAAAACATTTTTTTCAAATATTATACTACACTATGTGAGTTATAATTACAGTAAATGAAGAGTGAGTAATGTATGGCTTTCCAGATGTTTCTTGTATTAGATTTTCCAGAACTTCTAACTATTGGCCATGTTGGCTGCAACTGCTGGGAATTGGAGTTCAACAACATCTGGAGGGCGATAATTTGCCCATTCTTTACATTAATTATTTGTAATTCCCTTCCTTTTAATCATTAGACACTGTCTCTTCTAGACCTAGTCCACTTCAATTTAACATCCCATAGAATTTTCCAAACTAAATACGGCAGATATTTTGCCATGTTGTTACCACGATGTAGTCAGTCACAAGTTAGGAATATAAATCTTTTTTTGAAAAAAAAAATCTAATATGAATAAAGGGATAAAGCTTAAATGCTGTGAAAAGCAGTATTGTTCCCAAAATAATCTCGAAAGACTGCTGATATTCCACTTGGCTGCAACTTGGGACACCCAAATATTTAATCAAAAGAGTCTAATTTGAATGTGAAAAGTATTGATGTGTAATTCTATTTCATCTGAGGTTTCGGAATGAATAGGGAGAAGGACAAAAAGCCGTACTATTTTTTGTGGGATATTGAAGAAAAACATACTGAGTGAGAAATCCCAAAACTGGATGGGATAAATCTATGCTTAACGATTTATATAAAAATGTTTTGAATAAAGAGAGAGATACATCTTCATAAGCATTCATTTTTATCTGAAAAAGTATATGAATACTAAGAACATTGTTGGAAAGCAAAGGTTATGCATGGAGAGTGACTGATTATGAATTTTCATACTTAAAAAAGTTGGAAAAACTTATACCATCCATCCATCCATCCATTACTTCAGTGTATAAGCCATTCCATTTCAAGAGAATCCATGTGATTTACACTTTTAATAAGACACTAATATTTAATAAGATGAGAAACAAAAATCAATACAAATATAACCAATCAGTAGATGTATTACCATGTGAAGATAGCATGATAGTAAATACTATATATCCAACTGCCTTTTTGAAGATCCATGTTTTTATGGCTCTCCAGCAACGTAGTAAGAACAGGAGGGACATCATCAAGCAGGCTCAAGCTGAGAATCCCTGGAGATGACATTCTCTCAATAACGGAGCTCTCAACAAACTGTCTTTCCCACTTTTTACTGGGTTGGCAAATTCAACTCATAGGTAGCCTGTCCAAGCCTTGAGCCATATAGGACGTTAACGCTTATAATCAGCCCACTGAATTGCATTCAGAAGCTCACTGCAGCTTCCATAGCAGCAATGTTACATGATAAACACATCTATAATTGGTTTGGCCACTCTGAGCTGCACCAATTGAAGTTTCTGAACAGTCTTCAAGAGAGTTCCATGTAGAACACAGCCATAAGGTGACAAGGGCATAAGAGAGTAAAGCCTCTTGATTCAGGAAATACCACAATTGACATACAAAATATAACCGTACAAAGGCCTCCATGGCCATGGCCTATGCCTGCTGTTCAAGCAGAAGCCATAAGTTAAAGCAGACCCCCAGGTTATGGGTCAGCTCTGTTTGGGGGAGTGCCACCCTCCAGTCAACTTCCAAATCCTTTGAGTTCTGTCTTAACAACTTTCATTCACCCTGTCTTGATAGTATTCAGTGGCCCAGTAGACAATCTTCTGGCTCAGTTTTCCTAACAGGGTCTGAGTCTCTTTAATGCTGTTCAGTTATTCATAAATGCAGTAAGAGTGGAGAAGAAAGCTTGTTTTACTGGTCTTACTGCCACAGCAAATGCTAGAATGACCTCTTATCCATGTTAAGTTACATTCATTATTCCTCTTTACAGAACTGTTGCTCTAAGCATGTCTTCTGTTACTCTATTTCCATGGATCAGCAATGAAGGCGAGACTGCTCAGAAGCCATCCACCAAGTACCATTATCAGTTAGGTATTTAGCTATGTCAGATGGAGGTGGTACAGCCATCCTTGTGCTCCTTGATCTTTCATTGGGTTTCACTACTTCACAACTACAGTATCCTCTGGGCACTGGAAATGGGGAATTCTATCTTACAGTGGTTTGCTTCTTTTCTCTGGGGCTGATTTCAACCAGTGTTGCTTGAAGGGGCAGAGATCTTTTTCCATGCCTTTCCTCTGTGGGGGCCATTATGTGCCATCAAGTTGCTGTTTTGTCCTAATGACCATTTAGGTATTAGGGCGCTGGAGGATTCTACTCACTCTTCCTTCTTCTTCAATATCTACAGTATATGGAATTTCTGGGTAAGGTCATCTACTGCTTTGGGATTCGGTCTCATCAGTACAGGTAGTCCTCGAGGTACGACAGCCCTTTTACGACTATTTGAAGTTATCAATGCACCCCAAAAATGTACTTACAACAGGGGTTCAAAATTGCAACCAACAAGAAGCCTGTGCAGTCATGTGGCTTGGATTCAGTCACTTCTGAAATAGCAGCCATTTTTAGACCTGTGGCTCCTTTTGGGATCCAGAAGTCACCTGTGGTTACGACAGGTGATTTCCGTGGTCCATGTGGTCGTGTGGTTCCCCCCCCAATCAGGGATTTTGCAGCTAGCATGCTTTTATTTTTCTCCTCATTGCTGCCCTGTGGACGACCAGAGGAGTGAATCTCTTGTGGCTGTTCTTGTTGCTTCTTTTGTTGCTATTGCCTTGAGGATTGGAGTACTGTAATTGTCTTTGTAAATGCTTTAAAAAATTTTCTTGCATTATAGCACTGAGCGTGTTTGTAAGTACTTTACAAACTACTGTGATTATTTGTAAGTACTTTACAAAGCTGAATAATATTTTTAATAACTGTATATTTGTTGGTGTTTGCTTTGGAATTGCTTGCAGAAATACTAGCCAGTGTCTACAGAAAGCAGATTCAATAACTGTAAAGTTCCTTTGCATTCTAATGCATTGTGTTTGCATGTGCTTTGAGATTGCTTGCAGAAAGTTCCTTTGCAGGATCTAATCTATGTCAGTCATCGAGATCAGAGGTTTAGTCTTTTGAGCTTCCAGGCTTGTGCTGGAGACCATCCTCAGGGAATTTCTCACTCACCAGAATTTTCCTTTGCATTCTACTTTACTGTGTTTGTGTTAGCTTTGAGGATTAGTATGTACTATTGTAGATTGCTTATAGAACAGCTGATGGTTGGGTGGCAGTGGTTCCGTCCAGAGGCTCCACACTGGGGACCCTTACAAATTCACCCCCACCCCAATTTAAGCCCAGGCACCTATGTGGAGGCACTGCAATTTGGAAGCAGTAAGCCGCCTTGCCTTGCCAGAATAGCTGATGGGCAGGCAGAAGTGGTTTCTCCCGTAGACTCCACACTAGGAGCCATGCAAAATCTCTAAACTTCTTGGTTCATTTAATGATCGCAGAGGTCATTTAACAAACTGAAGCGATCAACAAGCCTGATCTTCATTCACCTAATGGCACGGTTGATCTGCTTAATGAGCATGGTTTAACAATGAGTCTTATTCATTTTACGACAGTTTTGACTTACGACCCTAATGGGCAGGCTCCATTAGGGTCATATCTCAAGGACTACCTTATGCTTGAGGGTATTTGGACTACCAAGGTGTGAGAATGTACCATCTTTAAGCTTGCATGGGGTAGCAGTTCCACATTCAAGAGTGATACACAATCTGGGAGTCTTCCTGGACTCGCAGCTCCTGCTTCATGAGCAGAGAGCAACTGCGGGTAGGAAGGCCTTTGCTCGAATTTATCCGGTGCCCCTCTTTTCTGGATCAGATGGCTCTTCAGTCACTTACTCACCCTGGTCACCTCACTGCTTGACTATTGCAAGGCACTCTAGTTTGCCAATGTAACATTTCCGTTCCACAAGCTGCAGTAATTGCCTGTTTGCTTTCCAGTGCAAATCAAGGTACTGGTTGTTATGTATAAAGCCTGCATGGCATAGAGCCTGGTTACTTGAGGCACTGCTTATCCCCTACAGCACAGGTGTCAAACTGGATCATGTCACATGACTTTTTTGCCTTTGCAGAGCCGAGATGGATGTGACCTGCACGTCATGCATCTGACCCATGGGCCGCTAGTTTGACATCCCTGCCCTACCTACAAGGTTCTTTGATCTGGCAGCATTGGCAAACTTCGTTTCCCTCAATTAAACCATGGTAACCAACAAGACTCTGGAAGAATGCCTGTTCTTTCATAGCGCCTGCCCTTTGGAATGAGTTTCTCCCAACTTCTAGATGGGCATTTTGGGTGGCCTCGAAGACCTGACTCTTTGCCTAGGCCTTTGGCTAGAAAAAGGGAATCCCCTTTTGTGGAATGGATGTGTTTGTTGCTGCTCGTTTTGTCATTTTTGCTCCTTCTTTAATTTTGGCCTTGTTATTATTGTTAAATGGTTTTCTTATTTTCTTGTGAGCTGCCCAGAGTTGTTGGGAGTTGGATGGAGTACAAATTGAGTCAAATAAATAAATAATAAAACTTGAGATTTGATTAACACATTGAAGTCTGTCTTACAATATACATCACTGTAAAGCTATCATTTGACCTCATTAATCTTCCAGCTAACAAACCATAGCATGATAAATGTACAAATTACTCTGAGGGAAAACCCTATTAATTAAATTCATCACAATCTACCAGCTCAAGCAAGAAATTGGCATCCCCTCTATGTCTTAATTCAACACAGAGTTAAATGAATTCCAATACCGTTTGTTAATATATTCATGTCTGAACAATGTACGCAACTACAGAGGTTTCAAGGCAAAGCTGTGACTCACCTTAAATATCTCAGGCTCCTCAATATCCAGAACTTCTGCATTAAGGTGGCTGTTCCAATCGGAATATCGCCTGTAATTTGTAGCACTTGGTGTAAAAAGCCAAATTATGCAGGTAGCAATAATAAATCCAATAGCAATTCCCAAGAAAAGTCCACTGAAGTAACTAGGGAGAGGAAGTATAAGGTAAACATAGATCAACATGGTGAGAAAGTACAGCGTCTTCATCGGAAGCCTAGCTTGCGGTGCTGGTAGTTCAATTCCACCTTCACTTCTAATTACTGTAGAAATTTCTTCTTGTACCTCTATCTTCTCCAAACTCTCCAATTGTTGGTCTTCTCTGTCATCCTCTATTAAGCAGAAGTCCTCAGAATACAACTCACAGAACTCTTCATCTTCCTTACTCGCCAGGGCAGATAGGCAACAGCGTTCAAGTACAAGAGAAGTCTTAGAACTAGAATCCTTTGTGCTTAAAAACGGGGAGCTTCTAGGTTCAATTTCTTTTGCGTGTCCTTCAGTGGCTTGGGTTTTGGTACTCTTATTTACACTGGAATTACTTCCATAGAAGTCTCCTTCCGAATCACATTCTTCTTCCTTTATGCTATAGTTATTATTGCTTTCCAAATGGCCATTCAAGCTGGAGAGATTGGACAGTTCTGAAGCACTTGAAGATAAAGCTTTGGGCCTGTGGCTGCTACTCTCATCACTCATTATTTTGCTGAAGAGCTGAAAAGGCTCATAAATCACTTCTGAAAATCGCCTCTTTGTGTTCTCAATTTTGGCTTCCATTTCAGGTACTTTAAAAAAGGAGCGAGTGTCTGGAGATGTTAAGGGAGACGAGGGGGCTGTTTTGGAATCGCTACCTGTGCTTTGAGGCTGGGTGAACTGTTTGAAGAGGTGCAAATTCAATTTAGAGTCAGGTGGTTTGAACGACACTGTATCCGGCTCCTGCTTAGAAGTGTCTGTGGACAGAGACTTCACCAGAGTTTTCATTAACTGTCTATGTCTCGTGGGTAGAGACGGCTCTTTTGGTTCAATGTCTGTGGAAAGGGATTTGACTAAGCTCATGAAAGGCTTTGAGCTAGTCACAGTGGTTGGCGTGCTAGACAAGACATGTGACTTGGAAGGGGAGGACAAAGGAGAAGACGAAAGGCTGGTTCTCAGTTCTGAAGGCAATGCCACACCAAGTGGGCTAGGGGCTTGGCCCAAATCTGAGGAGGGTGATGCAGCCAATGGCACCACACTAAACCCTTGGGACTCCAAGGGTTTCACAGTTGGCAGAACTGTGGGAGATGCAGCCACAAAAAGCGAGGTAGTGGGAACAAAAGAATTCTGCTCACCATGATCAAAGCATAGGTCTTCCTTAGCTTCAAGTGCAGTTACAATGCTTTGGTCATCGGGTGTCTCAGGGGGAGACTCCGTACACTTTTCTTCTTCCTCCTCCTCCTCCTCCTCCTTCCCAAATGCCGAGAAATGAATGGTGATGGTTTCTCGGGAAATGGATCGCTGAACCTGCACTTTTGGCGCTGGCTGCTTTGAGGACATTTCACTGGTTTTCTCTGCATGGCTAATGTTCAGACTTGTCATTGCAGGTCCCAGAGATACACCAGGGTCTATGAAGAGGAAGCCAAACATAAATTAGACTGAAACTTTTTAATGTTACACAAGATAATACTTGTACAGATAGCCCTTGACTTACAACCACAATTGAGCCCAGTTGTTAAATGAATCGGGCTTCCTTATTGACTTTGCTTATCAGAAATTTGCAAAATGAGATCATACGACCCCGTAATATTGCAACCGTCATAAATACATGCCAGTTCCAAACATCTGGATTTTGATCACATGACCATGGGGATGATACAATGAGTTGTAAGGAAAATGGTCATAAGTAACTTTTTTCAGTGCCATTGCAACTTTGATCAGTCATTAAGCTAAGTTGGTTATATAAGTCAAGGACTACCTGTGTAACTACAAGTGTAAACCTAGCAAGAAGAAATACATTGGAAAAACAAAACAACCACTTCACAAATGTATGGCACAACTTAGAAGAATAAACCCATCAGGACAAGATTCAGCAGTCTATCTGTATTTGAAAGACAAGCTTCACTGTTTTGAAGACAGCAAAGTCCACATTCTAGACAAAGAGGACAGCTGAGATCAAAGGGGGTCAAAGAGGCTATCTATATTAAGATTGAACAGCCCTCCCTCAATAGATGGGGATGCAGGGATGAAATGCTTCCAGTTCGCACCTGTTCGGATGAACCAGTAGTAAAAAAAAGCTACTGATTCGTCCGAATAGGTATTTCTGATTATCAGTTGTGCCGCACGATTTATATTCACTAGAAAGCAGGAAATCCTGCGATCCCATTGTGAACCAGTAGTAAAGGTAAGTAGAACCCACCCCTGATATACATACTTGAGCAGTTCTGCATTATTATTTCGGCAGTAAAAAATATTTGCGTAGATAATAAATTATTAAAATGAGAGTTGTAATAAGCTGATTATTTGCCTCTCCAAGTTGTCAGTCAGGATAATTACGGTTCTGTGATAGTACTATTTATTCCAGAGATTATAATGTCAAGCAGTTAAATTTATTAATCAAGGAGTTCAAATATCAAATATTTTCTATTCTTTATCTGAACATTAATCTTTTAAAGAACAATGCTTTAGGGAAATGTTTGTATGTGAATACATATATACCAGAGGTGGGTTTCAGCAGGTTCTGACCAGTTCTGGAGAACCGGTAGTGGAAATTTTGAGTAGTTCAGAGAACTGATAGTAAAAATTCTGACTGGCCCAGCCCCCATCTATTCTCTGCCTTCCAAGTCCCAGCTGATTGGGAGGAAGTGGGGATTTTGCAGTAACCTTCCCCTGGATTGGGGAGGGAATGTAGATTTTACAGTTTCCTTCCCCTGGAATGGGGTGGGAATGGAGATTTTACAGTATCCTTCCCTTGCCACGCCCACCATGCCACGCCCACCAAGCCACACCCATAGAACTGGTAGTAAAAAAATTTGAAACCTACCACTGATATATACAAAGATTTGTGCATATATACATGTATTGTAGTAAGATTACTGAGTAACATATGTGAATTCGGGATTCCAAGATTATGCATTATATAACCATGGTCATACTTTTGGCAAAATGAACCAAAAATCCCATTGAAAACTGAATCTCTTCCATACAAAAATGCCTGTATGCCAAACAAATAGACTTGTTCTTTCAAAAATTCAATTTTTATATAAGAAGAGATCCTTAATAGATCAAAAGGGTGAAAATAGCAAGCTACCATGAGAAAAAGCACAGTTCTAAAACATCTTTTAGGTCAAAAAGAACTTTATTATCAACTTCCCAGGAGGATGTGACTGCTGGACCACAACCTAAAATCAGGACTGCCATACAACTGGTAAGCAAGACCATATAATCTCCAAGAATGCGACTAATATGTACCCCTAAATGACTGTAGTGATTAATAGCCTTTATTACTTTATCCAATTTCTTTTAAAAGATATTCAACATGGCTGTCATTACTATTTATAGTAAGAAATGCTTAATTTTCAATTAACAATGCATTGTGTGAACAATTTATCTTTATTTTTCCTAATTTTCTGCTATAAGACTTCAATGGGTGATTCCAAGCTCTCCCTTGTGCAACAATATATGTGACAGAATTCTCTCCCTTATCCTTTCTCTAAACCATGCCTAATCTAATACACCTGAGAAAATACAGCATGCCTACTTTTGTTTGCATTCCTGATTTAATTTTGTAATTTTCCATTTGAAGATACCTTTATAGGTTTTGTTAAGCAGTATGACAATAAGTGATTAGTAGTAAGTTACTTCAGAGATAGGGTATTGCAACCCATTAAGATGTGAAGGAATTTCTAATTTGAAATTAATTTAATTAGATTTAGCGATGGTCATAGTCCGTGGATTTTTCTGTGCCACTAGTGGGACATTAATACCACAAGTAGTACTCCCTCCACTGCTAGCAGTCTTAAAATCAGAATGCTGTACTCTTGGCGTAATCCAGTGTCCTATGATATGAAAGATCAATAGTACCAGAGAGTGATAATAAATATTTTCTGCAATGTTTTTAAAGGAGAAAGGGGGCCTGGTAGAGTTTTCAAATTGCAAAATCAGGAGCAACTAAATGGGGAAATAAGAGCTACAAAAAAGTAATTTTAAAAAGCCCAACATGATTGGGTAGCAGCTTATTGAGATAGACATGCATATTTGATACTTGTGAAAGAAGCCAGGATCTCATGCAAACAGGACAAGAAGCCATAGCCCAGATGACTCAGAATGAAATTGGCTGGCTCAAAAGATAGCAAAGAAATGACACAAATACATATTCTTTATTTATTTATTCAAACTATACGCTGAATATATTTTCAAGGAGGCTAGATTGGAAGAAGGTAAGAGGGATTTTAAAATTAGAGGAAGAAACGTCATTGCGCTATGCTGATGACACTAGACTGATAGCTGAGAATGTGAATAATCTGCAAGCTCTAGTAATAAAGGAGACTGTGAAAACATGGAATTAAGATTAAATATAATGGCAACAGATACAGTCACTGGCCTTAGAATTGACACTGAAATGGCAGATAGCTTCTTCTTTTTAGGATTATCAGCAAGTCAAGAAATGTACTGCAGGCAAACTCTTGGTAGGGTAGTAAGGAAGACCTTGGAAAAGATATTCAGAGGTGTGATGTCTATGTTACAAAGATCAGAATTGCGCAGGCGATTACTTTCATTATGACCTTCAATGGAAATAAAATTTGGAGCCTGAAGAAGCAAGATACAAAGAGTTTTGATGTTTTTGGTTGGAAAAGACTCTTGAGATGACCATAGATAGCCAAGGAAACAAAGGAGTAGATCATAAAACAACTCAGTCTGAAATTCTCATTAGAGGCATGAATGACCAGGATCTAATTATCCTAAACATTATATGAAGACTCAAGTATCTACATAAAACTCTAACGCTAGGAAAGGTGGAAGGAAAGAGAAGAGGACAAGATGGATGGACTCAGTTACAGTACAGCGATGACTGGTACACTATTGGAAGACCTGAAAGAAAGGAATGGGAACTGAATGCCATGGAGAAAATTTAACTATATGGTCTCTAAGAATTGACACTGACTTGATGGAATATAGTCAATCCAATTATGTGAAGATCCAGCTCCCTTGACAGAAAAGAAGAAGAGGAAGGGAAAGAGGATGATTTGATCACAGTAGTGATGTGTGTATCACTGGAAGCCATGAAGGGTCAATTGGGAATATATCATCCTTGAGAAGGTCTATCTGTATGATCATTAAAGTTGATATTGACTTGATAGGATATAAACAATCAATCAAGCAATGTGGACAATAACTGTTGGGATAACAACACAATATATTTAAACATTTCATTAATCCATATAAAATTGGGGGGGGTGTACACCTCATTGAACCTAACAGGCTTAATAAATATATTAATATAAAGCCTAACAGGCTTAATAAATATGCATAGGGAAAAAAACACAATTCTGTGATTCTTTTCGTTCCTAAACCTGGTGCTCTCAAAACAGCTGAAAATTACTCCCTCAAATGCAACAATTGACTTTCTTCATTTTTTATCCCTGTGTCAGGAATTATATGCATCATTTATCTGATTATGTTAAATGGATTCCTCTAATAAAACTTTATGTTATGAATGCTCTGCTTTATTACAGCCAAATACAGGTCCTTGACTTAAACCAGTTTAGTGATGGTTCCAAGTTAGAACAGAACTGAAAAAAGTGACTTATGACCATTTTTTACACTTATGACCATTGCACCATCTCCACTGTCACGTGATCAGAATTCTGACACTTGGCAATTGGCTCATATTTATGACCGTTGCAGTGTCCTGGGGTCATGTGATCACCTTTTGCAACCCTCTGACAAAGTCAATGAGGAAAACAGGTTCACTTAATAATTACGTTATTAACTTAATAACTGCAATGATTCATTTAACAACTCTGGCAAGAAAGGTTGTAAAGTGGAGAGAAACTCACTCAGCAACTGTTTCACTTAGCAACAGAATTTTTGGGCTCAACTGTGGTCGTAAGACAAGGACTATCTGTACCCGCAGTTTACCAACATACGCAGTATTTCAACTACTTATATAAACATATTGATTTCATTTTAAATGAGATCTCATCCAGATCAGATGCTTTTGATTGCACATACAGATGTCAATACACCTCTGGCTTAGCCATCAGCAAACAGCAGTCTTGTTCTTTTATTTATGTTCCAGTTGAGAAGCAACAGGAAAAAAAATTCCACTGCTTCAACCAGAGTGTACTGAAAATGCAGTTGATCATGTTTATGAATAATTTCTCTGCATCTGTGGTTCTTAACCTTTTCTTCAGTAAGCACTTCCCTTTAAATACCTTTTGTGGCCACAGACATGGCCACGGACCACCAAGACTCAAGATTTAAACCATAGCATTTCTTCAAGCCTTCACAGGCTTCCTGTGATGACATTGTGGGCCTCCCCAGATGGGCTCCGTGGACCACAGGTTGAGAACAGCTTACACTCTTGCACACACAGAATGTCACAATAGCACAGGGAGACAGGCTGCTGGCAAAGCAGTATTTCCACATTAAGCAGAACACAATAGCCACACAATGTGCAGTTTGCAGTCCAAGCAGAAAACTTCATAGTACATTCTGCACCTTGGCAAGTTGGGCCAGGCAGTGTCAAACTGCAGCTCCACTGAAGATAAAAATCAAATACCGGCTTCTTCTCATTCAAAAGAACAGAGAACAAATCAGGAAGACCTTTACATTGGTTATTCTTTGAAATGGGCAGAAATGAATAAAAAATTTACAACACTGTTTTCTGACTGAGGGAAAACAAGTACTATTGTAGGATGTCTAGATTTGCTCAATTGTACGTTCTAGGAATAGTCAGATCATTCATTAATAGGTATAGTATATCGCTGTGCATGGTTACTACAGAACTCTTCCCCTACAAAAAAATGTCATATCACAACTCCCAGAATTCCCAGTCAGTGATAGTTAGGCAGGCTAGGAATTCTGGGAGGAGGCTTCAATGTATCCAGAGGGCACTAAGTTGAAGAAAGCTGGTTTGGGAGTTCTTATTTAGAACTAGCATTGATTGTGCAAAACTTTCACATGATTCCACTAAATAAGGATAAGCAACATCCATGCCGCATTGCCTGTAATAAGACTACAATTGGTCCTCTGTGCTTATAAAAGTACTTTGTAGGCATTGAAGATGCTGGCCTTCATAGGCAAGTTGCTGAGCACTATGAAGACGCAAAAGCTAGGCCAAAGGAAGTGCTCCAGGAAGGGATAGGGCCTGAGGGTGACAGCCTTACAACTATCCAAGCAGGTTTCCTGAAAAGAGTAGGGCTTGGTCAACCAAGTGATGCAACTCTATGGACACATAGTTGTCTTCACTCTAGAACAGGGGTGTCAAACTCAAGGCCCACGGGCTGCTTAGATCTGGCTCATGGGGCTGCCCTGGAAACAGCAAAGGACCGGCCCGCGGTGCCTCTGCCAGCGAAAACAGAGCAAGCGAGAGCCACATGCAGCCCTCCTGACTCTGTTTTTGCTGGCAGAGGGTTGCAGGAGGCCATCACAGCCAAAAACGGAGCTATGGAGCCTGTTTTTGCTGATAGAGTGCTCAGGCCACCACAGGCGCCTCTGACACGAGTGATGTCAAGCTGTCCACACCCACCATGGCCACGCCTACCCCAGCCCCCCCCCCCCAGGTCAAACACAACTCTGATGCGGCCCTCAATGAAATTGAGTTTGACTCCCCTGCCCTAGAACAGGCACTGCTTCAGGATTATGGACAAGGAAAGTGGGGAGATAAATTTGGTCAGGGATGATGGCCTGGGAGACTAGGACTGCTCAAGGGAAGGTAAAATGAGGAGGATGCTGAGAAGAAAGGCAAAGTATAGTGTTGTAAATCCAGTCCAGGCTTTTGCTCTGTCCCAAGATGTCTCCCCTGCTTTTGTAGAGAGTTTTATTTTTATACACTTTTACACAGGCAGATAAAAGACTGGACAGTAACAGTATTCTAATTGGATAGAAATTATTCACCCCCCTCTCAAGATGCCATCCTCTGAAGGTGAGATAATTTTTTTAAAAAATTTGATTTATATGCCACCCTTCTCCGGAGACTCAGGGCGGCTTACAATGTGCTAAGCAATAGCCTTCATACTTTTGTATATTTATACAAAGTCAGCTTATTGCCCCCACAACTGGGTCCTCAATTTACCTACCTTAGAAAGGATGGAAGGCTGAGTCAACCTTGAGCCTTGGTGAGATTCGAGCCTGCAATAATTGCAGGCAGCTGATGTTAATAACAGGGCTTTAGACCACTGTACTATCCAAGGCTCTTGAGATAATGCAGAGATAATGCAGATCAAAGCCAAGAATTAGATCATAGAAGCAGGAAAGACCTACAGCGCATGAGCTAAGGCAGTGTGCTGCTCGAAGCTTGGCACCGTGACCTTTGACCTACCTCTACAGTATAGCTGCCCCACTGTGAGGGTCTCTGATAGATAAGTGACTATGAGCAAGACCTCTTTGCTGGGCCAAGGAATGGAGGATGATCTCTGCCAGGCATGGAGAGAGAAGATACCGAAGATACAGAACAATTAAAACTCGGACCACACATTTTCTGAATAGTTTTTATCCTAGAGCTATAATTGCACTCAACAATGAACTAAAGGGCCACCATCAGTGAGCTGTTGGACAGCATTACTTGGTCTGTCGTGTGGATGTTTGGATGGTTTAGGGGTGGGGAATTTGTGGTAGGTAGGGGGGTGTTTAGGGATTGTTATGTGTGTTGGACCTGGTCTTTGGGTGTTAAGTGTATTTCTTTGTATGCGTATACTGTTTATACACGTACAATGACAATAAAGTTATTATTATTAGAAAGGAAAAGGAATGAAGCCAAAAGAAAAGGAAGGAGAAGAGATGAGGGGGATCTGAGCAGCACTTCATAGCATGGATGTTAGATTTTATCTCCCTGTGGAACAATGTCTACAAGTAATCCTTGATTTACAACCTCAGTTATGCCCATACTTTTGATCCTAAATCATTGTAGTCACCCGGTTTTAAAATGGCTTTAAATATCTTTTGCTTTTTATACTTGTATTGTTTCCTGTGCTTTTTTTTCTTTCTCTAACTTTTCTTTGTATGTTTCCCTGTTTCTTTTACCTACGTAAAAAACGTTTAATTAAACATTTTCAGATGCGTATCAGAAATAGGGAAACATACAAAGAAAAGTTAGAGAAAGAAGAAAAAGCACAGGAAACAATACAAGTTAGATTAAAAATATGATTTATTATCTTAAGCCATGATATATTCATAGCTCCTTGACTCAGATATTACACGAGACCTAAAACACAATTATAGTTTAGCAGAATGTGTAAATCTCATTTTAAGTGTATTCCTCATCATGTGTGCATGTGTGTGTTTGTGTGTGATTGTAAACCACCAAGAATTACCCTGTGGTAAGATGGGCAGCCAATAAGTTTTATAAATAAATAAACTACTAAACTATTAAAATAAATAAAAGTACTCTAAACATCTTACAGTATTTTGTTTCCTTTCTCACTAGATGCCAAGTGACATATCTCCATTCTTACTTCTACTAAAGCAACGTTTCACAATGGCTACATTCATACATCATAAGTCACAATGTTTCTGTTTTCTGACCCCAGCAACTGTGGATCTGTAATTTATGGCTTATGACTTCGTGTGCCATGTGAATCCAGTCAATACTTATTAAAACATGATTAAAATATGGCTTAATGTCATATAGCAAGATGCTAGATTTTTATTCATATTATGACTTACTACATCCAACTTCCTTCCTTCCCATACAGTGTCTTCCCCAATGATATCATTCAAATTCCAAGAGCAGGGGAAGGAGCCTCACCCCATGCGTACACTTTTGTGCTGAAACTGGTATCAAGCTGCACTGAGTAAAATACTAATCATTTTTCATACTAATTTAAACATACCTTTTCTAGTTATTCCTGTCATCACATGCTTCCAAAAAGTATCTCAAGTACGTTACGTATGGCTTATATGATGCCTGCCACAAGTTCAATTCCTCATTTAAAATTGCAGCCTTTTCTTCATAACTCTTAATAATTATAAATGTGGGGTTTTATTAGGATTTGGATGTCTTCCGTATCTTTCTATCCTCTGAAGTTATTCAACTACTTTTTTACAATCTACATAAAACCTATGATTATTCATCGACCGATTCTTCATTCTTTCCTGAAAAGCCTGAATTCATTCTTCTAGCTATCATGGAAAAAAATAAACAGTCATACTCAACCTTTAAAGAACTTTATAGTACCAACATTCTTATTTCCTGTTAAAGGAACATCATTGTGCTGGGTGAGGGCAAAGATAAACCATCAAATGATAGTTCACTGAATCAAGGGTGAACCATTTTTGATGGCCAGAAATCTCATCTAATCCTTTTTGGGATGTCAGTGGGCTGTTGGCGGTGGTAGGGTTGCTATTACAAATGGATGGAACCCTTGGTTTTTTAGCTTTAGGTTCTGTAATAGAATTTATTTTTTGAAATAAATTATTGGACCTATTTCAAATTTTATCTTTGAAATGTCTAGTACAAACAAGAAGTTTATCCAAAATGAAATAATATAGTACTCATAAAAGTGGTCAACAGTAAGCAGCACATATCCATTTAATGTCTCTATTCAATACACCATTATTAAGCAAATCGTAGTCTGACATGTGAACCAGATTTATGGTTGGATATTTGTGGTGAATTGGAGGAATCTCATCCCAAGATGTTCATACAGTGAAAGTTATTTTTAAAAAAATCAGGTTGGCCTATCCAGGTAAATGGGGAAGAGACACATCTGAAGTCTACAAAAATGGGACTTTAAGAAACCAATCAGAAGTAGGAAGCTTTCTATCTCGAGTAGGTCTTCAAAGGAAGATGGGATCAGTCCTGTTTTCCTTTTATCTTTTCCAGTGGAGCTCCTCTTGGGCTGTTTGGATACCTGGTAAGAAACAAAGCTCCAACCAGGGGCGAAATGCTCCTGGTTCGGACCGGATCGCCCGATCCAGTAGCGATGGTGGCGGGTGGTTCAGAGAACTGGTAGCAAAAATCCCTGCACCCCCCCACCCCCATGCTCAGCTGAGTCGCACAATCATCAGAGGCTTTTTTTTTTTACTTTTAAAAGCATTTTTTCTACAACCTCTTCCGATGAAAAAATGCTTTTAAAAAATAAAATAAAAAAGCCCCTGATGATCGCGCGACTCAGCTGAGATCCTCAGAGGCTTTTCAAAGCATTTTTTTCTGCAACCTCTTGGCCAAAGAGGTGGTAAAAAAAATGCTTTGAAAAGTCTCTGACGATCCCAGCTGAGTTTCCTGATTGGCAGAGAGGCTTTTCAAAGCATTTTTTAAAAAGCCTCTCTGACGATCCCAGCTGAGTTGCCTGATCGCCAGAGGCTTTTCAAAGCATTAAAAAAAATGTTTTGAAAAGTTTAGGGGGGAAAAAATTGGCCACGCCCACCCAGTCACATTAACACCCCCCCAAGCCACACCCACAGAACTGGTAGTAACACATTTTACATTTCACCCCTGGCTCCAACCCAGAAACTTGGGTTGACAACTGAAGAATTATATGGCAAGCTGGTAGCTAACAAGAGTATGATGAGGTATATAATTTGGGTTCTCCTATGGCAGTGATGACTAACCTTTTTGCTGTCGCGTGCCAAAAGCAGGGGGAGTGCAGGGGGCTTGCGCGTGCGCCCACACCCATAATTCAATGTGCCCCGCCCTCCCGCGTATGTGTGCGTGAGCCCTCCCCCACACTCCCCACGCTTTTGGCATGCGATGGCACAGTGGGCCTGGTACGCCTGTTTTTTACCCTCCCCAGGCTCCAGAGGCTTTCTAGGAGCCTTGGGAGGGTGAAAATGGCCTTCCCCCCCCCCGAGGCCCTCTGGAGGCCGGAAACAGCCCATTTCTCGACTTCTGGTTGGCCAGCGCACATGCGTGCTGGAGCTAAGCTAGGGCAACGCTCACGGGCCTATAGATATGGCTCCACGTGCCACCTGTAGGTTCACCATCACAGTCCTATGGACTGTGAGCTGAGTTGGGGACTTTATGTTGTGGGTGATAGTTTGTAGAATTTTGGCCGAGCAGGTGAGCCAACTGACATCAACTTCTTCAGCCCTAATTGTTTATTCTCATTTCTTGTTTCGTTTCTTTCAACTTCCTTCTAATTCTTTGTCTAAGATGTACATAAGGAAGACTTGAATTTCTATTATTTTCCTTCTGGGGAAACGGACAAGACTTAGCAGAGGTCTGTCCTCCTATTAGGGTAAGCTTCTGAAGGAAGAAGGAGTTGCCACTTGTTCCTCAAGAATCCCCTGCAAGCAAATGAGTGACAAAGCCGAACAGATTTCACATCTCTCCAGACTGCTCTTGGGTGAACTGAAATATGGAGGAAAACATATTTTAATGCTGATACTGCTAAGGGCGACTTAAGGCTGCCCCATCCATAAGATAAAAGCAAAGTTATAAGGGACATGATAGGGAAAAAAAGAGGTTGTCAGGACATATTTGTAACATCGTTAGATGCAAATAAGGAAATATTAAAAACTTTTTATCAAGAGGTAACTTAAATAAGTTTAACACACCGCAAGATAGAATATCTGTTAGGATCGATGCATGTTTACCAAATAGGATGTGACTGAGGTCCTATCAGAACAGAGTAGAGCTTTAATAAAAACTATCATGAGCTGCATGTTACTAAAAACTGCTTTCTTGTAATTAAAAAAAAAATGTTCTCAGAAAGGGAGGAAACAAATATTCAAGAACCACCTTAATCATCTTCTCCTATTTCCTGTCCTTGTTGAAAAACCAGTTTAATATTTCAATGGCCTAATTAATGAGCTTTTGGCCTGTTCTTTATTTATTCACTCACTTAAGGCATATTTACCAATTCTTTAAGCAGCTGCATGAATAAGTCAGCCTCTATCCTCAGTCTTACCATCTAAAGACATAAAAGTAAAGGTAAGAGGATTGGAAGTGAGAGAGCTGAGTCTAAACTAATGTAGACACAAGTTATTGATCACAAAATAATTCAGCAGATCACAAAGCACAGTAGAAAGGCTGTGGTTCTTGTACATAAGAGGCATGAACCAGCTTAACTCCCCATCATGGTTTTATTAGTATCCACACTGCATTTCTTGGTATTAATTAACTGAGTTAATGTCATTCTTTCATTCTTCACACCAAAGGATGGACAATTAGCAACCCCTGTTTAATTTGGGAGGTTTCCGAAACAATACTGGTACTAGTATTTGGAATATTACTTCACATACACATACACACATGCAAAGCCTTTCACTGTATGGATTTGTGTATATAGGTTATACACACATATCACTGATTGCATCAGATCAGGGCCAACATATCCACTAGGCATAACAAACACGGGCAACAATGTTTTTAATGCTTTTAAATCAGAAATAATAAAAAAGTAGAATTTACTTCATGCTTTTTCATAAAAAGATAAATGCACATATCATGAACATCAAACTGGTGGTTTTATTAGTAATTTAGAGGCAACAGAATGAATATTAAAATGTTGTAATTTGGATGATACTGTACATTATAGACATCAGGCAATAACTATTATTACAAAAATAATACATCATTTATTATTCCTTCTCTGTAAAAATTAAAGACGTTATTGAAAATGATATAACATATAATTTTAATACTGATATAATTATGGTGGGAGGGACCTATGGGGGCAAAAGTGCCTACGGCCCACAAATGTCATAATGCAGCCCTGCGTCACACAGATAGATGTCACAACGTCTTCTCTGTGAAAAAAGAAAAGTAACGCTACAAAGAAATCTCCCTTATCTAATGCTTTTTAGTTATACTGCACAGTAGAGAAAATTATTGATTATTAATCATCTCTGAGCTTCTTTCAAAGCCACCAGCAGTTTCCTAATTTAACTTTTTGTCAACCGTGAAATTCATGCAAATAAAGAACTCTTTCAAGTTTTCTATCAGTAATTCTTGGATTATATCTTTGTGAATCCAAGTATTGTATCACCTGCGTATTTTAGACACACACAGAGACTGGGAGAAACCTTCAAAAGCACAGGACAATAATGTTATGTAAAGGTGGTCCTCAACTTACAATTATTTGTTTAGTGACTGTTCAAAGTTATAATAGTCCTGAAACAATCAATTTATGACCATTTTCACTCTTAAGACTGTTGCAGCATCCCTGTGGTCACAGGATCAAAATTCGGACACTTGGAAACTGGCATGTATTTATGACGGTTGCAGTGTCCTGGGGTCATGTGATCACCTTTTGTGACCTTTTGACAAGTCAATGGGGGAAGTCAGATTCACTTAACAACCATGTTACTAACTTAACAAATGCAACAATTCACTTAACAACTGTGGCAAGGAAAGTTGTAAAATGGGTCAAAACTATCTTAACTGTCTTGCCTAGCAATGGAAATGTTGGTCATACGTGGAAGACTACCTGTATATTGTTGAATTCAGTATCAAGGTGCCCATTTATCCACTCCCACTTATTTGGGAGCTAAGGCAAGCAATTTGTTGTTAATACTACTAAATAATCATGATTTCTGATATCTCAGGATCTACCTCTTGTCCATAAATAACACAAATATTCATTCAGTTCTTGAAAACATCTTTAGATGTTTTATTTCTCTAATAATATTGCCTACTATTATATTGTATCTATCCTAAATGTTCATTAACATTCAGATTCTAATGGTATATATCAGTGATGGCAAACCTTTTTGGAACCAAGTGCCCAAACCGGGATGCGCGCATGCACTGGAGTGCCAGAAACCAGAAGAGCAGCTGGCGACGGTGCGCTTCCTCACAGAGAGGGCTCTGCATGCCACCTCTGGCACGCGTGCCGTGGGTTCGCCATCATGGGAATATATGCTCTCCCTCCCTTGTTAAACATTTACTATTCCCAAACAACAATTAATGGACTGAAAAGAAATATATAATTGTACATATCCTTGACAACGTATGTTCATCATGGTCTGTTTCCCGAGCTACTCTACAGACAAAGAAGCACAAGTGGATTTGTGTTCTGTTCCCATTTTTTGTTCTCTGCCACTTCCTCTATTTACTTACTGTTAATCTTGCTCCCTTCATCTCATCTTTGTCAATTTTAAATAAATAAATATGTTGATATTTATTATTTTAATGTTTCTATTGATTAATTATTGCTAAGCCACCTAAAGTTGTTTCCAAGCAAGATGGGTCACATATAAGTTTAATATACATATATACATACATACCTATAAATACAGATAGTACATTTACAACAGTTCATTTAGTGACCCTTCAAAGTTACAACGGCACTGAAAAAAGTGACTTATGACCATTTTTCACAAATACAACCGCTGCAGCATCGCCACAGTCAGATGATCAAAATTAAGATGCTTGGCAATTGACTCACATTTATGATGGTTGCACATATGGCTATGTGTCTTTCATTGTTCTGGTTTCTCTTATTTCTTTGGTTTATTTTTATTTTTTTGTACAAGCTGCATTTAGCACTGCAAGCTTCAGAAACTAAGATGTCTCCTTGTTTCTTTGCAAGTAATTTCTGTTGATGGCCTTTTCAAATTACTTTCATTCTATTCACTTCTGTGTTCCCCAGTAACCTTCTCTTAAGTCCTATGATGGAGTAGCAAGAGTTTCAATCAAGGGGGACAGTTTCTCACTCAAGCAAGTTTAAAGCTATTGGGCTTCCTCCAGCTGAGTCAAAATGTCATCTGCCCATCTTGGGAAATGAAAACATTTGTCCCTATTGCTAATACCCTTTCTGCCTTCTGTTGCTTCTGTTTTAAATCACTGCCAACCCAAGGGAGTGGGTGGTGCTAGAACGAGGGGAAGATAACACTTCATTACCAACACAGCTAAGGACAATTTAAACCCAACTCAGTCAGGGCTGCGGACAAGATAAAAGCAACGTTTTATAGAGACACGATAGAGAAATGTTGCCAGGACATATCTGTATATATTAGGTGTAAACAGGGAAATGTTGACTTCTTTTAAACCCTTAACAACAAACATAAGAACAGCATACTAGATTATGAAGCCAACAGCAGCTGGAGCTACAGCTTACACAAGTCACATGAACTGGCCAGCTTTAATAGAAATGTTTTAGGAAAACACAAGATTTGCCTGTATTTCACCCACTGTGAGGAAAAGTACAACGAGCTGAATGTCTGCACTTTGCTGTCATCATCATCAATACACCCACTTGAATGTGAAAACAAATACATTCTCGTATAATAAGAGGGGGAGGATGAAAACCTTGCAACAAGTGCCTGGAAGAATGCCTGGGCACCAAAAATCAGTGTATTGTGCAAAAAAAGAAACCATTCTGATTCACCTGATTTACCAACAGAACTGCATTTTGCCTCCGGATACCGTAGCTTTTTTCCTAACCTAACTGGAAAATTCTTGATTTTTATGATTGCAACACATCTGAAGGGCACCCTGTTAGGGATACTTGCTTTATGTGACTCTTGCACTTCTATTTTTCTCAGTCACAGATCCCATTAACTGTGGCTCAAAACCTGTGCTGCCTTTGTCTCATTCTAGCCTGTAAGTTCATGCTTATATTACTATGCTAAAGGGGTACTTTTGATTGTTCCCCATCTTCTCTTCTGTGTGCAGTGTTTCTGGCACTTTAATGGCAGCCACAGTGATAGCAATAGCAATATCATTTAGACTTAGCAATAGCACTAAGACTTATATACCGCTTCATAGTGCTTTGCAGCACTGTCTTGAGAGGTTGCCCCCAACAACCTGGGTCCTCATTTTACCAACCTTGGAAGAACGGAAGGCTGAGTCAACCTTGAGCCGGTGAGGATCGAACTGCTAGCAGTCAGCAGAGTTAGCCTGCAATACTGCATTCTGACCACTGCAGACCTTTTCCTGTTTCACCATGGTGGTGATGCATTAATGGTTGAGTTTTGCTTCCCCTGCGGAACAGAACAATTTAGAGAGCTAGTTTGGTTAAGGCATCAGGCCAGAAACTAGGAGACTATTTCTAGTCTTCATGTCCTGCCTTAGACACAAAGCCACCTGGGTGACCTTGGGCCAATTACTCTCTCTCAGCCCTAGAAAACAGACAATGGCAAATCACTTCTGAAAAACCTTGCCAAGAAAACTGCAGGGACTAATCCAGGGAGTGACCAGGAATTAAAAATTGGACTTGAAGGAAAACACACAGAACAAATTACATTTTGTGTTGTCTCACAGACTGAAGGAAAAACACATTAAAACAGCTAAGTGAATAAGCCCTAAATGTTTCTCTGAAAAATATCAGATTATTCTGTTCCTTTATCATCCAGTATAAAGTATACACTTCAAAGATACAAATGTTCCACAGAGAAAAATTTCGCTCGGTTTATTTATTTTTTATAAATAAAAATATTTTTATCAGAACCATTTTGAACTTCCCTTATGCAACCATCCAAAACTAGAAATTATTTCTACATGAAGTTTGCAGTATTATTTCATTATTTTCTGAAAAATAACCACACGTTTTCCACAGGAATCCTATGTGAAGCTTGGCATGAACAAATGAGAAAGCTAGGCGTAGTACAGTGATGGCTAACCTTTTTGCCATCGCGTGCCAAAAGTGGGGGGAGCGCGGTGGGGTCACATGCAAGCGTGACCACATCCATAATTCTATGCGCCCCGCCCCCCCATGCTCCCCCCGCTTTTGGCATGTGATGGCACGGTGGGCACAGTAGGCCCGTTTTTTGCTCTCACCAGGTTCCAGAGCCTTTCTAGGAGCCCGGGGAGGGCAAAAACGACCATCCCCACTCCCCCAGAGGCCCTCCGGAGGCTGGAAACAGCGTGTTTCCTGACTTCTGGTGGCCCCAGAAGATCCGAAAATCAGCTGGCTGGCGCACGCATGCGTGCCGGAGCTGAGCTCGCGTGCCCACCGATATGGCTCCACGTGCCACCTGTGGCACCCGTGCCATAGGTTCGCCATCATGGGCGTAGTAGGTAAGATCATCAAAGTAAGGTCTTTTAATGTACAAATTAATGTGTACTGCTGAGCAGGTGCTGGCGGACTAAAGAAAATTAATGAATTATCTCTACAAAAAACATTTCCATTTTAAGGTGGTCAATATTTCACAACTTTATTTAATATCAGAGATTTTAATTTGTGAATGGAAATCCAACAAACATGGAGGCTACCAGATTAATGAAGACTGAAGTTTAAAGCCGAAGTGTCATATATCATCCCTTCTAAACCATAATTTGTGTATTTTTAATTTGTTTTCATGCCGTTGTCCTTACCGTAACCCCTGCATCGAAAGCTGCTCTCAAAATTTAACTTGGTCTTCAGGTCCTGCCTATAGCTTGTTGATGACAAGAATGAGGTGTGTATGTAAAGCTTACCTTTAAAAACCAAAGTCTGCAATTAGCAAAGAGATTATTAGTTGCCTACCAATTTAAGCATTTAAGGATTCATTCAACCAGCAACTAGAAGAGCTACAAATTGCAGCTTTTGGGTTCTGATGGATATTTCAGATTTTATATATAAGCTTCCGAGGGATCATGACACTGGTGCAATCAGTTGACAAATTAAGTGGAAATGGAAATATGAGCAGCTGCTCACACAGCAACTAGCGGCTCCCCCAACCCCCGAAAAAACTTTACTAAGGCATGAACATCTGCAGATAGGATTCGCTGAATGCCTGGTGCTGGGAGTGAGCCAGAAACAGTACAAGAGTGGCATTTGGCTTTTATTAATTTCAATAGCTTTCAAAGAACAAAAAGATCAGTAAGCACAATAACCAATAATAAAATGTGGTTAAACTATGGTTAATCATTGTATGTGCAATTCTTCCCTCCAGTGGGCTTCACGTTCCCGTCTAATGTCATCATAAGCTCTCTCTCATTTGCAACTAAACATCATGCTAAGTCAAAGCAGAAATGTTTTAACAGTGTATGAATTGACAATTATGTCCAAACCTTAACCAGGACAACTATAACTTAGTCCCGTGATGGCGAACCTATGGCATGGGTGCCACAGGTGGCATGCGGAGCCATATTGGTGGGCACGCGAGTGTTGCCCTAGCTCAGCTCCAGCGCACCGGCTAACTGATTTTTAGGCCTTCTGGTCCCACTGGAAGTCGAGAAACTGGCTGTTTCCAACCTCCGGGAGGATGGGGAAGGCTGTTTTTGGCCTCCCCAGGCTCCTAGAAAGCTTCTGGAGCCTGGGGAGGGGGGGAAACTGGCCTACCGGGCCCACTGTGCCATCGCGTGCCAAAAGCAGGGGGAAGGGGGGGCATGCGTGGGAGGGAGGGGCACATTGAATTATGGATGTGGGCACCCGCACCTGCGACCCCCCACGCTCCCCTTGCTTTTGGCACGCGACGGCAAAAAGGTTAGCCATCACTGACTTAGTCAATGTCATCCTTGTCACAATCCTGGCTTTTTTTCTCCACAGTGCTTTCCACCACTGGCTGGGAGTTATACCCAGCACAGTTGGAAAAGACCAAATTGAGAATCGTTACTTTTAATAAAGAACAGACCTAAATTCAGTGCAGGCAGTAGAAAACAGAACTGAAATCTTCAGATTTCCTCTTCATCATCATGTGGAAAAAAGATTGAGAATGCGATTCACCTGGGCTAATTCACACAGTACTGTCTACTCTACACTGAAGTTTGAATTGTGTCTCAATGGTAACTCTTCATTTAAAGAGTAGGAAGGAGGGATATCCACGATCATTAAATTAAGGAATAACAAAAATCTGAACAAATTCGTCTGCCTTCTCCAGCAAGCCCACCCCGCTCAAACAAACAAAAAATAGACTCTTTCAGTGCCAGAACTGAAAAAAAAAAAGAATTTCCTGATCGACATCTAACTCACCTCTAATGGCAGGGTTTTCCAGACAAAGAATTCCTATTCTATTAATAATTTAGATAATATTATATGTATAGGCAGCACAGTCCTTTTGCCTGTTGAACTTGAATGACAAGTTTCATATTGCAGACCTTTACTGTTTAAGGGTCATATTTTGACTTGTACACAAGATCAAACTATTTACAAACTGGTCCAATGTATTGTGACCTTTCATGCTGCTCATGGGTAGGGAACATATGGTCCATAGGCAGGGATGAAATCCAACAGGGTTCTGACATGTTCTAGAGAACCGGTAGCAGAAATTTTGAGTAGTTCGGAGAACTGGCAAATTCCACCTTTGGCTGCCCCAGAGTGGGGTGGGAATGGAGATTTTGCAGAATCCTTCCCCTGCCACACCCACCAAGCCACGCCCACAGAATCAATAGCGGAAAAAAATTGGATTTCACCACTGCCCATAGGTCCTTCTCCCAAGAAATTCAGTAGTCATAGTAAACACTACACATATAATGCAATTTCCCATTCACTTTTGGCAAGAAACAAGAGTGTTGCACTTGGGAGAGTGAAAAAATACTTAGAAAATTTTTCAAAAATCAATTCCCTCAGAAAAAAGGGGACCAGAAATCCACCTTACCAGCTCTCCATCAGTACTATACATGCACACATGTGTGACCTTTTTTTTTTTTTAAATTTGATTTATATGCCGCCCTTCTCCGGAGACTCAGGGCAGCTTACAATGCGCTAAGCAATAGCCTTCATACTTTTGTATATTTATACAAAGTCAGCTTATTGCCCCCACAAACTGGGTCCTCAATTTACCTACCTTAGAAAGGATGGAAGGCTGAGTCAACCTTGAGCCTTGGTGAGATTCGAACCTGCAATAATTGCAGGCAGCTGATGTTAAAAACAGGGCTTTAGACCACTGTACTATCCAAGGCTCTTGGATAGTACAGTACCTTGCCACCAGCCACTGAAAAATCACTACCTCAACTTAGCAACTGTGTTCTTACATTACTTAAGTTTCTGGACAGATTACAAAGTGTATATTAACTACAAAAGCTCTACAATAATTACACTGTAGATCACCAAAGAATGGAAAAAACACAGCCAGGCTCTCTCAGTAAAAACTGGTGGCAGCACATACAACTCTTCATAACATTACAAAGAGTAAATTTCACAATGAAGAGGTAGGTACACACATAACCTATTCAACCAACACAAAGAGATCCTGCAGACCTACAAGTAGGTAACGGTTTCTTCATGAGAACAAAGTTCTCCTATTATTGTCCCCTTGCAAGGGTGTCAAAGTAAACAAATGATTCAATCTACAGAAAGCACTCTACTTACTTAATCAACTTGTCTTCACGGGGACGATCAAGACTTCTTTTTAATAGAGAGAAATGACAGAGTCCTGCAAAACACTGTTAAGAACCCAGAAAAGAAATAAGATTCTATCTTAATCTTTGCCTTTTTGGCAAAATAACTTCTATCCTGTGCACAATATTAACCGATTAACACCACTGTGCAGAAGAATGCAGTAAAAAAAATCCATAAAGCTCTATCAAATATTTCAGCTGTGTTCTGAAAACATAATATAAGCTCTGAAAAACAGAGCTGATCAGAAGCCTTACACAATTTGGAAAATGCTCTGAGTTCACCCTGCCAAGCAAAGATTTAATAAGCAATAGTGAGAAGCAAGGGATTAAAAAGTTTTATAACCCATCACTTTTGTCCTGGAATATAACGGAAGAAACTGCAGAACAAGTCACAAAAATAATACTCAAAACGCATTTTTTGAAACAAAACGTAAACATGACTGATTTTCATTTGTCCTGCAAAGAAAATATGTTGAAACAAATACAGGTTTGATGGCATTGGCATATCTGCCTTGGAAAAAAAAAAGATTCCTGGCATTCAACCTTTCATTTGAAACCTATGTAGATAAGGATTTGTCTTAATATTTTGCTGATGTCCTTTTTATCTTGCGAGAAAGAGACACATTAACAAATTGCAACAGTCTACAGGCAGACTTCAACTTACGACCATATTTGAGCCCAAATTTTCCATTGCTAAGCAAGTCAGGTGTTAAATGAGTTTTGCCCCATTTTATAACCTTTCGTGCCACAGTTGTTTAAAGAGAATCACTGTACTTCCTAAGTTAATAAAATGTTTGTTAAGTGAATCTGGCTTCCCCATGGACATTGCTTGTCTGAAGGTTGCAAAGGGGGATCACATGACCCTGGGACACTGCAACAGTCATAGATATGAGCCAGTTGCCAAGCATCTGAATTTTGATCCCGTGACCATGGCAATGCTTGCAACAGTTGTAAGTGTGAAAAATAATCATGTCACTTTTTTCAGTCACTTCAAATGGTCACTAATTGAATTGTTGTAAGTCAAGGACTACTGTATAGATCTCAGTAATTCAGAGTTCCCTTGGTCAACATTGGTTAGTTGTTGCCTTGTTTGGACTAGAACAATCTATTCATCTCTAGGTTGATAAAGTCAGCAGCTACTGGACTGATGCCTCAAACAAGAACTGGCTGCCTGTGGCCTTTCAGACCCGCTTCAAGGTGCTGGTACTTACCTATAAAGCCCTTCATAGCATGGGCCCGGGGTACTTGCAGGACCACCTCCTACCGGCCTCCCACCACCCAATACGCTCACATAGGACTGCCCTCCTCCGGGTGTCGTCGGTCAATGTCAGCTGGCAGCCCCCAGGATGAGGGCATTCTCTGTGGCCGCACCGACCCTCTGGAATGGGTTACCCACCGGGCTCCGGATGGCCCCTGACCTCCGCACTTTCCGCGCCGAGCTGAAGACATGGCTTTTTCAGCAAATTCCCTGATCTGCTGCAAGGTTTTTTAATTGTCTGGGGATTTTTATTTGACTAATTATTGTGTTGTTTTTATCTTGTGAGCTGCCCTGAGTCCTACGGGAGAAGGGCGGCATATAAATTTGAAAAATAAAAAAAAATAATAATAAAAAAATACAGAGCAGATTTATTCCAACTGTCCCATCCACTGGTTATATTTTTTATAACTGCAGGAGCATTTTCTCCTCACCTCCCCGTACTGCTAGTGCCTATCTCCCCTTTCACATGTACCCATCTACCTAGCTAAAATTTCACTGCAAAAGGGTAATCAATACATTCCCAACACCGGGTTCATATTTCACATTAGGCTGTAATCTGACTTTTCTGACTGTAGATATGTACATTGTATGAACCACAAACCATAGTTAAAGAAGCTATGCGTTGTATGTTTTGCTGTTTTAATTATTTTAAAAGGCCTCCATTTTTATGAAGGAAAATATGCAAATGAACTGAACTAATGAACTTACTTAAGTAGCCTAGAACAAGCAGTATAAATGAATGCAACAAAGTAAGAACATCGTAAGTTTCTTCAGCCTCTGCTGAGCTGCCACCTCTTACCATACCCCATGCAAATTTCATCATAGCTGAAATTGGACTCCTGACCCAATCTTTTTGGCTACATAATTTTGGACAGGGTCAAAAAATAAATACCTAAGATTGAATTCATCTGAAAGGCACATTCTTAACATATCTGGTCCATGAAAAATCTCATATAAGCTATCTTTGACAAATATAGAGCTTTTAATTGAACAAAACTCTCAAGAGGAAAAGTAGATATTCTGGGATTCAATGAAGACTGGTCTTTCAGAAAATATTTCCTTCAAAAAAGTTAATTAACAAGGTTTGCTCTATTAATACTGGGTTTAGATGATGCAGCAAAATTAATGAATCTATTAAAAAATCAAGAGAACAACAATTAGAGGTAAGTCTCTTTGCCAGGTGAAAAGGCAGCAGGAAAAATGTCAGGGAGAAGCAGAAGCAACAGGAGGTAGAAGCAACTGGTAAGAAAATATATTCATCTCTAGCAACCTCTAGCAATCTCTTACATATATGGGCTCAATATTTATGAAATACCAGACAATGTTCTGAAGCCTGAAGATAGCTCCAAAATAGGTATTTGATCTGAAATAACATAATGCATAGAAGAACGAGCCATTCTTGTTTTAAAAAAAATTACAGAAAGTATACCTATCTGATCTGAGAGAAAATAATGGAAAGCTTCAAGTAAAATTTTCAGAAATAAAGCTAGTTAATGGGGTCATGAAGCATGAAAAGTCTCTTGACATCTTAACACTAAAAACATTTCTGAATTATTACAGATCCAGAATAGAAACTGAGATGAAATTCTCCACAAAAGTAACTCAACAGTATGAGTAGGAAAAATCAATGACTGATAGTTTGACGTAGCTAATTTTTTTTCCTAGTTAGCAAGTTGGCTGCCATGAACTGTACCAATTATGTGAGATCAATGCAAATAGGTCTACAGAGTTGCATTTGAAGAGTGGAAAATTATCTGGGAAACCACATGGCAAATATCTAATTAACTAATTTTATTATCACGGTACTAAAATAACAACAGCAGCAACAATTCACTGGCTCCCAAACTAACTGTTCAAAAGCAAGGTTGCCTATTCCTTAACCTCCCCTCAAAGAAGCCAAAAGCTTATCATCATATATAGTGATCTCTACACTATCAGATTTCATTTGTATGATATTGGAATCAGCAGCCTCGCAAATTGTAATTCAGACACAAATCTCTGAAGACTAAGTCCATAATAAGAATTAGGAAAGTGGTTAGGAATTCTAGCTACTGCTCAATATGAAATGGAAGCCATATTTATAGAGACACAAAGTTTAATTCTTCTGTCTTTTTCATCCATCTATGCAACTGGTTGAAGACTTCCTGCTTGTGAGCAGAAAAAACAATTACCACAGACATCCATTGTTAGGGTAATGTATTAAACTTGGTTTGGATGGGTATTTTTTCCCTGATCTTTCCAGAAGTAGCTGTCACACAATATTAAGTCAATTATACTTTAACCTGTTCTGGAGGAAATACATTATGTTTGACATAATTTTGGATGTTGTCAATTTTTGTTCTAGAATTACAGGAAAACAAACTTTCCTACAGTTGCTTATAAATATAAAGAAAGGCAGTTTATTTCAGATCCAACCTGTCACTGGATCATGATGTATTTTTCTTAAGAGCCTGTAACACATAAAATAGTAATGTTTGACCTTACTGCTTTTCAAAGAAACCCCCAAAATAAACAAATATCCACCCTGAAAGTAACCACTCGGCCTCAGGGACAAATTATTTTTCTCCCACACGTATTACAGCGTAAGAGTCCATAGCAAATTAAATTGAGTGTAGTATTGCTTCATGCTCCTTTCTCTCCATTTTCGCTTACCTTTTGACAACTGCTTCTATTCTAGTTGCTTGAATCTTTATTCAGAATTTCTCTGATTAACATCAGCCTGGGAAAATTAGAATGTAATGGCTGGGTGCCTTCGATTTACTGCACAACCTTTTATCAATTCAGCAAATCAGAATTTAAAAACGCAAAGATCCACAATAATCTATTCAGTACAATATATATGGGATCCCAAACTCTCAAGTTCTGGCTTAAATGAAATCATATACATTTGTAGAATTATTAAAGACTTGTTTTTCTTTTCATCCTCATCTAGTCAAACTAGTGATTTAATGTGCATCTATTCAAACTTAAACCCAATCAGCGTATGCAAAATCCTCTCTTCCCAGCTTATTCCTACCAGCTCTTCAGAGATAGTCCTCAACTTACAACCACTCATTCAGCAACTTTTCTAACTTACAATGGCACTGAAAAGGTTACTTGTGACTGGCCCTCGCACTTATGATCATCTCAGCAACCAGAGGGTTGCATGATAAGAACACAGGCGCTTGGCAACTGGCATGTATTTACAATGGTTGCAGCATTCTAGGGGTCATGTGATTGACACTTGTGGCCTTTCAACAAGCAATGGGAGAAGCTGAATTCGCTTAACAACCACATGATTCACTTAACTATACTGATTCGCTTAACAACTGTGGCAAAAAGGGTGTAAAATTGGACACTATTCACTTTTTAAAAAAATATTTATGTTTTCTATTTCTAAACTGCCTATCTCCCTCAGAGAGGGACTCTTAACAACCAACAACGAAAAGTCTGGTCCCAGTTGTGATCATATGTAGAGGACTACCTGTATGCAAAGATCTACAAGCAGAAGATACACTCCGAAATGTAAGGATTGAATCTTTTTAGATCCCCTTTGAATTAATTCCAATTTAGTTTTTGTTCTAGCCCCACCAACCAGCCTTAAAGAGTAGTCTTCAGCTTTTAAAAAAGTTGTACATAGTTTGAATAAACTGATCAATGTTTAATGTAATACTTCTTTATGATCAACTGTGCATCTTCATCATGGAGAAAAAGAATCGACAGCCCAAATTGTTTGGAATGGACGTTGCTTACCTGAACGTCCCTTCTGGGCGCGCTGCTGGAGAATCCAAGAGCGTGGGTAATTTCCCCTCAGCTAGGCTGACACTGAGTGCATGTTACTTTAAGAACTGTTGACTCCACCTCTCGGTCCTGGCTGAGACTCAGTTTCTTTCATGAAGAAGGTCCCATATGAAAGTCCAGAACCAAACCCCTCGGAGCAGAAGCCAGCCAGGGAGGGTTGGATTCTCCAGCAGCGCGCCCAGAAGGGACGTTCAGGTAAGCAACGTCCATTCTCTAGCGCACTGCTTGGAGAATCCAAGAGCGTGGGACATACCCAAGCAAGTGTCAAACTGGGAGGGAGGCTGAATGCTCCCCAGTGGCGGAAGAAGCGATGACAGATTGTAAAACACGCCGTCCAAAGGACGCCTCAGCCGAGGCGAAGGAGTCAACCTTGTAGTGGCATATGAAAGGCGTAAGTGAGGTCCATGTTGCTGCTCGGCAGATATCCAGTATCGACGACTGTGTGGCCCAAGCAGCCAACGTAGAGGCACTCCTAGTCGAGTGAGGGAGAATCTGCCCCGGAGGGGTCTTATGCCTGAGATCATACGCCTTGGCGATACACGCCTTGAGCCATCTTCCAATAGTAGCCAATGAAACCTTTTGTCCCATGGATGCTGGCAAAAAGGAAATGAAGAGTGCCTCCGATTTCCGAAACGATGCTGTTCGCTTGACGTAATACCGGAGGGCACGCCGGACATTGAGGGTATGCTACTGAGCTTCCAGGCAATGACGGGGCGATGGGCAAAAATCTGGGAGGATTAGTTCTTGAGAGCGATGGTAAAGTGAATTGACCTTCGGTAAGAAGGAAGGATCCATCCAGAGGACGACTCTATTCGTATGGAAAATACAGAGGTCGGGACGGATGGACAAAGCCGCCAGTTCAGAAACTCTCCTGGCGGAAGTGACCGCCATGAGGAATGCGACTTTCAGAGTCAGGAAACGGAGACAAACAGATGACAATGGTTCGAAGGGGGGAGACATCGGCACCTGGAGGACTAGGGAGAGGTCCCATGTTGGGAATCGGTGGACCACGGGGGGATGTAGGTTAATGGCCCCCCGGAGGAACTTCTGAATCCTCGGGTCCTGAGACAGAGGACGATCTGAGGCACATGACAAGACAGAGTTTAAGGCAGCCACCTGGCGGCGAAGAGTATTCGGGGCGAGGCCCTTGTCAAAGCCATCCTGGAGAAAGGTAAGGAGAATGGGTACAAACGCTGTGGTCGGGTCGATGCCAGTTGTGGAACACCAGCACCGGAACGCACGCCAAGTGGCATTGTAGATCTGAGTAGTGGAAGCTCGGTGGGAGGCTTGCATGGTGGAGATAACCCACCCTGGCAGGTTGTCCCTCCTCAGGAGGACCCTCTCAAATGCCAGACGGTCAACTGGAGGCACTGAGGCTCGGGGTGATGAATGACCCTCTGGCTGAGAGTGACCCGATCCTGGGGGATCCTCCAGGGACGGGAGATCAACAGGTCAAGCAGGTCCGCATACCACGAACAGTGTGGCCAGTTCGGGGCGACCAGGAGAACCTCCGCGCCCTCTTCCAAAATCTTGCGCACCACCTTGGGGATGAACGGGGGAGGCGGGAAAGCATACAACAGGCCGGGGAGCCAGGGGCACCGGAGCGCATCTGTCGGGCAGAAAAAGCGGGTGAGTTGTGTGTTGCAGGGGCTCGCAAATAAGTCCACCAAAGGAAGTCCGAACCTGTTCGACAGCTCCCTGAAGAGCATCGGGTGTAAGCGCCATTCCGCCTGGTCGATTATAGAACGGCTGAGCCAATCTGCCCGAGTATTGTCCGAACCGGAGATATATTGAGCGGAGATAGAAAGGATGTGTCCCTCCGCCCAGGAGAGGAGGGACAGGGCCTCGTCCAAGAGAGGCCTGGAGCGGGTGCTGCCCTCCCCATTCAGGTGAGCTTTGGCCGTGGTATTGTCCGTTAGGACCAGCACATGACGCCTTTCTACCTTGGGCCGAAAATGTCGTAGGGCCAGGTGAATCACCCGCAGCTCCAACCAATTTATATCGTTTTGAAGGTCCGCAAGTGACCAGCGACCTTGTGCCATCCCGGCGGCCAGATGGGCGCCCCACCCCATCAGACTGGCATCCGTTGTTAATGTAACTCTGTTCAGTTCCTGAAACAAGCACCCCCTTGAGATGGAGGTGGAGGTCCACCAATGGAGTGACCGCTTGACAGGACGGGGGAGTTGTACCTTTGACTTGGTGTTGCTGCCCAGAGATTTCTGGTAGGGGAGGAGGAACCATTGAAGGGGGCGGGAATGAAGACGGGCCCATGGCATGATGTTGATACAGGAAATAAATTTCCCGAGGAGCTGGGACAACTGAAGAATGGAGATCGACGGGGAGGACAGGACCTGTGAGACCAAGGTTGCAGTGCTCAGATGACGATCCGGGGCAAGGAAAACGTGGCCCGAAACAGAGTTGATAATCATACCAAGGTGTAGGATACGAGTCGTGGGTTGGAGATGGCTTTTCTCGAGATTCAAGGAGAAGCCATGCCGTTGCAAGGTGTCGCGGACCACCTGCAAGTCCCGGAGGGCAGCCTGTTGGGAGGAGGAAAGGATAAGGATGTCATCCAGGTAGCAAAAGACTCTGATGGGAATGAGCCTGAGAGAAGTGGCCACCGCTGCGAGGACCTTTGTAAAGGTTCGGGGCGCGGAGGAGAGGCCAAATGACATGGCCTTGTACTGGAAGTCCTGGTTGGCATAAGAGAAGCGAAGGAAGCGACAGTGGGGAGGTCTGACCAGTATGTGGAGATAGGCTTCCTTGAGATCAATGGAGGTCATCATGTCTGATCGTCGGATGCAGGCCAAGATTGATTGCAGGGACTGCATCTTGAATTGGTGGTAAGTGATCAGTTTGTTCAACTCCTTCAGATCTAATATCCCCCTCCAGCCTCCAGAGCTCTTCGGAACGAGGAAGAAAATCGAGTAGAAATCTGTTCCCTGATGTTCCGAGGGAACCGGCTCTATAGCACAGATGTCCAGAAGGTGCTCGATTTCCATGGACATCAGGCGCCGCTTCTCCAGATTGGCAGGAACTGGACATTGGACGAAGCGATTGGGAGGGCAAGAGGAGAATTCTAGGGTCAGACCGAGGCGAATGGTCTGGAGCACCCATGCGTCCAACGTTGAAAGGGTCTACTGGTGGAGGAAGGACCCGAGACCAATGGGGAGGGGCTCAGAGCAGTCATTTTCCCCATCTAAAAGGTCGAACACCCCCTCCCTGAAAGGAATGCTTGGCCAGCTGTTGTCATCGAGCGCGATCTCGAAAGGCAGTCCGGTCGGAGGGACGGTCATAAATGGCGGATGAAGGACAGTAAGTGGCAGAAGTGTTGGAGGTCTGCTCAGTCTGAAAGGACTGGCGTTGGCCGTACGGGGAATAATGACGATCAGCCTGACGGTACGAGGATGGCATGATCTTCCGCTTGTCCTTATCCTCAATGAGGATAGGGTCCAGCTCCTCCCCGAAAAGGCGAGAACCTTTATATGGGGCAGAAGCTAGTTTCCACTTTGATTTAGCATCAACCCTCCACTGCCGGAGCCAGAGGAGGCGATGGGATGTCATGGTGGAGACCAGAGATCGTGAGGCAAATTTGGCAGCCGCCAGAGCCACATCCGCCGAGTATTCAGTGGCCACCACCAACTTGTTGATGTCCTGGTGGAGACGGCGATCATCGGGCGGAAGTCGCTCCTGCAACTGGCGGAGCCAGATCAGCGAGGCCCGGTTGAAAAATGAAGCAGCTGTGGCTGCCCGTATGGCCCAGGCTGCCGCCTGGTGGGACTTGCGGAAAACCAGCTCGGCTCTCTTGTCCTCTGATCATAGTCCATCCGCAATGTCGTTGGAAAGGACCGTGGACAAAGTCAGGGCAGCAATGGGTGCATCGACGGAAGGTAGCACCAGCAAGTCCTGGAGGCTAGGTGCCGAACAGAACAGCTTTTTGTCAATGCCCGATGGAGCTACGAGGGATCCGGGCTGGGACCAGGGTCTCTGAACAACCTCCAAGAAGAGCTGAGGACAGGGGATGAACTCCTGGTCCGGTTTCGGCACAGCAAACAGGGCTTCATGAGGATTGGGTTCACCCCACTGTTCAGGTCGATCCTGAGAAGTGGCTAACTGCGTAGTAACAATAGCCTTGTGTAGAAGGGCCTTGAATAAGGATGGCCTGAAAAGTCCTGAAGGAACAGGTTTATCCGGCAGGGCGTCATCATCCTCCGAAAACTCCATATTGCGAGTGTCATCATAGTCTAATTGGGAGTCATCACTGTGGACAGACTCCTGGACGGAGTAATCACTGGGTTTGACCTCAGCGCGTGGAGCAACTGGTCTGGGAATCTCCAGAAGGACCGCTGGTGGCGTCACTTGGGCTTGAAATCCCGGAGGTGGGATCACCTGTGAGAAACCGGTCTCCATCATTCGAGCGAGGGTAGCCGAAATCATAGCCTGAAGATCATAGAAAACAGGCTGGGTACCCTCCGGTGGACGGAACCCCGCCGCTGTAGGGGTGAAAGTCACCTTTGGGGCCCGACGAGCCAGCGGAGGCTGAGGCAGATGAGCCAGTGCAACAGATGCTGGAAAGGTCACCAATTCGGCTTGCTAGCCGAAAACGTCTATCTGAGGGACCAGGACGACCGTAGTGGAATCCCCGGGAACAATGGCCGGTGCGGGCTGTTGGTTCAGGAGATTCGGGGTGGCACAGGTGGAACCACCGTAAGTTGAGTTGGCGGCTGAGCCTTGCATTGCGCCTGGTCAAAGCGCTTCTCTAGTGCATCATGCCTTCGCTTGGCAGCTTTGTCCTCAGCCAAGGATGATTTCTGAGTTTTTGAAGTCGTGGCCTTGACAGAGTCAGAGGCATGCTTGGAACATTTCTTTGGCTCCTTTCGCGAGAGGAGCTCGGAAGTCTGGGTGTTTGAAGGACTATGGGGTTGCTCAAGGTCGGAAGAGAGCTCTGAGTCGCCCATGGTAGAACGAGGAAGGTGACTCACTGATAGTGATCTTAATTAATTTTTTTTTGTGGGGGAGTAGAGTGACAATCAGGACAAGTTGTCCTCCCCCAACTCAAGAACTTGGCTCAGGCAACTTACCAGTAGGAACGATGGCAGGCCAATACAGCGAGCAAGCTGGCCACCAAACTGGGGGTAGAGAGAGAGAGCACCCCAAGTCACACAGTCCTTGAATCACAATGGATGGCACTAGAGCCCACCGGCCCTGACGTGCAGATGAGGTGCGCCGGTCTGGATGTCCAGGACGTGATGGCCAAGTACACTCGCCCGGCGGTAACAAAATGGCGGCCGCACAACAGGAGATGAAATCGTCACTGCCATGGATCTGGTGGTCCACTAGAAACCCAAGGCCAGGGCTCTAGGGCGTGTCAAACGCCTCCACAGGTGTTTTGAGGCTAGCGGGAAGGCAGGAGAGAGGAAACGATGACCACGATGCCGCACTGTCACTAAGTGCCGCCGTGGTTGTTCTGCAAGTCGACGAGAGGCAGGTGAGGCAAAATGGTGGCCGCGCGGGAAAGATCGTTAGAAGTGGTGCCTCGGCTTCACAAACAAGGGTCCGAACGCATCCGCGATGAACAAGGAGCGAGCTCAAGCATGCAAGCACTAAAAAGTGCTCCAAACGCTGTCCAAAAGGGCGAGGGAGAAGCTGAGTGTGCCTCGGAGCAACCAGGCAGGAACTCAGGGGCTGCCGAACAAATAGTCAAGTGACAAATGGTGACGGCGGTTCTGCCGGCATGCCGGGCAACCAGCACGCTCACCAGCGGCCCAGCAACACACGCAGATGCCCGCAGAGATGCCAGTGGAAAGGCAGAGCTCTGCGGCAATCTCTGATCGAGGGAGTGAGGGCGGGAGCCCCGGAGCCCCAAGGCCAATGCCGCCCCACTCTTCCAGAAAATGACAGGAAACTCACAGGTGAAAAAGAAGAGATTAATTAGCAGCAGAATGTGGTCAAAATGTAGATTCAGGCAGGAAGAAATCCAAAAGCACTCGTGCAGGCCTGACTGAGTGAAAGGAACTGAGCCTCAGCCAGGACCGAGAGGCGGAGTCAACAGTTCTTAAAGTAACATGCACTCAGTGTCAGCCTAGCTGAGGGGAAATTACCCACGCTCTTGGATTCTCCAAGCAGCGCGCTAGAGAATGACAACATTTGTTTTTTCCCATTCTTTTATCTTTTATAATTTTTCTAATTAAAAAAAACTTATCTATTAGGATCTTCAATATTAAAAGTCACAAAAATGACTTCAGTTTCATTCTGAAGCACCCTGTACATTTTCAGATTCAATGTTAACATCAATTACCAACAAAGTTTTAAAAGGTTCAGCTATCACAGTTATCTTTAAAAGATATAAATACTGGTGATTCATCTTCTTAAATTTTGAACATTGCATCTCAAATCTAATCTAAATTTTGAACATCGCATATCTAATAGCTACACAATGTAGCAACTAACCTGCAATTCATTTATTTGTCTCCAAGGATCCTGAACTTACAGATAACATCACTGATTAAATTACTATAAAGGTCAGTTCTCACAGGATTTTCCAGCCCTAGTAATTCCATTTCAACTACTATAGATCAGTGCAAACAGTTCTTGATTTTTTTCAGTACTTTGTTTTTTGTTTTTCTTTTTATTTTCTTGACCAAAACCAAGATGGAAAATATCAATAGGTTTAAAGGTTATGATTTCTATCTGAGAAATCTCAGTCCAGAAGAGGAAAACAGAGAAACATAGAAATATATCTATCCTCTTCAAATTCATAAGGAAATCACAAGATGTGCTGGAAAGGTCACAGATTCCAATTCCTCATGTACCAATAGCTCTTTTCATAGCAGTGAAGCTCCAAATGGATTCCAAGTTGCACTAATATAGCATGGCTGTAGTTAGCGCAGCCTGTTATATGCTGCAAGTCCAACTGCAGATTATTGAATAAACAGTGGTTAAACAAACCATGGCTTAGTGCAATCTGAGAATCCATGCTCTCAAAACTATTCAGCGCTGAACCACTCAAAAAAAAGGTTCGACTTAAATACTTAAATACAGGGCTCAATGATAGGCCACGTCTCTATGGACTTTGTTTTGCCTTGGAGAAAGAAAGATCCCAAAGCTAACTTACCTATTGATAAATGCCATATAAGTTACTGGGAAAGTCATTCAATTAGTTGCCAAACTTGTCTTAATCTCTACCAGACAGGCAACAAGTCATTTAATTTTAGAAGAGCTTGTTTTGCATAATTAATCAACTGCTTAGATGTTAGACTTCACCTTTATGAAACCGTATTCTGTAATTAACATCTTTTGTAATTTTCAGGCCATTACTTTTGAATGAGCTAAGTATTAAGGATCTCACAGATGCTTTCTTGCCGTCTCTGCTTTCTCAAGGTGAAAACTTTGTTTCGGCTTTGCCTTTTTTTTCTATCTCCTTTGGTTTTTCAAAAAAGAAAAACGTCTAAAGTGCATCTGAAAAAAAACCTCGTAAAGGAGCTGGAAATTTAGGATTAATCAAGGGAGGGCTAAAATGGCAATTAGTCTCTTTAGTACACAAGAACATCTGAAAGCACACAAATTAGGACATGAATTATTAAGGACACAGTCAGATAGGGCTATCAGCTTGAATGCTTCCTCTGAATGTGCACATTGAAAGGCACACAATGACTGTTCTAAGTCTATCCATGTTACAATCCTAGCAGTCAAAAGTAATTAAAAAACATTTATTTGTTCCTCTTATGCTTATGCTGGTTGTTAAGTTTTTGCTTCTTTTTTGGTTAGGTTTGTATCTCTCATTTCTTTCATGAGCTCATTGGAGCAAAATACACACCACCACCCCTGCCACCAATTTTCTCTTTAATAGTTACCCTATGAGGTAGGTAGGCCTAAGAAAGAATGGTAGGCCACAAGCCACTCCCCGAGTTGCCATGGCTGTAGACTTGAACTCACGTCTCTCTCATCCTAGTTTAATATTTTCACCTATATGAGATACCTAAACATCCCAAGAAAGATAGCAATGTTATTTCTAAATTAAGCCAATGAGAAAGATTGCCCTATTTAAAAAAAAATAAACCCTCTTATATGGAAATTTTCTATACCCATCATGAATTCATCTATGATTTCTACTTTCACATTTCTGATTAGAAAACGTCCTTCACCAATGTGATGCTTATAAAATATAATGTAACGGCAAGATTCCCAGAGAAATGTGTTAGAATGTCATAATCAGGAGATCTCAGTTTTCACTGAGTAACTGGCAATTCTGGGAAAAGAGATGCCTTCCAATTGGCCATGTACATGTAAATATGGACAAGCAAAAGACCACTGGCTGCTGAGGTGACAGGATAGCTGTGTTTCCCTCTGGAGAATTACTCAACCTTTGTAGTCATATGTAATTATATTTGCTACAAAGAAAATTGGAGGATCTTTCTATTTCTTATCCTTCCTTTCACTTTTTAATCTTTTTCTTTTTTTTTTTAATTCTGTGTTTTTATGTTCTCTTTAGGACTTTTTGTAACATTTATATAAGAGGATTACTCAACTCAACATTCCACTGGCTCTTACAGAACAAGTTCGAAAGCCTTTAGCCATAAGCACTTATGAATTAAGTGGCAAAGCAAATACTCTATTCTGAGCTTCTCTCAGGAAAAAAAAAGTTTGGGAATCAAACAATTAAAGAACACTGTCACTGTGTGGAACACAAGAAAAACAAATATAAACCCCAAAGGCTATACGGATTTTGGATTTTTATTTGCATAGCGCTGCTTCTTCATTCAAAAATACTAGATGGGATTTTCCACGTCAAAGTATTTTAAAAACGTTGATAGAATAGATTTGTCTAATCTTTACTTAATTATATTTTCTAATTTCAATAGTTTTAAATGATTTCAACTAAGTACATTTAATAATCTACTTGTTGCTAGAGAAATAAAAGGTAAAGTCATAGGCTAAACATGCTTTTACAGTTAGAGATTCTAAATCCCTTCTGCAAGGGCATTATTTTTAGAGAATTGAAAAACAGAAAGCTACATAATCCCTTTTAAATTCTTGGAATTCAGACAAGACAAGCACCTGCCACATAATACCTCAGACTTAATAATTGTCAATAAGAAAGACAAAAAAAGTGGATAGTGAATGGGGCAGCAGAGACAGAATAGAACTGAAGAAAAATCACGAAATACAAAGACCTGTAAACAGAAATACAATGTCTGGTGCAAAAGAAAGCAAAGACAGTACCAGTAGGCACCTTGGGTGCAATCTCGAAATAATAGGAGCACCACTTAAAGATCACTGGTATTGACAAAATTACCATTGATTTCAAAAAGCAGTTTTACTTCGAACAGCTTACATGCTACCTTCAAAAGCATCAAACGACAACATCTGCCTATCCCAGGGAAAGACTGGATAGGTGGATAAAAATGCCACACCCAAACTAAACATCTGGTTGACTATGCAATGAGTCATGATAATAACAAACACCCCCCCCCCAGTAAGGCACTACCTTGATGTGGTTGTGGGGCTTGCATGCTCCAAGGAGGATGAGAGCTCTGCCAGAGATTCAACCATATTGGATAGGTCACATCAGAGGAGGAGCAGATGAAAAATGCCTCTCTCGTAAACAATATGGTGAGATGTAATTTACAGAAACCCTTATCAGATCAGTCATCGTCAAGGTCAACAAGGACCATGCTAGGTGACACATCTGGTGACAAACGGGTTTCAGGACTGTTGGCTGAGCAACCAGGGACAGCAGCTGTATGACTACTATCCTGGAAGAAAAGTTATTTACTCTTTGCAAATATATGAAGACCGAAAACAAAGAAATAATGATCAATGAAAAGAATGCAACAGTTCTGGAAAGAACAGCATCCAGAATGGGTCTATGACAATTCGCCATGGTCAACTTGCCACAGTCAACTTGCCATGGCCATGGGACAATTTGCCATGGGACAACTCGTCATGGCCTATTCACCGTGGGACAATTGGCTATGGAACAAGAGTTACACTAATAACTCAAAGAAATGGTGGAATAGAATCATTAAAGAAAGGATGCAAAAGGAGGGACAGAATGGAATGTGAATTACAAAAATTACAACATTTCTTTATTTATTTTGAATAATTAAATTGAATTATTAAATTATCCAGTGGCGAATTGTCCTGTGGCGAGTTGTCCCACAACAAGCTGGCTGCAGCGAGTTGGTTGTGGCAAGTTGTCCCATTCCGATCCAGGATCAGAAATAACAGAACAGAGACTAGCAGATCAACATTGATTTACAATATGGAATAAAGTATAAGATGCTACTGAACTGTACTCATTCTCAAACTAGGGCCCCTCTCCGCTGCCTTCTCTTCAGAAAGAACAAAATCCTCTATCTTAAAAAAACAAGAGGAATTGAAATGAAGCATAACTAAGCATCCAGAACAGCACAAAAACAACAGAATTACCGTAGGTTGCTTGCATTGAAGTTTGTTCTAAAAAAACAGCTAACACAAATATTAAAAAATCCCAATACTGTAATATCAAATATAAGCACCTGCTCACTGCAAGAAACAAGCCAGGTAAAGTACAGCATGGCTGCAGATATAATTGAAAAACCTGGATGAAAAATCAACAAAGAAGAAAAAAAGCCGAACAGTGCACCCCCAAATGGAAGATCAGGTTGGAAAATAAGAGCAGCATGCTAAAATCAGGTGCAAGCAAGCTGGAACAGATGAAGCTGAAGAACAAGAAAATCAAGGAATACCTGATTAAGAAATATAACCTAGAAACAAGGAAGATCAAGGATGTAATGGAAATAATAAAGCAGCAAATAATAGCTACAGCCAAGAAGATTGGCAGATACGACACTCAAATTGCACACTAGTAAGCAGAATATTCAATTACACTGAAAATCAGAATATTTCCACCAAGCCATTAATGGAAAGATTGCAATAAACCAGTGAAGGCTTGGTAAACAGTGTAATTCTGAATGCATCAATGGGACAACCCAAAGAAATACAACAATAATGCTGCTCGAATAAAGGAGGTGGAAAAGAATAAAAAAGAAGCTGAAATGAAAGAACTTATAATAGTGCAGAAATGGTGGGAAAAGGAACAAGGAAGATCAACAATTGGTCAGCGCCAAGTAAAGATGAGCTGCATGGTTTTGTTTGAAACATCTGGCTGGTTTCCACCGACTCATTGCCAAATAGTTTAACAACATATAGTACTCAGTTTCCACCTGAGCAGAAAGGAAACCACCCAAAACAGCAAAAGAATAAAATATCAACTCTAATTGACAAAATAATTTTGGAAAACTGCAACAGAAGGAAGACCAACTTGAAAGGAGCTTGGATTAATTACAAGAAGACATTTGACTCCCTTCCACATGATTGGATACTCAAGTGCCTAGAAATAACAGGAGTCAGAAGAAATGTCAGAAGCTTTGTGCAAAGATCAATGGCACAAGGGAAGACACCGTTTTTGGTCTATACTATAGATTAGAGCAGTGGTTCCCAAAGTGTGCGCCGCGGCTCCCTGGGGAGCCGCGCTATCATCATAAGGGCGCCGCGAAATATTCCGCCCGCTGGGTCTAACGCTGATGCGCCATTTCTGAAACGTCTAGTGCGCATGCGCAGTTGCAAGTCGGATTGCTATGGGAGCCGCGAACCGAAAAAGATTGGGAACCTCTGGATTAGAGTCTATCACTATAGACCCTATAGTGATAGACTGGGAAAGGTTAGTATCAAGAGAGGAATCTTTCAAGGAGTCGCACTATAACCACTACTGTTTGTCTTTGCTTTTTGATTCAAAAATACTAAACTAGTCAGGCCATGGCTATCAAACATCAAAAACATCTGCCAGGCTATCCCACCTCTTTTACATGGATGTTTTATAGCTAAATGGAAAAACACTACCTGAAACAGAATTGTTGTCAACACATACAGATTTGGCAAAGGGAGTAAGCTCATTAAAGAAAGATCCAATCTGGATCTAAAGAGAAATTTCCTGACAGTAAAAACAATCAATGGAACAGTTTGTCTCCTGGAATTGTGGTGCACTATTGCAGAAAGTCTTCAAGAAAAGTTTGGACAGCTATTTTTCTGAGATACAATAGAGTCTCCTGCCTTGGGTGGGAGGTTGGACTAGAAGACCTCAAAAGTCCCTTCCAGCCCTATGATACTATGATACAGCTAAGATATTGCAATGGATTTTGGATTGGACAAATTTGTCACTTTTACTATCAACAATATCTCCCTAAACTAGATCCTTGGGAAGGACTCGATAGGTGGATAAAAATGTCAAATCTAAATATCTGGCTGGCTGTGTGACCAACCACAATAATAATATTCAGAAATTGTTATTAAATCAACAGTACTTCCAAAAAAAGCTATCATATATTCTGTTAGAGTGATTCTATCAAATATGGGACACAGCAATCAGGTTATTTTATTTTTGGCTCACTCATGGAAAGCAGAGCCATTGCTAAGTGCTTTATAGAGATAATTATTCATCGGTTGATATAAATCCACCCACTCCTTTTTCATTCATCTGATGTGAAAATGCAGCCATGCATTTTCATATGTATTATGAAAAGGCTAACAAATCTGTATTCAAAAGCTGATAAAGAGATAATTTTCATACAGGATCAAGCAGAGATTTTATTATAGTTCATTTAAAAAAGCCAAAATCATTATTATTTAAATCAAATAAATACTTTGAATATTGGATCTAATTTGTGCAAGCATGTACACTTCTTTATCATTGCACTGTAGTTTTTCTTCTTTAGTACAATTATTTCAAAACATATTCTAATAGCAAAAATAGAGAATAAATAGTAATTTGATGCCCAAATTCAATAGTTTAACTTAATTATTGTAAGTCAAAGAGGCTCCCAGTTCTAGAAATGGGAAATAATGCATTTTAGATTCAAAACCAGTCTACCTCACTTGTTGCCTTCAAATATAGGGCCTTTGATGCTCTCTGAGCTTGTTTTCTTGCAAATGTTTACAGAAGTGCACTGATGATGTTACCTAGTTGGGTAATGAAATGTCTGCAAGAAAAGAAAAGAAAACCAAGCTCAGAGAGACCAAGGAGCCCACAGTTGAAACCTGAGCTACAAATATTCTCTTCTATCAGGGCCTTCAAATATACTGAACTTCCTAATCAGCATGATTTTGGAAGATAATGCCCAACATCAATGGAGTACAGAGCTTGGGGAAGCTGGCTTGAACAATTTAGTGAACTAACTTCAGATAGGAGGGAAGCTATAGAATTGTTTGTGGGAGGTGTAGGTATAGGGGAGAAAAAGTAGAATACCTTAATCTTATTTCCTTCTACCATCCCCAATATATCCCTCATCCAAACAGATACTACATGGCACTATGAAACATTATTTCGACAAAGATACATTTTTATTTAAAATTGCTGATTATTTGAGAACCACAGCACTGGCATCTCTATGTGTACATTGCTAACCAACCCCCTTCAGCATACCAATACAGGTTTTTATAGATTTCTTCAAAACAATGATTTGAGGGGATGTCCTACCAGGATTTAATGATCAAAAAGTTGAGCTATTAAGGGCGATTACTGTAAAAAGTGCTAAGCTTTAAGATTCATGGTCCTTTTTGAGACCAGACCTAGGCATTTAATAAAAATCTTGGGGAATGTGAACAGGAAAACTTTTAAACCATATATGCTTGTGGTAAAGGTCAGTCTTAGCTGAGCTCCATCTGAGAGAGTTAATCTCTTTCGTGATTGGGAAAAGATCCTGTAATGCTGAGGGGGCATTGAAATAAATAGAGAACATTTGGAAAAGCAGAGAGAGAAATTCAAAGTTGAAGGAAAAAGAAGAAAGAAAATATGGAGATGGATAAAAGCAACAAATAAACAGGGAAAAGATACAGGAATGTAAACTATATTTCCATAACATGGATGTTAGTTTAAATTGTTTTTCAAAAGAAGATGAAAGGAAGACCAAACAATAACTACCGTACTAACGAAAATATCTATGCTGAGAGTCTATCTCCAATTGCCACACGTGAAGGTCAGACAAATGAAGGGGTTGAGTTTATGCCCTGTTAATTAACTTTCTAATGTTTTGCTATCACCGGAGGCTCAACAGACATAATTTGGATTGAGTTAAGGTAGCTCAAATTGTTTATCAAAATGTGTCTGGCAATGCTACAATGATAAATTAAACCAGGCCAGAAGAAATAGCAGTTTGAACTCACTAAACCTTTGTTTTCACGCATACTTATCCATGGCATCATTTAAGTTTTCTCTTGCCCATGATCTGTTTTTATTTTGTCCAAATTTATAGGTGAAACAGCCTAAAATCATCATTAGGTGTACAAGATCTATTTTCCCCCTTCAACCAACATTATTCCACCAGAGCTTTGGGTTGCATCTATTCTATTATTTATTTGTTTAATTTTTTTTAAAATTTATGAACTTTATTAACAAGTAAAAAGCACAAACAAAACATATATAAACAAAACAACATACATTAAAACAATTATATATATCCAATCGTTTGAAGCATCTGTTTCGTAATGTTATATCCAATTACATAATTATACATATTCCCATAGATCTTAATTCACTAGTTCTCTTTTATTTATTAACCGTCACTATGTTCTGCTCTCTAAGGCTATTATTCCCAAACTCTTACTCTTAAGAGTAAGAGTGTTTAATTTTATATATATACCCAGTGGTGAAATCCTCCGCAGGTTGCCACCGGTTCACTGCCCACGCATGCACGGTGTGCGCCAAATGCACGCTGTGCGCGCGCATGCACAGTACATACCAAATGCACACTGCACACATGAATGTGCACTGTGCACACAATGCACACTGCATGTGCATGCACTATGTGGGCCAAATGCACACTGTGTGCGCGCATGCGCAATGTGCACCAAACACATGCTTTACATGGAAAAAGGAGCCTTTTGAAGGTAAGTAGAACAGCGAGGGGTGGGAAACAGCTGTGCCCCGCGATTTAGATTTGCTAGAAAGCAGGATTTCCTGCTTTCTAGTGAATATAAATCGCGGGGCACAGCTGATCTTCGGAAATACTGGTTCATCCAAACCGGTAGCATTTTTTTACTACCAGTTCACTCGAATCAGTGCGAACCGGTAGCATTTCACCCCTGTATATACCCCACCTTTATTATGACTAACTCAAGGCAGCAAACATATCTAATACTCTTTCTTCTTCCTATTTTCCCCACAACAACACACTGTGAGGTAAGTTGGGCTGAGAGTGAGTAACTGGCCCAAGGTCACCCAGCCAGCTTTCATGGTTAAGGCAGAACTAGAACTCATAGTCTCCTGGTTTCTAGCCTGGTACCTTAAACACTAGCCCAAACTGGCATCTTGCCCCCCCCCTCCATTACCTTGGAGGCAAATCACTTGACTTTCTGCGAATGACATCACAAATGTGTTTTGGCAGTGTTGGAAGGGGCAGACACGATTCCATTTCTACTCACTAGCCACTTCCAGGGCAGCCATGTTTCTCCCTGGGTTTGCCTTCCAACAAGTCTGTACCATGACTTGTCTGTCTTCCATATCTGTCACTTCCTCCCTTACTGTTTTGGACAGTACCAAACAACGCTACTGGTTTGGAACTGTGAGCACGCGCATGTGCGTGCTTCACTCACTCATGGTGCTTCTGCGCATGCGCAGAGCATCCATGATGATGTCCAGGTGGGTGGCGGAGCTTCCCATCACCACTACTGATTCGCCTGAACCGGGGTGAACCGGTAGAAACCCACCCATATTCCACTAGCAGTAATAGCCAATTAGATTTCCTTTGTTCTATTTGGGGAAGGAATATTTTCCACAATTCCATCTCAATAATATTGTCAAATGTATCTTCACTATAGATGCAGCAGTCCTGCTTTTTTAATTGCAGTGTTCAGAAATTAATGAGGCATGGTTTTTTAATCACCATTTCTTAGCCACAAAATTAAAAAAAAAACACTACCCAATAGCTAACCAGTTGGACTTCTCCAGCTCCACAGAAACCAGCTAGTGGAACAATCATAATATGGTCTGGTTCCCTCTTCCGCAGGCCTATTTCTCCTAATTGGATATTCCAAAATGCTTATATAATGTAAGGCAGGTGCTGAAATGAGAAGGGGCAGGCATACCCAGCCTAGAGAATTCCAGGCTAAATCCTGAAATCAGACTCCTCCCATTCCTGTTGCAGGACCTTGATGGATAGAGGATTTGTCTAGTGGTTGGGAATATGCTGAAAAGAAGTGGTAGCAAACAAGAGGAGAAAAACAATCATTTTGACGCATTCAGTACTATGGTCAATACCATTCAACAGTGGTTCACACAAAATACAACAGAAGCAAGACTGGATTGGCAATATGGGCGTCACATTTTTATGCCTCCACGGTTTTGTCTCAGGGATGGATGGCTAGCACTGTATCTCCATTGCAGGGAAACTGTAGCACAGAATAACCTTGAGGGAGAAGGGGCAGGGATGCTACCTAGGAAATGATCAGGTAAGCGAGGCAGGAGCCTCCAGTGTCTTAATCGTCAGAGGAAGAAACTTAGGAAGGACCCACACTAGTGCACCAAGCAGGGAAAAAATGGTGGTGGGAAGTTTGTACTTTCAGACTTACGAGATTCTGTTAACATGGCCTTACAATAAAGTGTAGTAGACTTAGCTCATCGACTATTCATCATCCTGTTTCCTGTCTGGTTTAACTGGGAAGGCTGGCAGGAACACCCTTAGAGTATCCATGCAACATCATTATACCTATCAATCTATCCAACACCAATAATACAGCAATCTATACATTCTGGAGAACAATATACAGTACACTTTATAGTAAATATGTGTTCTGAACTATTTAATACTCTGTATTTGTGCATCCAATTTGTGACACGGTGTGGCAGCAAATGGGTATTGCGCCATTACCTGAGAAAATGTGAAACGCCCACAGTGGTACGGCCACGTCGTACGAGAAACACCCCACACCGTTGACCATCTCTCTTCCCATTTTAACACAGATGGCAAGCATTCACACGGTAGGCTGAAGCAAAGATGGCAAGACGCAATAAATGCAGACATGAAATCTGCCCAGTGGGACCCGGATGCTGCATCTGATTGTGCGAGATGGCATTCATCAATCCAAAAAGTGGACCCTGCACCTGTAGGAATAATGCTAGGAAGACAACGATGATTTGTGCATCCAATTTGTCATATAGAGTATGTCAGGCCAATGATTTTGTGATACAGCTTTGAGGTTTTTTTCCTTGATGCACAAGGAAGCCTTTCCCCGTGCATTTCTGTATGTAAGGTGGCGTTTTTTTATAAAAAGCAGAAAAAAACTAAAAAAGCATAGAAATTGTATAACCTAAGCTGCATAGCACTAAGTCCTAAAAAGCTAGTGCAAATAGTTAAGATGCTGGACAGGTTTTATATGTAATACATGACGAACAATTTCCCTTTTTTGGCTAGCAAGATATGAAAAGGTAGAAAGCTCAACAGAGGGCATAGTTAAACGAGAAGCTTGCTTTATATTTTCAATGCCAGAATTATCCAGAAACTAAGCACATGATGCACTCTTTCTACAGAGCTTTGTAACTAAAGCAACGGTTAAATAACTCTAATGCAGAGACAAAAGGCAGCACCAGGATTTTGCAGCAGGGCATGCTTAAGCTAAATGAAACATAGATTCATTAGCAATTACTATATTGATTAAAAAGAAACTAATGTCAAAATAATTCCTATTTAAATGTGCATACAGTACTTTGCCTTGGAATAAAAAAAAAACCCAGAAAACCTCAACAGGTTTCCACCATGAATAAATTGTTAGTTGCATTAACGAGAGTTAAAAAAACAAGGCAAACTGCAATGTAGTACCTCCATTTTCAAGGCAATTTGAAACATATGTCACTATATTAGATTTTGCAGTCCACACACCCTCATCTCCTGGGCAAATTCACACATGCACGGCCAGAGAAATTTAACTGAGCTAGCTCTGTAGCAACAGGAGCTACTTCCCTTCTTGAGCACAACAGCCTAATAAAGAGTCAGGAAGTAGTTCAAAATAATTTCAGGCTAGTCAGGAGCTTTCAGTTTCATCATAATTTATCTATGGGAGAGAGAGAGAGTTATGGTTTATTGGCCCATATAAGGTTGTGTTTTATATGTACTACTAAGAATGTTTAAACAGCATGTTGAAAAAGACGTAATGATTACATTTGTACTTCTTCCAAAACCATAAAACAAAGTCCATTGTAGTTTGGTAGATCAGTAGTTAAAATGCCTTGATTATGTAATTCCTTCCAAGGTATCCTTGGTTCTTTTTAGTCCTCCATTGGAGCATGGATCTAAAAATAATGATGCCAACATTCTTCAAAGGGAATTTTACACAAAAATCAGGTATCAAGAACAACAAGACCTCATAGTGCTTTTTACTTCTTGATGGCATTGCTCCACAGGAATGCTTTTTTATATAGCAATTAGGGTTAATGTAAGAAAATACCAGTGAAAAAAAGAGTACAAAAAGCACTAGATTATAGTGACACCTCCAACTGCAGCCTTTGTTTCTTCAAATCGGGTAATAGTAATCAACTAAAAAAGGTTGTGCAGACACAAAACTCACATAAAGTCAAAGAGATGGGTTTAGCCCCTATCCTGATGATATATTGGAGCAAGTGCTTGGGGAGCCCCTACCAGCTGTACTGTATGTTACAGAGAGTGTATTTTGGCCAAATGCACAGGATTTTTAAAAATTATAAATTCCCTACAGCACTGGCCCCCACCCTTTTGGGCACCATGGACTGGTTCGATGGAGAAAGGTTTTTCCATGGACCAGATGAGATGTGATTTCATGTGCTGCCTGCATCCCGGGGACGGAGTTTCACTTGTTTGTGTGGTCCGGTTTCTAGCATGCCGTGGTCCACGGACCAGAGGTTGGGGACTCCTGCCCTAGAGTCTTCTGGAGTTAGATGGTCTCCAAATCTAAACTAGATTTGGGTTAGGGTTGAGAGATAAAATTAAAATTTTATAAACCAGACTAATCTGTATAACACAGGGGTTCTCAATTTGCAGCATCCCAACTGTTCCCTGGAGCTCGTGAAGTGAAAATTTAACCAACTTTCCACTCTTCCCATTAAGGTTGATCAAGTTTTGTAAAATATTGTGAACATCAATTGCTTAAGAGCCCCTGGAGGATCCCAACACAAAGTTTGAGAAATCCCGCCTTAACCTTGTTATTTCTGTTTCTGGTAATTTCATATTAACCAACTTTTAAGAAACGTAACTTACAGACAAACAACTCCACCGCCTTGTATTTATAATACAATGTACACATTTCAGAAGCCAATTTTAATTGGCAAAATCATTTACGAAGTTTATTTTCAGATTAAAAAGTACAGCGCATTTTCAACCGACAATATGAGTCACAGCATGAATTAATGCCACTGCCTTCAGATGCAAACACTTCTCAATACTTTCAAGCAACGGAAACAGAACAGGAAAGAGGGAAGGGAGAGCGCTCACAAAACCTTTCCCAAACTTTTAGGAAGATGAAACTTTAGAAAAAGAGAAATATATAATACTGACTTACCAAGTGACACCTCCCTCAAATGAGAAATAAATCATACATACTTAACCAATTAATTAGGATTTAATATATAAGGTAGTATTGTGAAGCAACCAAGTCTGAAGATTTAGTAGGCATGCCCATACAGTTCTCTGTATTGTTTCCATGTTGTGAAATGTTTTTCAACTAGCCCCGTGATGGCAAACCTATGGCACAGGTGCCACAGGTGGCACATGGAGCCATATCGGTGGGCACGCGAGCTCAGCTCCGGCACGCATGCGTGCACCAGTCAGCTGATTTTTGGGCCTTCTGGGCCCACCAGAAGTCAGGAAACACACTGTTTCCGGCCTCCGGAGGGCCTCTGGGGGGGGGGGAAGGCTGTTTTTGCCCTCCCCAGGCTTCTAGAAAGGCTCTGGAGCCTAGGGAGAGCAAAAACGGGCCTACCGGGCCCGGTAGGCCCGTTCACATGCCAAAAGCGGGGGAGCATGGGGGGGAGGGCACATAGAATTATGGATGTGGGCACGCGTGCATGTGACCCCACCACGCTCCCCCCGCTTGTGGCACGCAATGGCAAAAAGGTTAGCCATCACTGAACTAGCCAGTCTAGCTTACATCACTGTGATTTCCTGATATATCTCATTCAAATATTAACTAGACTGAATTAAAAACAAATAATGAATAGATTTTATTCTTAATTGTTAAATGAATTTTTAGGACTACTTTGTGCAGATATACTTTGTGCAGATTAGGATGGGTGGGGATTCTTCTTCTTCTTGTGAACCTGCAGCAAAGTCCCAACATCTCAGAAGATACCCATGTGAAATCTTAACTCTAAAGCAGTGTTTCCAGGGTAAGGTTCTACTTACCTTTACTAAGGTTCGCAACGGGGCCTCATTTTGATAACGTCGGGGTCGGTGGGTGGAGCCTCCTGCCAATTTTACTACCGGTTCTATAGAACGCTGCGAACCGGGGGCAACCCACCACTAAGTGTTTCTCATCTTAGCCAGTTTAAGATATGTGGACTTCGACTCCCAGAATTCCCTAGCCAGCATTGGCTCAGGTTAAAAAGTGGCTGAGGAACAATGCTCTAAAGCCTTTGATGCAGATTTTATTATCTAATCAGGTTTGTTCTGTCTAGGCAGCAAACTGCCTGGACCACTTTAGATTACAAATGTGGAATCTCACCTTTAATGAAAAATAGTTCAAGACAAAAAGAATTAAGATTATTAAGAGGGGACTTCCGGTTGAGCCGCCGGCATCGCCAGACACTTCTTTGCGAAGCACCAGCCCCAGACTCCGTAGAATCGCAAGAACAGCAAAAATCGGCTGTCTTGCGATTTGGAATCCTTCCCCCCAGGAAGAAGGGGGGAAGGAGAGCAGACGGGTGGGGTAGAGCTCCCTAAGAGCACCAGGTTTTGCTAATAATCTGGTGCTCGAAGATGAGAGCTCCCCGTGAAGCCTGTCAAAGCTCCGGACCTGGGATGCCTCTGACGGGGAAGTTTTTCCCTGTCAGAACTAGATGCCGCGGCCACCCCATTAAACAACTTTAAACAAATACTTCTTGAACCAAGCTGGCGGAGCACAAGTTCCACGAAGGAAACAGCAAGTATTTTTTTTCTTTTTTTTAACTCCAGGGATTTACTTTCTTTAAAAGATTTTTCCTAAGTGGAAAGTGAAAGCAAGATGGCGTATGAGTTTCAACGGGGCGTGAAGAAGTGAAAGTTAAAAGTAATTATTGACAAGCCCCTGTTTGAAACGTAAAACTCCTTTTTGAAAAGTGGATGAAATAAGAAAGGATGTAATAATAATAATTCAAGCAGCAATACAAATTAAAAGGTCTTTTTTTTTCCTTTTTTCTTCTTGAAACTCTTTTTTTCCCCGTCCTTCTGGAAGGGAAGGAAGAAGGGGGGCAAGATGGCTGGTCTTTTTGAGAGCAAAGAAAACAAAGGAGGGTTAATTAACCCTCAATGGTCTGACTTTGAGGAAGCTTTGAGTTCAATTACCTCTGCTTTATTGAAAAGAATTGATACTATATTTCAAGCTTCTCAAGCTGGAAACAATGAAATACATGGAAATACTGAGTTGCAATCTAGCAGTGGGGGATTGAATGAAGAGCTGGGAGAGGAAAAAAAACAACAACAGGTCATAGCAGATCTTACAGAAGAGAGAAAGATGAAGGCTGAGCAGGATAAGGAGCAAGAAATTCTGGAAGTTGATGAAATTTTGGCTACACGAATTTTTTTTTTATAAAATTCAATCTGTACTTAAAGAGCTGTTTCCAGAAGAAGCTACATTTCTGCAAAAATTTTATAATATCCAATCCCAAAAACCGCAAAATTTTACTGGAGTTAAAAAAGGCAGAGGGATTAAAGTTAAGAAGAAAGTTCGTAAAAAGGAAAAGAAGAAAGCCTGGAGAAATGGAAAATAACCCTGCTTGATGAGATGATGGTCCTTAAAAAGTATTGTTTAAATGTTTAAAGATTTTGAATTTTTGGGAAAAAAAAAAAGTAGACAGCAGTTTAATGCCAGTTAACCAAGTGATGAGCGACGATGAGGAGGCAATCTATAGCTGTATTGGAATATTTTGAGAAGAATAAACAGATCACAGCAATGCTGGTGTGCTGGGCTGTGAAATATGCCCTGACTTGAAGGATTTGGAATATTTTATTAAGGACTGTGATAAATCTGGATCTAACTCTAATCGCAGAAGTTTTATTGAATATAGTAAACTGGAGTTTCCTGTTTGATGGTAATAAATATAAGGCAAAAGGACTATGGATCTAGAGCAACTGCAGGTGATCTGGTGGTTTCCCTAATACGTCTGATGAATCTACTAATCTAATTTTTGACTGGATTTGATGGATATTATCACAAATATAATTATAAAGTCACTCGGGGGTTTTTTTTTTTATAAAGAAGCAATTTTTTATTTAGGTGGGTAGACGTAAATGAAGATATTCTATATGCTGTTGGAAGATGTGAAGACAAGAAGATTAGCAACTGGTTTAATCTAGTATCTGTATTGATAAATTAATAAGAGGTTTGATTGTTATATTCTTTTTTTAATTAAAAATTTATTATTATTTTTTATTATTAAGTGTTTTAACTATAACTGGACCTTGATGGTTTAAAAATGGAGGACGGAAGACTTTATATAGTATTTTATTTTAAATTTGGGGGTTTTTTTGATTGAGGGTTTCTTTATTTTTTTTTGTTGTTGGGTTTTTTTCTCTGTTTTAAATGAAAGAAGTTATAAAATATTTTGTTAAATCGTATAGACTTAATAATTTGTTAAGTATTAATTAGTTATACTGAGTAATGATAGGTTTGATTAGGTAATACTTAATTGTTTTATTAACTGCTGTAACTATAAATGGAGATTAGTTCTGTTGAATTAGATGGAATAAGAAGAAAGAAGACTTGCTTTCCTTTTATCTACTTGTTTAATGATTAGGATTATGATAAGTGTGAAATGGAGTTTAACTTAGAGAATTTGAGCTGTATTTTATTTTGTATTTGCTCTGGGAAGTCGGGGGGTGGTGGTTGGGGAGGGGGGAGAAAATGTATATAAAATTTTTAAAACTTTTTCAATTAAAAAAAAAGATTATTAAGAGGGGCCAAGCCAACAATGAAGTATTATTTTGTTTTACTTATCAGGAAAGTTTTAAAAGGCTGCTTCCCTTACTTCCAATCTAAAGTAGCACGGTTAAGGTATGACTCAGGCTTTTAGTACTTTGGTCTAACTTCAGTAATCTTAGCAACGCTAGGCAACTTGCTTGCTTCATGATTAAAATGAACTTTCTTCCTGCTGTGGAGTAATGCTTTCAGGTTTCCACAGGAGTAAATAATACTACAGAAGTTTTTAAAAAAACATGGAAGAAAGGAGAGAATTAAGCAACTCTGCTGAAACTACCCAGCCTGAATAAGATCAAAGCATAACACTTTTAAAAAATTGAAGGAGGAGCCTTCAACAGGAGAGCCTTAATGACTCATGTGGACCAGGTCCTTGTTTTTTTAAAGGTTCACAGTTAAAAGACTGAGACCTGTATGTTTGGGTTTCTATTTCATATAGTATTTTGTTTATTCAAGAAAGGCAACTGTATGAAGTACAGGACAGACATTACACACAAGATGGCTGTATTCTCAGAATTGTCTATTTAAATTAGAACCACACTCAAAACATAGATACGTTTTCTGACAGATGTTTCTCAGATGTTTGCTCTACACTTGGAATTTTCAACAAACAAGGTATCATTTTTACAGCTTTCAACTTGGATACCATTTTATTATGTAACCAATTATTAATAGAAGAGAATATTTGTAGCTTAGGGTTCAATTGTGCAGTTCTCTGGAGTTCTCTGCGCTTGGTTGTTTTCTTGCAGATGTTTCATTACCAAACTAGGTGACATAATCCGTGATAGTATGATGATGTTAGTTGGATAATGAAACGCCTGCAAGGAAACAACCAAGTTCAGAGAGCACCAAGGATCCCATAACCAATTATCTATAGCAAATCATTTTGGATGTATAACTTTCGTTAGCATTAACTAACATGGCTAATGTCAAAACTGTATAGAAGATGTAGCACTAAACACGGAAGGCAACAAGTTACCTTTTCCTGATCGGCAGTTATATAAACCCTTCAGGCATGAATGGGGAGTTTCAAGCTGTTTTCAAAAGAATTTTTTTTTCGCTGAATCCCTTCTATTTCTTTTGACCCTGAAAAGAGCTTATAAAAGCTTAGAGTATCACACAGAGGTCAACTTAACAGAAGAATCGGTGACAAATGACATGGTTAGTTTCTGAGTCCTTTAGCGTACCTGAAATACTGTTGTTTAATTGTAAACAAGGCTTCTGTATTTTTATATTTGAGTCAATAAACAAGGACTTGCCTGTCTGTCTCCTAAAGGAGCAATAAGATGACCACATCAATATTTAGAACATGGCATACAAGATCGACATTTTTCTCTCTGAAAGCTTCTTCTGCAAGACACATTTTGCAGTTCAATATTTTATGCTGGATCACTTCAGTCCCTGTTTCAAGATTATAGCGACAATATTTCACAAGAAAGGAAGATGATTCATCCTCAAAAGGGAAAGTGGGTAATACGCTTCTATGCAGAGAAACCAAATGCAGGAGTAAATTGCCAAGAAAGCCAAATCAGTCCTAGGTTGCATCAACAGAACGATAGCATCAAGTTCACGGGAAGGGATAGTACCCACTCCATACCGCACTAGCGAGGCCACACTTGGAATACTACATCCAGTTCTGGTTGCTACGATACAAAAAAGATGCTGAGGCCCTAGAAAAAGTGCAGAGAAGAATAACAAAGACAATAACGGACCTGAAAGCTAAATCGTGTGAGAAATAGCTAAGGGAACTAGCCATACTTAGCCTATGAAAGGAAGGCTTCATGGAGAAATGATACTTGAAGGACTGTCCCAGGTCAATTTATTCTCCATAACATCTATGCTAGGATAATAAGCAATGGGTAGAAGCTCAGGGAGAGCTAACCTGGAAGTAAGAAGGAATTTATGACAGTGGGAATGATTCACCAATGAAATAGCTTGCCTCCTGGAGTTCTATATAGCCTCCCGGGTCCTCCATTGCTGAAGGTTTTCAAGGAAAGATTGGACATTCACTTGTCTGGGATGGTATAAGGCCGTGATGGCAAACCTATGGCACGCATGCCAGAGGTGGCATGCAGAGCCCTCTCTGTGGGCACATGCACCATCACCAGCTGTTCTTCTGGTTTCCAGAGTGCTGGAAAATGGCCTGAAAACAGGTTGTTTTGGGGCTGTTTTTGGGGCCAAATGTTCTGTCCCCATCTCACACACGCACACAAACAGTCAGCCAGGGGTTAAATAAAACTTGCAGACAATAAATTCCTTCGATAACAGGATTGGCAGCAACCCAGTAGCTGCTTGCCAAGAACTTTACTCACAGAGGGAGGTGTTCCTCCTCCGACAGATAAACCAAAACAAATACACAAAGTCAAAGAATTGTCAAGTCCAGTCCGTATTAAATCCAAGGCAGGCAGATAACGTAGTTTCAGAGATACAATGCGACTCACTAGTTGTTTAGCTTTGTCCGTCACAGAGCCTGAACGGCCACCACACCCCCTTTAATCCCCTGTGGGGTGTGGTCCAGTGACTCAGCTTAATCTCTGGCACGCCTCCTTTTCTGTTGCATGCGCTTGTCTCTCCGACGCTGGCGTGGATCCAGCCAAGACTTATCTCCGTCACGGTACGACTGCGACTGCTCGGGGATACCTGGCTCCTGGCCAATCTCTTCTCCTTCAGGAGATACCTGAGGCATTGCCAGAAAGGAGGGTCCTGGAGAGGGAGGCCTGGCCAATTCCTCTCCTTCACTTTCAAAGCCTTCTCCCTCCGATACGACGGGCTCGGGGGTCGGAGTCACAACACCAAAAACAGCCTGAAATGGCTCAAAAACCACCCCAAAAACAGGCATGCGAACACCGGCAGCTGGTCTTCAGGTTTGCAGTGCTCTAGCACACACAAAGACCAGCTGGCTGGCGTGCATGCACGTGGCACAAACCCGAAGACCAGCTAGCTGGTGCGCACATGTGCTCCGGCCAGCTGGTCTTTGGATTTCTGCTGCTCTGGCGCACGGACGCACATGCACACACATTCCATTTTGGGCACTCAGTGCCGAAAAGGTTCACCATCATGGTATAAGGGCTCCTGCCTTGGGCAAGGGTTGGACTAGAAGATCTCTAAAGTCCTTTCCAGCCCTATGATCTCATGGAGTTCTATAAAATTTTACTAAGTGAGGCTGAGACCACAGCTGCGGAGCAGTATTATTTCACAGATAGAAAATTTCAGGAACTAAACATTGAAATGATGATTAAAGATGTGAAAGTATGGTTAATTACACTGCCTCTCTCACTATGACCATTTGGTGTATGTTCTACAAAACATGCAGTCCCAACACATCTGAAGGGAGTCAATGCAGACCCCAGAAAGGAAGACCTCCAGATATACAAAGATTAGTACAGTGTCAATCATCCAGGTATTCACTAAGGCTATCTTAAAACTTCCATGAGCTCCCAAGGGGCTCCATAATCTCCCATAAATCATTTGGTTTAGTAAGTACATACAAGTGTATGTTTGTTTCATCCAAAGGAAGAAACACTGCAAAGCTCACCCTTTGGGAAAAGGTGAATGTTCTCACATATTATTCCCAGATTAATTTAAATAATTAATATATAATTTATATTAATTTATATATCAAGAGAAATTCCAGTTTGTATAGCTGGAAAATGATAATTCTAAATAATTGTTTAGAATTTATTGGATTCCATTATCTTTGTACAAAAGATGATTGTCTAAGCAGCACTTTGTTGGCGATGTAATGAGCATACTTCTTTAAAACACATGTTTTTAGTATGTGCTATACCACAGGTGTCAAACTTGATCACATCGCATATGATGACTTATCGTGATGTTATTTGTCTTTGGGGAGCCGGGTGGGCATGGCCTGAGCGTGACACATCCAGCCCATGGGCCGCCAGTTTGACAGGCCTGTGTTATACTTAACATGTTTGGCAGAAAGTCATGGAGTATTATATATATATATATATATATATATATATATATATATATATATATAT